>VWYO01004574.1:226433-256794 GCA_013400275.1 Rhadina sibilatrix
TGAGCGCCGGGGCCGCTCCACGCCGGGGCCGTCCCAGGGCTCCCCGGCGGCCCCGGGGCGCCAGGGCCGGCCCAGCGCCCGCTCCCCGGGAGGTCCCGGCCGGCAGCGCCTGGCAGGTGCGGAGCCCCGGGGCGGGACCGCGTCCTTCGCTCCCGCACTCCGGCGGCGCCGGCACCGGCGGTACCAGGCGCTGGGCGAGAGGCAGCGCACCCCGCAGCCTTCGCTCTCTCCCTGGCCCATCCCGTCTCGGCTCCCCGCTCCACACACCTGGGCCCCTGCCCGTGCCCGCACACTCCAGCCCCCGCCTCTCTCCTCCCTTCCCTTCTTGTGGCTTCCCGCCTGCCGCTCCTGCTCCTGTCCTTCCTTTCTTATCCCTGTTTCTTGCACAGTCTCCTGCGGCTTTCTGCTCTTTCTCCTCCACCTTGAGTCTCGACCACTCCATGTTTCCATACTTTTCTCAAGGGCTTCTCTCGTTTCACAGTTGCCCCCTTAACACATCGCATCATCTCCATCTTAAGACCACAGGTCCTTAACAAACCCTCTCCCTCGCAGGGCTGGCTGTACTTTCCAGCCCCGTTCCTGCTGCCAGTGGCTGGGAATGGCCACTGTGCCCTCCCAGGACTGGGTTCCTCCCACCTTACATCCTCCATCCCCATCCTTCTGCCAAGGTCATTCAGAGGCTGCAAAAATGTTGGTGTTGGCACAAAGACAAGGCTAGGAACATTTAATGTGGGTTACGAGAGAGTGGGATTTATCAGCTCAGTTACTAAAGTGACCCTGGGACTACCTTTGTTTTCACGTGAGGATTAATATTTAAGGATGCAAGAAGCCACTTCACGTGTAATACGATCTTGCTCACAAGTTTCCCTTCATGACAAAACAAGCAGGTACTTAAATAGTTGATGATTAAGTAATTTGCTATTTGCAGCCTGAGCAAAAGTCGTGTTCAGTATTTATCACATTGAGGGAACACTTTCTTCTATAAAGTAAAAAAAAAAAAAAAAAAAAAAAAAAAAAAAAAAAAAAAAAAAAAAAAAAAAAACACCAAACAAACTAAACCAAATCAGTGCAATTCTTTTGCAGTATTTGTGCAATAGATTGGTATCACATCTCTGAGGACAAAATGTGTATGAACAGCAGTCCCGAGGTCCCACATGGGCAGCACAATTCCTGTCAGTAGAGATGTGTAAATAAAGAGGGCAGTGTTTGGCCCACCACCATCTGATGGCTCCAGGATGGACACTGCAACCTTTGCGTCACTGACCAATCCAAGAGGGATTTCTGCCCAAAAGAAACACCCTGCAACTCTGCACTACCAGATCAAAGAGGCATTGCAATGTAATCAATGGTAGATAAACCTCAATCAAATGAAAGCAAATTGTTCTCTGTAAAGCAAATATCTGGGTGGCCACAGCCGGAGGATTAAGTGCTGATCTTACAATTTCAGTTAAAAATAGTTCATAGGGCAGTAACAATTTTATTAAGCAAGAGGAGGATAAGCTTTCCCATTTAGGGGGAAGGTAGGTGAACTAAAGAAGGAGAAGAAATTTCTTTTCATGACAAAGACTTTGCCCTTTTGAAATCAAGGTCGCTAGCAGAAGCAGCATGAGCACAGAGGTGTTTTGATGTTCAGTGATGCAGTTCATTTGCTACTATACAGGATTTTCAGAAGGACCAATAGGCTCACAGAACTTGGGCTCCTAATCGCTTTTGGAAATCCTTCTGGGATCTTGATTGTGTCTTGGCTTTTCAATATCATTTATATATATATATATATATATATAAAATAAATGAAAAAAATCTGCTTCTTGGTCCCTAGCCAAATGTCCATCTGTTTATCCCAGTCTCTCTGTGATGATCCAGGCCTGTGCAGTGGGCCGGGGCATGTTTGCATTTGGTATTGTTTCTGCTGCTCCAAAAGTGTGAGAGGATATTGGCAAGAATACAGCTTTAGATT
This sequence comes from Rhadina sibilatrix, assembly GCA_013400275.1. NCBI lineage: Eukaryota > Metazoa > Chordata > Aves > Passeriformes > Phylloscopidae > Rhadina > Rhadina sibilatrix. Next base: position 228,391 of record VWYO01004574.1, read on the forward strand.
AGTTCTTTTTTTCTAATGCAGTTTCTGTCTCCAGTGGCTGCCAGCTGAAGCTTCACCTGGTCTCACATAGAAGGTATTTCTCTGTGTTATTGATGCAAACATTCAAAATGCATTAACAGCTGAGGATGGGTTTTTATGCAATGTTATTTTCTCAGAGAAGCCTATCAGAAGTAAAGGGGAAACTCTTGTGCATGTCCTGACTTCCCCACCTCAAACAGGCACTGGGAAACTCAATCTCATTAGTTTTGCTTGGGAAGGGGTTCACCTTATGGGATTTCCAGACAGTTCCTTCCACAAAGCTTTTAAAAATAAGAGACTCAGAAGCTTAAATGGCAATTATGATACTTGTATGTAATAAAAAAATGGCTCATATGACAAAGATTTTACAAACTAAATGTAAGTTGGAAATTCATTGTTGTTTGTTTAATATTAGATTAATTTTATGTTCTTTCAAAGACTTGCAAGATTATTCATGGATTGTGTTCATATTTCTACTACCAAAAAAGGTGTTTCATCAGTGGTAAGTAGTTCCATGTAAGTGAGAGACACCTCGGAGTATAAATTAGGAATTTGGAGAGAACAGAAATTGCTTGCATATCATTTTACATTTTATCTAAATAACAGAAATATTTTATGTTTAGTCTAAGTTAGGAGTACCTTGGAATGTATAACTAGGAATTTGGATATTGTGGGAAGATTTTACATTCCGTTTTAACACAGGCTCTGATAGCAAAGACCCCAGCTCAAATCCATTCCCACTGTAGAAGCACCAAACATCAGATGAAGAAAGGAAAAGGGATACAGGACTGATGCCATCATAACACAGTCAAATTTGTCTTGGTCTGTGCATGCCATGCTTTTGGTGGGGGGTTTCTGTTGGTAGTGTTGCAGTCTCCTGTCCTGAGTAGTGCAGGCAAGAGGGATCTCATGTGGCTCATCACAACATTTTCTTCCATATCAACTGCAAGAATTTAACAAAAAATAGAAACCAGTTCTAATTTGGGGTGTGTGTGGTATTTTTAACTTGCTATCAGTAGGCAAACAGAGAGCAGTAATTACACGAGCATAAATTTGTGGGGGTTGGGTATAGCAACACAAAGCATTAAGTACTTCTGTGCATGTTTGTGCTTGAAAATATTTCTGCTGGGCCATGTTTGTGGTGTGCAAGGGGGGAAAGACAGCAAGAGAAATCTATTTATTACACAGGGAGGAGGTTGTCCTACCTCCAGCAATGGCTGGAAAAGCTGTAACATGTTTCTCACATGCAGGTGCCTCTGGGATGAGGGGTTGCATCTTCTCTCCTCTGGTGGAATGGGCTCTGCCAGTGGGTCATGGAGCCACATGCTTTGTTTTGCACTTTCAGATTTACTATGAATACAAAGGTGACAAAGGGAATTAAACTACTCAAGAACCAGAAGCAAGTGTACCATTGAGGGCTGGAAAAGTTTTATTTGAGTTCATCTCTGTGAGATGCTCCTGAGCCATCTTCTTGCTGGCTGCTCCAAGCACAGTGTCCCAGTTCCTGGGGCAGCAGTGTCTGCAGAATACATGCACTCTGGATGTATTTTGTATTTCTATTTTGTCACATCCAACCTGTCTAGGCTTGTTTGTGGTTTGTGTACTGGCCACTGCACGAGTTCCCAATGCTTTTCATGTCAAGTAACCTGGTGCTTCCCTCTGCACATGAGGAGATACGAGGCTGTTTTCTTTCTGTACAGATTTATTTCCTGATCTCTAAAGAAATGCAGAACGTGCAATTGCTTCCCTCGTGATGGCAATTTCCATACTGACAATAAAGTATTAAATTTAGACTGCCGAATTAATGTCTCAGTGAAATAAAGGGGGGACACTGCAAATTCATGTCTCCTGAGAGCACTTTTTCAGGCTATTTACTGAACCAGAAAGGCATCTATTTATAGGCTATGTACTTGAAAGTTTTCTTCTCAGGCATAAAACCACTTTGCTGTTTGGGCTTAATAAATGCTGTGGGTGTGTGTTTCCATGTTTATGGAAAAGTTAGTATTTCTGGGGATGAGCATGAGTATAGCTAAGGAGGATGCAGAGAGCAGGTCCATTATGGCATTTTCCTTGTTTTTCTTGGTTTATACCCTAATCACCATCAAAACAAGTACATTATAGTCTTATAAAAAACATTAATAGGGAAGGAAAAATAGTCTCCATTAAAAAAAAAATCCATTCATCATGGAAGTAAATCACAAAATCTAAAATGTTTACAGTTTATCATAGAGTCACAGAATGACTTGGGTTCAGAGGGACCTTTAAAGATCATCCAGTCCAAAGCCCCTGCTGTGGGCAGGGAACTTTCCACTATATGAGGTTGCTCAAAGCCCAATCTTTCCTGACTTCAAACACTTCCGTCACGGGGCATCCACAACTTCTCTGGACCTGTTCATAATCATTCTAATAATTTAAAAAAAAAATCCTCTGTATATTCAATTTAAGTCCACCCTCTTTTGGTTTAAAACCACTGCCCTTTCTCCTATCACTACAAGCCTCAGTAAAAAGTCTTTCTCTGTATTTCTTATAAAGGGCAGCAATAAGGTCTCCCTGAAGCCTTCTCTTCTCCAGGCTGAAATACCCCATCTCTCTCAGCCTTTCTTCACAGGAGAGGTGTTCAAGACTGAATTCCACCATGGCAGGATCACTACAGTCTGAGCGATCACCAATTTTGTCATCTTTAATTAGTTCATCCCTGTTGTTAAGCAACAGGACTGGTAATGCTTCTCCTCTGGTCATGCTGTTTGTTGATGGTTGTCACAAACCTGGATTAAGAAATCACCCTCAACACCCTCCAAGAGTCTCCTGGATTGCTTACAGCTTACTGTGCTGCTTTTCCAAGAGATACCAAGGAGTGCCCCAGCAGGATCAGAGCATAGGAGCACAGTGTTTACTGAAGTCAAAATAAGAAAACTTCATCAACAGCTTCCCTTGCTTTGGTGCTCCACAGGAAGACCAGACATGAGTTTTCCTTTGTTGGCTTGTCCCTAGATTTTACTTATAAGCCCTCAACTTCTTGATCATTGGTTTCCAAAGACTGTTCCATGCATTCAATCTATTGTTTCACATGTAGGGCAAACACCCTGCCCTCTGTCCTTGCCTGTCCCTTCTGTACAGTCTGTAGGCATTGGCCCCAGAGTTCTGATGTGATTACAGGTTCTGCTTCTCATTCAGGTGCCCCCTTTCCCAGGTTAGAAACCCATCAAAAAGAGCTCTCATTTATCTAGTGACCAATCCCCTCGTGATTTATACGTGATAATACTTCACCTACTTCACCTATGTAGTAATAGGTGTAGTATTAAAACATGGAGGATGTAGTAATAGGTGAAGTATTGAAACATGGAAGAAAAGAGGTAAAGGCTTGTCCTGGGAATCATCATCAGATGATTTATAGGAAAAAGCATGATGCAATTAAATGGTTAGGTTACAAAACAGAATGTAGGTAGGGCAAATGCTTTCATGTCTATTTTCATTAAAGCAATCTAGCTAAGCCTCTGAAAAAAAAAAAAAAACCAAAAAAAAAAAACCAAAAACTACTCATGGTGGGAGAGAAGCTTTAAAGAAAAAGAGGGAGAGGATCCCAGCTCAGCTCAAAGCTGCTTGCTGGTGGATGAGACCATCTTGTGGTGGCACTTTGGGTTTTGATGGGCTTAGTTCCATCATGAATGCATGGTGTCACGTGGGATAAAGGCCAGCCAGAAGCTGGGAGGGGAACAAGGAATTGGCCTGGAAAGGGTGGATGGTGGTCATTAGAGCCATAGTAACCTAATGCTGTTCATGTCATGTTTTGAAAAGTGACTGGTGGCTTTCAGAGCATGGTCTAGGTAGCCTGAGATCTGCTCTGTTCCAGGATGCTTTCCAGTGGTCCACCATAAACGGCAGTATCCAAAGTCACTGATGACTTCCAATTCTTGTCTATGGACAACAGGCATTTTCTGGATTACTCTAAAATCAGACTGAGTCACTAATGAGTTCAGATAAAGTTTTTTCCCACTGTGTTTATTTAAAGCAAATCACTGTTACATTTCCCAGAGGAAAACACGGCCAGCACTGTCAGCAAGCAATACATTGATTTTAAATCAGGAAGACTGCCATTGATCTTAGCAGCTATTTATTGCACATGTTCCCAGCAGCCACTTTTTAATGGAATTTTAACAATTTAGTGGGGTCACTTGAAGGTCTGAAGGAAGCAAGGGAAAAATTTGTCTCCTGCAGGAAGTATCTCCCTAAAACAGGGCCTTCACTTGCAATCACAAGACAGTCAGAGTGGTGCACTTCTCAAGTTTTGATGAGTCCTGATGACTAATTTTCAAGACATACATAGTTCTTATTTTATTCAACTTGTCCTGGCAATATAGACTTGGTTTCACCTCTGCTTGATGAATTCCCTGAGCTGCTGGTTGCTGGAAGCTGGAAAATACAAAGCAAATATGTCTGGCCTCTTGGCCTCTTCTGGGGCTCCGCTGGCAGCCTTAGGACAGACAAACCCATAGCTTGGTGCAGTACATCTACCCTCACATTGAAAATACTGGGCATAAAAACTGGTCCAAATGTGCCTCTCTTTCTTTTTAATTTTCCCATAGAACTTGTCCCTTTTCATCTGAGTTAAGGTCTCGCACCAGAAGGACAATTTCTTGTTTGGGTATGCCATTTCCAGTGGTTTAACAGGAAGCAACATGCAAAACATTCTTCTCTCACAAAAGCTACTTCAGTTGCCATTTTCACTCTGTTTTCTTGTGTGTGATCTCAGCTGGATATGAGTGTTGCATGGATATGCAGGCAAAAATAGGAGGAGTAGGAAGGGAATAATGATTGTTAAATGTTTGAGAAAAATTACAGTTTATCATAAAACTGAAAGGGATAATAGTGCTTGGTTTGGGGCAGGAGGAGGTGGCTGGTGCATGCTTGGAGTCAGGCTGGTGCCCTGCCTTCAGTGCCAGGGTTCTGTTCTGGAATTGCCACATGCACAGTGGCTCCTGCCGGGGCTGTTACGTCCCTGTGTCCCTTGGGAGGCATCCTCACCCTGCTTGGCTCTGCACTCTGGGTGGCACAGAGGCCACAGACACCCCTCACTGAAGCCCACAGTCCCCCACAGTCCCGGCCATTCCTGAGGAAAGGTGTTAAGCCCAGACCTGCTGCAAGGCTTCCTGAGATTTGTACAGATAGCACAACCACACTTTTGTACAGGTAGCACAACCACACACGCATAGCACATGTTATCTAAAAGCCACAGGTAACACAACCACCTGACAGGTGCCTGTAACTTTACCTGAAACTTAACTTGTAAGAGTGCTGTGGTTGTATTTCTTTGCACGCTACAGACTGCAACATAATCCAGCAGATAACGAAGGATGAGGGCAAAGGAGCTCCATGAGGAAGTGGTGGTGTCCATCACCTCCACCACCTGGCATTGAGCCCAGCAGGGAGGGTGTTCTCTCTGGCATGCTGCTTGTGTGTTGTGGTGAGGACCAGGACAACAATATGTGATTGTGTGAGAATTCCTAGGTTCTTTCGGGAGGTCTGGGTTATAGCATGGATGGAAGTACCCCCTATGAGACATAGCAAAACGGAAGATGAGAGGCAACACATTCTAATAAATAAGAATTAAATAGGACCTGGGCTTCCAGCCAGGTTCCTCTGCTTGATGGATGATTGTGAGCACATTTCATGGTTTCTGCACCATTCTGCAAAAGGAAACAATGGATGAAGGCTGCCTTCAAATCTAGCTTTTCCCTTTATATGAAAGGGCTAAATGGAGCCAAAGTATATTCCTTTTTTGGACAAACATCATTTTACCTGTGATTAAGCGCTAGTGCTCAGGAGTAGCACAGCCCACAGGCAGCTAAAAGTGTGGCTGGTGAGCAGGAAGGTGTTTGAAGCAGAGCCCTGCTGTGAGCACAGCAGGGGCTGGGGAAGGCTGCTCAGGAGCTGGCCACACTGCTGAATTTCTGGCTAATACTCAGCCGGGGCTTTTGGGACCTTCACAATGGTGCTACAGTTCCCTGTCACTATGGAAACTGGTGTTTGAAAAGACACTAGTTTTAAAAAGTGAATTGAAACCAAAACTTGTGTTTCATCTTCATTCCTGGCTGTGGGGTTCCCCTAGGAACAGGCAAAGGCTCCTGGATGCTGGCCTGCCTCCTCAAAACCCGAACCTCTCTCAGGTTCCCCTTCCTGAGAGAGCCACAGCTGAGTCAGCGGTTGGTTTTTCCACAGACACAGGCAGGAACCACGAGAGCTAAGTCAGCAGGAAATAACTTGAGAGGAACAAAAACCAGTGTCAAAGTAACACAGACTGGTCTGACCCCCCTGCACTGCATGGCCAACTGGGGACAGCCACAGGGTGTGCAGTAAAATTGTCTATGGCTCAGACAAGTTCTCCTGAGAGCATTAAACACTTAAGAGACATTGAGCATTAAACACTTAAGAGACATCCTCTAAATTGTTTTGTTCTCTACAGTCTTGCCAAAGCTTAGATACAGGAGCCCAGGAGACATCACTGGAACCCAAAAGTCCTTTGCAGAGACTCAGTGAGGACAGACACTTGTCTCTTTGCTGTTCCTGCTTCTTTCTTTGATTTCATGATTGTGCCCATATAAGTCTCTGTGAAGCTCTGCTGTACCAAAAAGAGAAACTTGGGGGATGGAGAAGTCCAAGAGCAGGGCAATGAGTCGCCTGAGGTGGAGGAATGAAGGAGGGAGGTTTTTGAGTGAACTTTTGCTCTAAAGGAAATCCTCACTTAACTACATTTCTGGGATAAATTCTGGAAGCCCTACATAGGGCATACCCACTTGCAGCCCTTATGGACACCTGATTAGCAGGTGCCAGGGTCCAGGATATGAATCAGAGTAAATAATTTCTGTATACAATTAGCAGAAGGAAGTGAAGAGTCCCCCAGGGAAGACCCAGAAAGCCAAGTAATTATGAAGAACTGGAAAGACAAGGCACATTGTTTCCTTCTTTCTGAAATTTTAGCACCCAAACCTCACTCCCTTTTCATGTCCTGAAACAAAATGTTCATGTTTAAGACAAGGAAAATGGAGGAGCAGAATGTTACAACCACATCCAGATCTGACCCAGTAAAACCAGTAGAAGCAAGCAGCTGGACCTGATATTTCCAACAAATTGACTGCCAGTCTGTTATCATGTGGCTCATGTGTTATCATGCTGGGTTTCTTGGACTTCTCAAGCCTTTCCACCATCCCTTCCCACTTGGCTGTGTCAGCATCTTGCCATGGAGCCCAGAGCTCTGCTGAGAGCCTACAGGAAGCCCAGGGAGAACCGTGTGTCCACACGGGAAGGTGCCATTGCAATGAGGAGGCGCCTGCTCATGTGCAGAATTATGGTGCAGACCCTGCTCTGTAGCACAGGGATGATCCCCTGCCCAAATGTCAGAGGCTGTCCCTTGTCCAGGACCAACACACAATCTCCATGGCAAGCAAGAACCTGTATGACACAGCCAGGGGCTGCTGGAGAGGACAAAATCAGTGGTGGAAAGGACCTTGTGATGAAGGCATGAGCCAGCAGCTACCAGCCCATGTAAGGGAGCCTTTGCACACCCCTTCCACTTGCATTTATTTTTGGGCTGGTTTGCTTTCTTTCCCCTAGAGTTTTCTCTTCTCCTGGGCTGTCAGGTCCTGTGCACTTTGCCAGCAGTGCAGTTCTGAACTGCACTGCTGGTCACACCATGCCCCAGCCTGGGAACTCCTGCTCCCAGTGTGGTGATTTCCATCTCCTCCAGCCAGAACTGCATGGTGGCAGTTCTCAGCAGGTGAGTGCAGACAGACATGCACCCACCCAGCCATCTGGGGTGACACTCATTGCTCATTGTGATCAGAAGGATGTTCAAAAAAGAGGACTGAGGCAGGATCCATGTTTGATTCCTTTCAGACACTACCAGCATGCCAACACACCAGGAAAGGAGAGACGGGAGAGATGCATAGGATATTTATTAGCATTTTCCCCTTACCTGGAATAGCAGGTAGCAGAATTTTTTCTGTCTATGAATGTCCTGGGTGCTGCAGTACACAAGCTTGGGAGGAGCTCCTTGGCAGCCACACTTCCCCTGTGCTTTACCTGTTTCAAGCTGCCAATCTGGAAGGCATAGCCTTGAATTTGGGCCAGCATTTCTCTACCATAAATACCTGTGATAGCAGCCTCGAGTACAAGGATTTTCCCCTGACAGACTTAGTGTTCATTTTAACATCTCACTGTGCTACCAAGCCATTAGACTTCAAAGCACTTTCTAGTTTGTGGCTCCCACATCTGCAAAGGAAGGGCAAATGCTACAAAGAGAGGGCATGAGGGACATGCTGTTCTGGCACCAGGGCTTTATCACAGGTGCCAAGGGCAGAGAGAGAAGGCAGGAGGTTTTAGGGCGAGCAGCAGTGTGGTAGCACTAGGCTGGCACCAGGCTGTTGGGCTGCACCCTGACCCACCTCACGCTGCCACAGCAGCAGGCAGAGGAGGGACAGCAAGGTCACGTTTGCCCTGTAAAGACTCTGTTCTAGGAACCTGTGGATGTGAGGTAATTCAATCATTCTTTTTTCTTCTTTCACGTATGGAAATATTTTAAAGTCATTTGGGATTTTTTCCAGCTCCTCTAGAGCTATCCCTTAAAAATGTCCAAGCTTCAAACATTTGTCTGTGGGCAAAATACAGAGGAACATTAGAAACAAGATCAGAAGCAGGCAAAGCTGACATTAACTGATGTCTTTGGAAAACAATTTCAGGCTCTGAGAAATATAAAAATCTGGTTACTGGTGGCTCCCTTCTTGGAGTGACTGACTGCCTTACCAGAGGATTGCTTTTTAGCAAGTACTTTTCATTTTAGGAAAGAATACATCAGTTGTACCTTGCACAATCTGTGTGATCTCCATCATCCTTCTGCTCATCCTGTGCCTCACTTTCTGCCAGACAGAGGTGGTTAAACCGGGATTTTTATTTAGACTATTGAAGATTTTTAGCAAAAGAAAGAAAAATATTTTACAAAGGAAGATCTGGATGGTGCCTAAAAATTTCTGTCCCTATTACTAACCAGCTGTAGGAGGCAAGTAATTTAAAAATCCCTATTTTGGCACTTGAGAGTGAGGCAGCATTTGGGAACTGAAGTCTAATACAATTACTCAGAAGGCAAGTTAGACTGCATTCCAAAGTCAATCTTATTGATCAAGTAAATAATGTGTCCTTGTAGTTATCATCTTCTATATTCTTGCTAAACATGGAGCTAAGCTGGCTGTGTCCTAATCTCTCTGCCATGGAGCAAAAACAAATGCAAACAGAAGATAATGAAGATCAGCCTACCCTTTAGGAGAAGTCCAAAGTGCTTCTCTGCACTATTATCAATATTGTCATATCAGATAAATAGTTTTAAATTTTTCCTGTTTGGCACAGAGGAAGCTCTCTTTGTCACCAGAGTTCATGTAGCCTCTGAGAGAGAATCAGCAAGTGGCCAGAGCATAATGCACAGTAAATCCAACATAAATAACTGAATCTGCATTTAGATCAATGGGTGAATTACAAATGTTCGTGAAACTTAAAGAAGAGATTTGAGACATCTTAATTTCTAAAAATAGGGTGGTTTGTTTTTTTTTTTTTAGAAAAAGCTTTTCATTTCTAAAGCTTCTGGAGGGTTAACATTCATTTGTTTTCAGGAGGTGGAAACAGTCAGAAGATGACAATGTGGTTTTGCTGAGATCAGCTCAGATGTCTGTCCAGAACTGCTGACTTCAAGGTCTGCTGCTGAGTGCTTGTTTTTCACCTCATGATAACTCATGTGTGTTCATGATGCTGCTCTGGAAAAAAAAAAAAAGTGCCACTCTTTTAGCACTTAAACTAACTTTGTATTTACCTCCCATAACATGAGAGCACAATTTGTTTTCCAGCAGAGACAATGCACTAACGCCCGTGCTTTGGTTTGAGTAATCAGTGGCAACAAGGATTCTCTTCAAGTTGAGCTGGAATTTTTGTTTTTACTCCTTTGGTCACGGATGGCAGCTTTCAAGCAAGATTGGGTAGACTGGGCAGCAAATGTCCCTCCAGCTCAAGCCTCTCCTCCAAGGCTTGGCATTGCAGTACACCTGATAATGCTGAAAAGTGGAATGGCAAAAGGTTTAGGAAACTTTGAGCTCTGTGAGACACACGCACATGATCTCTTCCAGCATTTTCTTATCGGGGAGACACTGGAAAGACTCATTCATACTGTCTGTGGCAGAGTCCATAATTACTGCTGTGCAAGCAAACAGCACCAGGGTTGAAGGAAACACCCCGAGTCAGCCCTTCCTTTTGGATTAATATTCTGCCTCCTGTGTCTTTATCAAGCAGACAGGATTACAGAATATTGCACAGGTGCTGTTGTGCCTCAGCAAAATGAGAGGCATAACTGGGAGCAGAAAGAACAGACACTAAACTTGCAGGTAATATTACCTGGAGTTAAGCCTCAGTCCTGCCACAAACCTCCTGTTTGTCTCTCTCTGTCTGTCTCTTGCTGGATGCTTGACAGACACACAGGGCAGCCTCTGCTGTGGTTGGCATTTCTAAGTACTGCTGTAGTAAATGTAGTGTAGACCTCTACTTCCCCGTGTTGTGCCTAGGAGAGATTGCATTTCTGCATAAATATCTGATGGAGCAAGCTGAAATAGCAATAGGAACACAGAGTAAAACAGGTGTTCTGCATTTCAAGTCCTTGACCTGTGCCTATTAAAGCATTTGCAGCAGGTCTGATCACCAGCCTGTTCAAGTTAATGATAGACTGTGCATTCACCTCCATGGGCTTCTGATCAAGCCCAATGAAACTAACTACAGAAACAATTGGCAAGGGAGAAACAATGAAAAGAAAAGCATAGTACTGGAGGATGCAAAAGAGAGTAGTGGCAACAATGCTTAATCTCTCAGAATTGCTTAAAGCCTCTTCTAGGTAAATGATTAAGAGTATTTTGTAATTATTGTGAATATGCAAGATGACAGGAAAATTAGATTTCATCTCTAAAATAGATTACATTGGACCACTACACACTGACTTCTGAGTAACTGCATATAATTGACTTTACAGCAATAAACTGACCAGGAAAATGACCAAGCTGTTGATTAGAATAAGCAGAGCTGTGAAGGCAGGCCAGCCTTGCTAAGGCACAGGCTACAGGCAGCAGTGCAACTGCTCTGGCCCAAGGCAGTGACTCCAGAAGATACAATATTTGGCAGCAATATCAGTTAGAGATATTTTCCTCCCCAGCTCCTGGGCTTGCTCTGTTTTCCCCTTGCTCCTGCCTGCCCTCCTGCCAGCACAGACCTTTCTATGAATCACATGGGGAAATGGAGCCTTTCAAACAGTCATAAACACACACAAGCAAACATACCTTTGCTGGGTTACTTTTTAACCCAAACTGACCCCAAATCTGGCTCGGAGCATTGGCTTTAGAGCTCAGATGTTGACGCCAACACCAGGATAGCAAAAGGTGAAGAGTGACAGGATGAATGGGGCAAGCACAGAGCAGAGGCTGGTGGGCTACCCTGAGGCATCAGCCAACAGCATTTCAAGTCAGGTTCTCCTTTGCCAAAGAATCCACAAAGCTCTCACATGATCTACAGGTCACCGGGAATACCCATATTTGGGTTTCTGTTTGTTTGTTTTGGTGCAGTCGAGTGGTGTTTTTACAGTAACCATTTGCTTTAAAAAAATGTTTAACCTTGTAGGAAGTAATGGAGTGTTGATTACTCATTCACTGAAATTCAGGAGCCTGAATATAAATTCTCCTCACACTCCCATTCCTAGCACGTCATTATTCCAATTAGGAGAGTGTTTAAGATATTTAAATAATCTCCCATTCAGCTACATGTATGAGAAAATGCATTCACTCAGTACAGTAATGCAGTTGTGCCTTTTCTCTGGGATGGCAAAAGAGGGGTTGGAGCCATTTTTAAAAACAGTAACTGCAAAGTAAAGGCTGTCGGACAGACTGGGCACGAGAAAACATGAAATCAAATAGCACAAGTGGGGAAAAGCCTCTCTGCATGCACAGACAGCAGAGAACAAAAGAAACAAAGCAACCTGTAAGATGAGATACTACATTGCTTCACCAGCTAGAGAAGTGTGTTGGTTTGGGTTGACTCTCTTTCAAACTGGCCAAGAAAACAGAGCACAAGTGGAGGGATGCTCTTCTGACTTCCACTGATGCAAATCAGGAGCAATTACTCTCAAGCAACTAATTTCAGCACAGGTACACTGACATAACAGTGATTTAAGTGAAAAAAGGGTTCAAGCATAAAAGAAGAGGTGCAAAGCCTGGCAGTCAGCCCTAGCACTTTGTAACAGCCGGAGCATTTTTGTGAGGCTGACCTGAAAAACCTCAAAGTCCCAGCAACAACCACTCACAGCACAGATGCTGGAGCATTTTACTGTCCAGCCAAAGGATCGGCAGCAGAGGAGGCCTGTGTTTAGCCACAGAGAACACAAAGACATTTTTGCAGTTGTTTATGTTTATTTGGTCCATAAATATCGAGAAAAGATTCATTTCTGGCCAGTCTGTGGATCCAATTAATTTGTTTTTCAGTTTCATATTTGTGACTCTAAGTTCAGAGGTGACTTAGGGTTGTGATACACAGCAACCACAGCTGCTAAAAATAAACCACAGAAACATAAAACACACAGCACCCTTTAACCACCACATTCCCCTGTACCTCAGCTCTTTGAAGTCCCTGTACTTCATCACCTTCCTCTATTTGGAGGCATGGAAGCCTGCTTTGGTTGTGAATTGCCATGCCCAGAGCAACATGGGGAAGGAGACAAAATGAAGCATCTCCAAGAATCATCCCGAGCTGCTGGATGAACTCTGATCTCTCCCATAGGGATGTGTGGGGAAATATTTTCCCTCAGGAAAGCTAGGATTTCAGCCTTTTCAGTGTGGCATGGCATTGATTTCAACTGCAAACAGTTATTAAAATAGCAGCCTCAAAAGTCAAGAGGGAAAAGAACAAAAAGGATGTGACGGGAATCAGAATGATGCGATTTTGATTGATTTTTTTTTCTTGCAAAGTCACAAGCCTAGAAATAAATCTGACAAAGCAAAGTAAAAATTATCTCTTTTCCAAGAGTGGGAAAATAGCCATTTTTATCCCTAATTTTCTGATGATCAAGTATAAAACAGCACTGGAGAAAATCTATTAACTCAGTGATGGTGGAAGTAACCTCACCTAAGCCCTTGAACCCAGGGCTCTGTTGTAGAGGGTTTGTCCCACCTTGCTGGGTCAGGCGAGCTCCAGGTGGGGTCTGCAATAGGTACCCTGAGCAGAGGGCACTAGCCTGGGAGCAGCTCAGTGAGCAGCCAGTTTTTTTCTTTCCAGTTGAGCTGGCAGTGGCAGGGACAGTGTTTTCCTGATTCCCTCCTTGCTCTTCTCTGGATAACTGAGGTGAAGAGGAGGCCTGGAAGAGGCAGGAGAGCAGCTGCTGAGCAAGGGTGTTGGGCCAAGACGGACAGGACAGCTTCAAGAGGTGGGGATAAGGCTGAAGAAGTAAGGGAAGGGCTAAAATAGTGGCAGTGGAGGTGTTTAATCTTGGACATGTGTCAAAGTAGACACAGGAGAGGCCAAAGCAAGGTCAGTAAATGACCTGCTGCTTCAGGAGCTACTTTCTAATACTGTAACTAGGATCAGATTCCTGACTGGTGGGAGACATTATCCCACACAGTGACGTGACTTATACTGTTCTGCTTGGCACGTTCTTTTTCTCAGACCAGGAAAAGGAGAAGCTTTCATACAAAAAGCATAAAGGGTTTGGATTTGGCAAGGAAAGGCAACATTTACAGGCTGGAAGGATGCCATGCAGTAGGGAGGGGATACAGCAGAGACCTCTGCCATTAATGATCTTCTCTGAGTTTTTTCAAGAGATGTTGAGTTAAAGTTACTTGTCCAAGTAGCTTCATCAGTAAAACCAACAGCAGTGCAGAAGATGGGCTGTGTTTCCTTGCTCTCTGACAGCCCCCATCTTCCTCATCACTGGGTGGAGGCAGAAGTTTTTTGGCTACTGTAGGGGAGGCCAACCGGGCAATGCTCTCTGACAGCCCGACAGAACAGCAGAGAAGGGCCAGCTCTGCAACTCCACCGTGAACAATGTCTGATCATTCTGTCATGATCAATCTGTCATGATCCACCACATCAGGGCTTCAGGTGTTTTAGCTGCCTATACCAAGGGTCTTAATTTTATATTTAGGGCCTCCAATTTTGTGCTGATGGCACAAATTTGGCATTTATGCAATACTCCAGGTGATCAGCAGAAGTCCTGCCTTCAGAATTTCATTTCTGGCACTTTTCCCTTCTCTCTCTTCATGCAGCTCTGACCTGGATCTGCCAGTGCTCCAGTGATACCACAGCATCTCAGAGCAGTTGCTGACAGGTGAATAGAGATCTCTTACACATGGGGAAATGCAACTCTACCTAGAATTGATCTATGTCTCATAATGTCCCAGTCCTCCCAGACAGTCCTTCGTCCATCTGTGTCTCCAGTGACCGTCACCTAATCCGTTCCTGCTGTATCACTTCCTGCATGCAGGAATATTGGCAGGAGGTGTGTTTGTAAGACCACATTGTGTGATGTGTTTGTGCACTGGATTAGTTTAATGGAACTGCAGTATATCCTGCAAGACAGATCCCCAGCTGGTAAATCATGTTTAAACAGTGAAAAACAAATATGCTTTCTTATTGCTCCAGTCTTTTTACATCTGGTTGCTTAGCATTGTTCCTAGCTTGTGTCCACTTTGCAGTGCTTCAGCATGATTGCCAAACAAACTGGCTAAAAATCAATTTAACAGAGATCAGAGGGAAAAAAAAAAAAAAAAAAAGAACAACCAAACTCAAATGAGATATAACAGCCGCTGATGGGATACACAGACATATCAATTTGGCAGCCAGTCAAACGTCTTAGAGCCATCAGCTGTGCTCATTAAATGTCAGAGTTGTGAATTTTCCCCAGGCATTTTCAGCAAATGCTTGAACATGGCCCAGCTTGATTGTAAGTGATTTTCTTCCTCAAATTTCAGGTAAAAAGATGAATGAGAAGAGATGACAGCAGCAAGTCCATACCACAGTTTTAGTTCCAGAAACAAATTTCTCTCTCACAGAGCCAGGTGGTAAAATTTTCCTTTTATTTTATATTTATTTATACATGAAAATAAATATTTTCCCTAGGTATTTACAAGCAATTCTCAAGCCAAGTCTGCCATGTGATACAGACTTGAATTTCAATGGCAGTAGAACCAGTACCAAGTTTTCATTTGATAATGTTCATTTATACAGTAGTGTAAGACCTCAAATCTTTTTCTCTACAAGCAAAAGTGATAAGGCTTACTGGTGGATTTTGGTGGGGTTTTTTGACATGGAAGATGCATGAAGCAGCAAACCCTTTTTAGCACTCAAGCTTGGAAAGAAAGATGATGCTGTTACTGGAGTGTGTTTTCTTTAATATCACAGCAGCTCACAACTGCCAGGAGGTGACATAAAATTGAAGACAACTACAGTGAGGTAGAGAAAAGGGAATTCTTCTAGAAACCAGCAAAGAAAGAGCAACAGCTCCTTTCCCCTGAGCAGTGCAGAAGGCATGGCCAGGCCCAGAGATCTCCCCAGAAATGTGAGGATCTTCTGCTCTGAACATCAGGATCTTCTCACTGGTTTAGATTCAAAGAGCATAAATTAGAAGATCCAGTGGCTTGCTCTTTTGTGTGGGCTTTAGGAAAACTTTGGGACAAGAGTTTATACTGAGCAGTAATCAGAAAGGGTATCTCTTTGCACCTGACAGGATTTCAGTCAGGTATTGTTCAGGTAACTCTGCAGAAATCAGGGAGGTCTCCCACTACAAACTGGTTACCCAGTGTGGTCTAGGTTGTGAAACACATACCTGGTGAAGAGCTTTGCCTCACCAAGGACCTTGGGATATATATGACCTTTAATTCTGAACATGTTGACTGTATAAACAAGCCATCACAATTTGTCTGCACTGTGCTCATCACTGAACCCATCCAAGAAAGGACCTGGGAGTGAGGAGCAGGCAGGGGCCATTCTGGCAACACCCAGGCCTGGTGATTTCTCTGAGTGTGAGACCTTCTTATCCTACCACACAGGTGGATGGGGAGCTGCCCAGCTTTATAGCCAGGGCCCCAAGCATTTTGCAAGTCCCTCCATAGAACAGCCTTTTCCTGGAATTTTCATCTATTTGAGCATTTGGAAAAATGTCCAAGAGTCACTCGTTCTCCCGTGTAAGAAAGAGATATTGCTGCTTCTGGCGTGCAGTGTTACTATTGCATTAGGTAAGAGCTGCCATCAGTGTTTGGATTAATGCCACTGCCTGTATCATATGTCAAAACATGCCAGCAGCTCTGTGGCCTTTGCTCCCAGGCTCAGGTTGCGTGGATCCAAACAGAGGCGGGGAGAGAGGGCACCTGCAGCCTGGCTGAGCTGTGAGCTACTGAGCAACCATGCTGGGAGCTGCTTTAAGAGTGAAAAGTCTGCGTCAGACACTGCATTTCTCTAGCACTCCACCCAAAAGGGGTCCTTTGCCCCACTGCTCAGCACCTTCAGGAACACTTTGGTAGAAAGCTGTATTTCTTTGTTTGAGTGCTGAGTAGTTATTTGCAATGAATAGGAGAGACTGTTACCTTGGCTTTCCTTACCAGGAAAATGGGTATGCATCCCCCACCTTTAGTGTGCTAATTCTCAGGAAAGAGTTAAAATTGTAACTGCAGCTTCAAAACCTGCAGCTCTTTGCACCTTGTTGTTGGGTCAGCAGTTTGCCAGATAAAGAAGCCCTGACCTCCTCACCTATAGGGGAAAGTCCAAAGATCTTCAAAAGGTTTTGGGGTTGTTTACCAAAAAGCAGAAGCCCAGAAACCTATAAAGGGAGGCAGCCTGGGAATACAGGCCAAAATAGATGATGTAACTTGTTGGAGGCTTCCAATTTCCAGAACTTGACTCAGAACTTTGCAATGTCCCTCAGCCATTTGAAATGTCCCCATCATCCCAAAGGATGTCTCCTTTGAGTGACATGAACTGGATCTTGCTGGATCTACAATTCAGTGCCATAGTTACACTGCTTCCTGTAATCCCTTTGATGCTGAAGAGAACGACTTCTCTATTATCTTTACTTTTAAAACTTGGATTTCCTGTGTGGGGGAAGTCCTCATGTTAAAAGCAAGCAGAGAAAATGCTTTAAAGAATGAGGTGAATGTGCTCAGACTGTGAAGCAGCTGATCTAAAGGCAGCGAGACCCTTAGGGAACCCTGGGCCACAATAGTTGACATTTCAGGCAGGAAATTATGGTTTATTTAACTAACTGAACTGAAAACTGCCAGGGAATTTATACAAGTGAAACAGAATTAGTAAGAACATTTAGCTAAGACACACGTGAAGACTAAAACTCCTATGGTTGTGGGAAAGAGAGATTTTACATCTGGAAGTGGAAGTGGCCTCTGCTATTTGATTCATCCAAAAGATCGGGTGGGCAAGGGATGCCATGAGAGAGTTCCTGCTTGCTTATCAACACAGCTTGTTGCAGTAGCTGCTGCTTCACACAGTTTCCCTTCAAGCCACAGACCTGCCCTGAAGTTTCTGAGATAAAATAGCACAATCTTGCAACGAGGCTATTCTGCTCCTAAATATGCACATTCTTTCAAATGCACTTTTGAAGCACTTTTCTGAGTTAAAAATGACCTTTTTGATCAACAATGGTGTGTCTTTTCAGAGTTTTTCTTCACTTTTAGCAATATGGAGTAAACACTGTGATTTTTCGCTTCCTGTAGCAGTGAATGATAGGAGTTTGACTTTCCTAGAGGATCTGACTACAGACACCAAGGTGACAGAAAAAAACCTGTCTAAGTCAGATAACTTTAGTAACAACAACGGAAATTGAGAGAATGGCAGAGCATAAAAGCATTCATTATTCATCAGTTGATACCCTGGGGAAAAAAATCTGTGAGCAGTTTTTGGGTTTCACAAACCAGGTCTGACTTTGCCAGGGCCTGGCAAATATCCCAAAGGTGAATTGCTTGAACTATGATCTCCTCTATCTTTGATCAGCAGAGACAATCCCTATGGTCCAGGTTTCTTTCCTGCATGTCCCTCTCCCTCCCTCCTACTGCCTGCCAAGGAAGTGTTCCAGGCCTGGCATGCATTGTCCTAGCTGCACTTGAGCCCATCTGACAGGGAAAATGGCAGGTAGGCGTCCTTCTGCAAAGCAGTGACCTTAACCTCCTTCTCCAGCCCACTGAGAGAGCAGAGTTCAATGAACAAATCTGGCTGCACTGCTGAAAGCTGTGGCCTCGGGGGAACGAACTTGTTGTTAGGTTTGTTTCCAGCTGGATGGTTCCCGGTCAGCTTTATTGTGCAATTCTACAAACCCTGATGCCAGCACAAATAAACCAGAGGTATAGGCTGAGCAGAGGTTTCTTCTCCCAGCAGCTGTGCTGGCTTAGGCCATCCATAAATGCCTGTGGGATGCCTGATCCAAGAAAAGCTTGGCACAGCCATGTCGAATGTAAAACCCTCTGAGATGATCTTCCAGTCTCCTGCAATTCTACACAAATCCTAGCATGGGCTTGCTCCAGCCTGTGCTCCTCCTCTGCTCAATTCCTGTGTGCTACAGCTCTTTAAACATTCGCAGAGCACTACCTGGAGTAGAGTGCTTCAAAAGGGAGTGAGTCTGCAACACCAAATCATCTCCTGCTGAGCATCACCAAATCATCACAACCTTGGACAGTCGATCAACCGGTTTTGTGTTATTTAAGTTGCCCTAAAGGCTACATTTCAAAATCTGAAATGTATGGATTGGAAAAGCTGACAACAATTCATTGTGCTCAAGCTGTTTAGAAGCACTGTGCAGACCTTGCTTGAAAAGGTGGCTTTCAGGAGAGGGAGTTTAACCAAATTCCACACTAGCTTGCTCCTCAGCTACGGTGAACAAAAAGTCTTCAGAATATTTAGAATCTGATTTAAGCTAACAAGTCAAAGAAATAGGTGTTAAGACTCAAACTCCTGCTTGATGCTCTATTTGTAATTTATCCAGTCATTAATGAGCCAGATTCTTGACTAGTATGGCTTAAGCCATTCAAGAATGTTGATTTATGCTTGCTGCAAATCTGACCTTTCGCTCAGTGCTTCCTGGTAAGTACCAATCCTCTTTGCGCTGTTCATTTAGTGGAATGGAATTAGATTTGCCAAGGTATGCTCTGACAAAATGGATTGCTTTTCCCTTAAATTTTTGTGCCAGGAATAAAAGGGTGGTCTATTTCAATGCAGTACTAAGATAGGTTTTCTGAAGGAAAGTTAGAAATTATAATATCATTCATTACAATGCCACATTTTTTTTTTTATTTCTCAAACTTATACCAAGTTAGTATAATATACTCCATGAATTACAACCTCCTTCTAGGAAATCTGAGATATATCTGCAGAATAGAGGTTAAATAAGTTTAGCTAACAAGAAATTGCATAAAAGCTTAAACATATGAGGCCAAATGATTTGCTGAGAGTGTACTGGAATGAAAATACCCTTGTATTTGCTTAACTGAACCTATTTTGCTCCAAATGACCTTACGTTCTTTATTTAAGTTCACAATCCCTGCATTGAGACTCATCACACTGCACAAAGCCAGACTTACCAGGAGATGATAATCAGGAATCTATTTTATTGGTTTAAATACAATGCTCTCAATCTTTGACTATGCTAGCTGCATGGTAAATACAGCTAAGGCCTGCAGAGAACCTTGCTGAGAAAATTGTATGTGAGATTATGCTACTGTGAAGTGCTCAATATGGGGGCTACGCTCAAAACACAGAGCTCACGTAGGAGGCAGCAGCCTGTTTGCTAAAATCTGCTTCCCACAGGTAGCATCTTACACGGCTGCTTTCAGTCTGCACCAGCGTTTGGTGACCTTCCTGATGAGGACTGAAGCAGTTTGCATAGAATTGTTTACAACCTGGCCAGGGAAAGAGTCCTCCTCTGGGTTGGGTGGCACCACAGCCACAGGGATGTGACATACGAACATTAGGCTTGGTATGAATGGGGTGTGAATAGCGGTGAAAAAGTGTGAAATCGTCAGGAAATGCCATGAAGGGGCAAAGGAATGGCATGTGGAGCTTCTGAAGGCAGTGGGGGCAGGAAAACCAAGAGCTGCCTCCTTGGATTGTAGAACTTTGCTGAAGGCAGTTTTTTCCCAGTCCTGACTCCTACATCCCTACTGGAGCCAGCATGTGTCCAGCCATGACTCCCAGTGAACCCCTGACTTGTGCGGCAGCTTTGTCCTCAGCCCCATCCCCCGGGGTGGGCCATGAACCTGAGCTGCAGCTTTGTGTCAACCCTTGTCTCTGGTGTCCTTGTTCTCCTGGTATTCCTGGATGCCCCCTGGCCCTGGTTCATTACCTTTCCTGGTTTGGGATAGTTGATGGACCCTGTTATCAGTATCCAGGTCTGTGTGCCCTGTTCAGGAGCTGGACCCAATCGCTGAAGGCAGTGCCTGTGCTGGGGCTCCCTTGGCTCCTGACTCACACCACAGAGTCTGCAGGGCCTCAACCATCTCCACCTTCATACATGTGAAAGGGGTGAAAACAGTCTGTGAGAGAAAGTTAGGTGAAATCAGATTAAAATAGAATAAACTTCCCCTTCTATCTGGTTTTGCTGAGCATGAGCAAAGAAAACACTCAGGATAACACTGATATGCAAGGGAGGTGCAAAGCTTTCTGTCCCCCTGATTCTGGAGCTCATTTCCTTATAATACACAAAGAAGATTGGATTTGTCAGTGTTGGAGGGTGGGGGTATTGGTGATGAGGGCTGGAGTTTGGTGGTGAGATGAAGAGGTGCAATAGGTAGAGAAACATAATTTCAAGAAACAGCTCATTTAAAGTTGCTTTCATGAAAGCAACTTTAAATGAGCTGTAAATAAAAATGTATATTTTTATTTACATGTGTAATGTAGTAGAGATCTGTAAAAACATCTAGGAGCCTAACTTTCAGAAAGGGCATAGCCCTTCCCCAAAAATGAAGTAGATCTTCGAGTCAGGCTCTCAACTGGGAAATAAATCCAAATAATTCTCTGCGCATTTGAAAAGAAGATATTTTGGCTTCCGAGCAATACGAGAAAATGTACCATCCATTTGATCTGCTTCAGATGCCACAACCATCTGCAACTGCATGTGGCAAACACACATTTCTCAGCTTCGCAGGCACGTATGATTATGAAGAGCTTAGAATAAAATAGATAAACCTTTGAGATGCTCTTTTCGTTGTTTACTTATCTCTCAGCAGCGTTCTGTGGGAAGCTTTCCTCCTGGAAGGCTGCGGGGGAGGGCTCTGCCGAGCCTTTCAGCGCCCTTCGGAAGTGGCTGAGAAGCGGCCAACGTGAACAAGCACGGCTGGCATCAGCAGAGGGTCACAGATGCTGCTCTGAACGCGCCATTGTGCGGCATTCCCGCGTCGCCGTGCGGGCTCCAGCTGCCGCCGTAGCAAGGACGCGACCGCCACCTGCTGTCCCCAGCCCGGCCCGGGCAGCGCCAAGGAGGGGCAGAAGCTCAGCCACCCCTGCCCATCAGCGGGACGGAGCCTTCATCTCCCCAGCTGCAACTGCGTCACTGCCAGCCTTGTTGGCAGTTCTTATCTCTGATTTATTCCTTTGCCGATTATATCAGCTGGCGTGTGGATGAGCAGCCGGCAGTGGCGCTGCACGGCATCCTTGTGGGAATGCTGGCTGCCGTGTGAGATGGGGACAGAGGGGACACCTTGCCGAAGCAGCTGCAGGGCCAGCCCGTATGCTGTGTATCTCTGTATGGACACGCGGCACGCACAGCTGCTCAGTAGCGATGACTGTGACTTTCCGGGCTCTTGTGATACCCATTTCTCAGAGATTACATTCCCGATGGTCTCTTAGCTGGGAGCTCGGGTGAAATGCGGACAGGGGCGCTGGTTCAGAGTAGTTTCCAGGGCAGAGAACTTGCCCGCACTGAATGATGGATCTGTTGGAAATGGCTTCTGAACTGAGGCCGTTGTCTCTCAGTCCCTGCTTGCTCATCTGGGATGCTCTTCCCGATGTCTCATGCTTCTCCAGTAATCTAAAATCAGCTTAATCCTGTCACGGAGGAAAGTCCTTACTGCTCTGCAGTCTGTCTTACATGTGTTGCTTTCTTGTTAACTCTATAATATCTGGGCACATGACTGCTGTGCTGTGTTTAAATACTGTTTTCCACATTTACTGCAAGGGTGATTTTTTTTTTCCATTGCCTTCTTTTTAGCATCTTTGGAAAGAAGATTATTCTCATAAAACAATATGAATATATATTACAGAGGGGTTATTTTTGTCTATTTCCCATACACTTATCTTTTGGGATTTTTGACAACAAGCACTTTAAAGATACTAAGCTAAACAATTAATTGATTTAGGATTTTTTGGGGTTTTTTTTCCATTCTTAATCTTCTTTCTTCTCTCTTTGGGAGAATACTTTGCAAATACAGCTATTCCATCAGCTGATGTTATTCATTATCATTATCCTCACTTTCTGCCAGATCTACTTTTTTTGTTCATGGGGGGATTTTTTCCTGAAGAAGTCAGTATTTTCATCAGTAGGGTCCTGATTTGATGGGTGGTCCATAGGGCCTGTGTCTTCTCTCATGATACAGTTTATCTTTGGGGTATGCTGAGTGCCCACAAGCAGTCACAGTGTGTGACACTGCTTGGTGGGATGCAGCCGTGTTTGCTCGCACTTACCCCTGGACTAAAAAGTTTCCTTTGCTTAAAGCATGAAGCCAAAAATTGTCCTAAAAGGACCCAAGACAGTTACTTGAAATCACTTTTAATGACTAGGGGAGTTTATTTCTTGATGGTTTGTTTCTGTCCCCAGTGCAAAACAATGTAAAAGTGATATGTTGTGATTGTTCTGGATTTGAAATACATATATTTTAGATTACAACAATTTTTGATCACATATAGAGAAATTCAAGTTTTCTTTTGCTTACATTCCTGTGTTAGGAAGCTGTACCTGTTTTGTGACCTGCTGAGTCACAATGAGGTGCTGGAGTTAAACCTCTCCCTCCACTGACACATTTAGTGCCTAGAAATTACCATCACAGAGATTACTTTGCCTAAAATAAATTATGTCAAGCAGGCTCATTTCCAGCTCTTGGTTTTACAACGGCTCCTAACACTGTCTCACATGGCCAATCATCTCAAGCAAGTCCAGAACTGGCTGTCAACTGGACTGAAATATTTAGCATAAGCATGTTGCTAACTTGGTTGGACACAGCAAGCAGAATTCTGCAGGAGTATCACAAATCTGATATTTTCATTAAATAACATAGATGGCAGAGAAGACAACTTTCTTGCCAGCCCCACTGGCTGGGAGGGACGGGAAGTGTTAGAGGACAGGGCTAGCATCTCAACACACTTGGCAAATTACAGTAGGGGGAAAGGAAGTTCATTCAAACATGTGCTTTCACTCTCTGCAGAATTACCAACATCACAAATGCAGGCTGTGGACTTATTGGTCTGACAGCATCACTGTATAAACTGTTGTGGTGGTTAACGTGGATCACAAACCCAACAGGAATCAGCCATGCCACTACAAAAAGGGCAAATAGCACTGGGAGCTACATAAAAAGGAATATTTTTTGCCAGGCAAATGAAGCCATTCTTCTGTCATGCTTGGGGCTAGAAAACTTTCAGTTGGGGTATTGTATTCTGCTTGGGATAGAATAGAGAATTAGAGGGTTTATGAGGAAGCATTGGAGGAATTGGAGTGCTTTATTCCAGAGAAAGGGGAGACATAGTAGGATGGCCCTAAATGTGTGTGCTGTATGTTTAAGGGAGAGGACAATAAAGTCTCCTCATCAGCTAAAAAGGCTCAGTGGGCAACAGAGATCTGGGTTCAATGTTAGAAACAGCTTTCTCAAGGTGTAGATGAAAAAACAGTGAGAGAACAATGCAGGGAATACAGCCTGGGTTCCTGGGTTTCAAATGCAGATTGAACAAGTGTCTGTCAGAAATTACCTAATGGAATTGATCTTGCTTTTTGGGTGGGAGGAAGAAGGCAATTTCCATCCCTGTTTTTCTGATATTCCTGTTTGAAGCCAAAGACCATAATTTATACATCTAAGTTAGATGCCTAAGTTATACATTGACAAGACCAGGTGATTATCATCCCAAGGTTCTTCCTTTCCATTTCTGTTTAATATATCATAAAGAAAAAAGTCTTAGTGATTAATAATTCAAATCAGAAACACCCATAAAGTAGGCTGGCACTATGCTGTGCAAACTTGATTTGTTCCAATTCATGTTTTCCAAGTCCTAAACTTCTTCAGAGAATATATGGCAGCCCTGCTAATGTCTAACCAGCTGATGATCTGGAGACCTGCTTGTTAGACACTGGGATGATTCAGCTCAGTTAATAAATGCCATATTGGAACACCCATTTCACTCTACAGCCAAAAGGATACTGCGTGAAAAGGGGAAAGGGAAACTCACACAAATATTACTCATTCACTCATTCAGAAAATGCTAAAACTCAGGCTCTGAACAGCCTTTGATATTTGACCTCTGCAGATGGCCTGTAATTAAGACTCTAATCCTTTAAACACTTTAATACACTTCAATTTAATAGGATTAGTCACATGCCTGAAGTGTGCATGGCTGGGACTGAGCTATTGTTGAGCACAGCTGATTAAAAACTTGCAGACACTTTCTGGTGGAATACTCTCCTATATTGTCTAAGTCTTTTCTAAACAGTTCTAGTCACAAGTAATATCCAAAGTGAAGGTATTTAAAGAAAAATAAAATTTAGCCGAATTCTTGCTTAAAAATGTACACACAAAAAGAACAAATCTGAACTTCTTCAGCAGCACAAATCAGAAGTTTGAGAGGAGAGATGGGAGATCTGAGAGGCGTTATTTTGGTTTTCTGGAAGATGTTGGTTTAAATTCTCAGACTTTTACAATTCTTTCAAAGCCAGGGTGATGTTAAACATGCACAGAATCAGACAGATCAGAGACTTACAAAAAGGGAATGAAACATTTTCTATCCTTGCTTGTATTTTATAGAAGCATCAGTTTGGCTTAAAGGCACAAACTTATTTCCTCTCTTGCTGCTGACAGGCTAGCTGGGCTTAGGAGAGCCTGGCAAGCCTAGTCTGGATCAGTTCATCACATTGTAAACATGTGCAGAGGTTGTGAAGATAATTTGGGAAGCCACTGAAGGCACGGGGTGGGACACAGGTGCAGGCACACACAGCACGGAGATTCCCATTTGCTGCAGGATGTCTGCCAGAAGAAGAGGCTGGGCCACATCAAGGCACTGTGCTGACGTGTAACATGTGCCAGATCTGGGTTTAAATGCCACGGGGGTGGTTGGGGAAACCCGGCACAGCTCAGCATCTCTTGCTACTGCCCCATAAAATGCCCACAGCACACATTTACACAGTGCTCCACTGGAGACACGCGGAGGTAAATCCCCTCTGCTGAGGGAAGTGATGTCACAGTATTGTCATTTACAGGAAAAGGCAACAACTGTGGCTAAGGATTTCCAAAGAGTGACGTTCAACGGACTGTGAAATGTGGGGTTGTGTTTCGTGGCAGGTAGAGAAAGGTGGTGGCCTGTAGCTGTAATTGTAAAATGTGTGGAATGAGGCCATGAGACAGTTATAAAAATGAGTTTTAGTAAACAAACAAACAAACAAAAAAAACATGGAAAGAGGCCTTTAGATAAATATTTTGCTTGCTCATAAGTGAATAATGTGAACTTTAAAGATTTCACAATATAAGTTTTAAGTTTTCTTTAACATGTAGGATAGAAGAATGCAGAAGTATTATTATTGGCTTTGAAAATAAAATTATTATAAGCTTTAAGCTGCTTTGTAACAAGAAGTTTTAAACTATAGCTTCAAAATATATAAAAGGAGTTGTAATCGCTTAAATAAAAGAAGGAAGTGATCTTATCCCAAGCTAAAAATTGATGATCCTGGAAAGGAAAACTGGACGATCCTGGGAAGGGAAGCTAGACATCACCTTCACTGATTTATGATCCTGGAGAGGAAAGCTGGACCTCACCATCACTGATGTGTAATCCTGAAAAGGAAAGCTGGACATCATCATCACTAATTTACAACCTTAGGGTACAGAAATTCGACATCACCAATAGGAACTGATCACAATGGGGTATAGAAATTGGACTTCACAAATAGAAACTAGAAGGAAACCATAAAAAAACTGCTGAGAAATGCTTATGAAGACGCTCAATAAATACCAGCAAAAATTTGTAGCCAGTGTGCAGTTGGAGGGGAGACCTCCACTGTATCCAGCATGTTGCTTTGCTCACACCTTACCATTTGAAATAATGAATAAATAAATTGATTGCTGCTTGATACATTGGCTGAGTCAAGCTCTTCATTTCTTACAAGACTGCAGCTGCAATGCCATTCCCTGGCCTGTTTGTAACTCCTCTTGTAGATGCAGGGAGAGATTTTTTTCTCCAGTCATCTTGAGGATCGCAGTCAGCAGAGTGAAGTCTGCATTTAGCCAAGTGTTCCTGCCAACTCTAATGTGGACCAAAGCAAGCATGCACAGAAGTCAAAGAGCAATCATTGCTCTGCCAGTACTGTTGTCATGCAGGAACATGAGTCAGACTAAAAGCCTTTCAAGGAAGGGCACAGTGGAGATACCAGAAATTCAAGCTGGAGCAGGGAAATTCTGATTAAAGCACCACAGCAGTGATGAGGCAGCATATAAGACTGCCAGAAAATAGCATCACAACCTTATAGACGGTAGCACAGAGAGAAACACAATGCCAAAATGGGAAGAAAATTGATGAACCACTAACTGCTTGTGAAGAGAGCCACACTAGGAAGTCTTAAGATTAAGAAAATCATAATACAAGGATTATGACAAAGAAACTAGAAGAGGTGATCAGGTCTGAATCAGAAGTCAAAAGTCAGTAAATGGAGATGAGAATAAAAAGGGGAAAAGAGAGAAGGTTCAGGATAATGGTTTAAATCAGGACTGTCCCAACAAAAAGCAGTGGTAGGTCAGGAGGACTGTCCACCCTGCACAGAATGATGCCATGCAGAGATACCAGAGCAAGCATTACAGGAACAACTTGGATCTCCTATAGCTCAAGAACTACAAAGGCCCTGCAAATTAAGTGGTGCAGTGCCTGGCTCAGATAAATTGTCCTGTCCCTCCCATCAGCTAAGGCCTCAGTGAGCATCTTTACACCAGGCTGCAATGTGACTTATAGCTATGCCCAGAAGGGAATATCAGGTATGACAAAAAAGTGAGGGCACTGGAGAGGCAAAGGGAAACTGGAAAAGGCAGGAACTGAAGGAACTGAAAGTGTTGTCAAGTACTAGCAGCAGTCAACTAGTAGTTAAACTAACTAGCAGTTAAAGAATTTATGCTAAAGAAAATTAAATGAAGGAGAAAAGCTTCCTTTCAGTGCCCACATTTCTATGAGAAGCAGTGTGGAGTAAAAGAGCTCTTATCAGATGGATCTCAGATAACAGATCCAGGAAATGAGCTGGTAACCAATGCAAGGGAAGAGTCTTCAGTCAGCTGGTGCTCTTGCACAATTTTCTGGTTTGTCAGACTTAGAAAAATATTTAAACATACACACAGGCAGAGCATTTTGTCTGGCCACTCTGCTGTCCAACTTTGCTCCTGGGAGCCCTGTGTCAGGCAGTATTCTTGCAGCTGGGAATGCACTGCTGAGGTAACTCTGACACCCCTACAAGCCAAGCACCAACTTTGAAGACTTGATAAGCCAAGAAAGATTGCTCAGGAAACTTAATCCCTATTCCTCCTTTGTTACAGGATTTCTGCCTAGCTGATGTCCACTCAGGGATAAGCTAGCAGCTGGGAATGCAGGAGGGACAGGGGCAGGTGTCAGGGTGTCCTTGGAACTACTGCCATTGCCCCCAAAGGCTTTTTTCTTTCAAAACCTCACAATTCTCACTGTCACTGAAAAACGAGGAGTTGCTATTGGAAAAAAAGAAGAGAGTAGGAGTTTTTGATGTTTTCTTGACTCATCCCCATGCCGAGGTCGGGAGTGGTAATCACAGAATCATAGAATGGATTGGGTTAGAAGAGTCCTTAAAGATCATTTAGTTCTGACCCCCCTGTTGTGGGCAGGGACACCTTTCACTCGACCAGGTTGTGTCAAGCCCCATCCAACCTGGCCTTGACCACTTCCTGGGATGGGGAAACCACAACTTCTCCGGGCAAGCGGTCCCGATGCCTCACCACCCTCACAGTACAGAATTTCTTCGTGACACCTAACCTAAACCTACTCCCTGTCAGTTTGAAGCCATCAGCCCTTGTCCCGTCACTCCATGCCCTCGCTAACAGCCTCTCTCTAAGGCGTTTCAGGGGCGAAGCC
>VWYO01004574.1:261097-280617 GCA_013400275.1 Rhadina sibilatrix
TTTTGGTCCTGTGTGAAGCAACTTTTAATAGAAGGAATCTCTGCATTTTTTCCAGCTAAGAGTTCTGCTTGGGTGTTGTGGCAGCAGTTGCAAAATTGGAAGAAAATAACTTCTGCTTTTTTAGGAATAAAATGTACGAACCTGTTGAATTGGTTTGGAGAGAGGAGTATAGATAGTATGAGCTGACAAGCTGAGTGTTTTGCCTTTTTCTTGGTGGGAGTTGTTAGAACCTGAAGTGAAGCGAATTTAAACATGCTTGTTACCTACTATTTACTTTGTCACAACCAGAAATTGAAAGCAGCAGTTGAGAAATCATTGTGTGTGTGTTCTAAGACAGTGTCACTGCAGAGTCAGCTGCTGGGAACCCCGTGGTGAATGTGTAGCAGAAGCTTTGGAAATACCAGTTCAGGATGAAGGGCAGAGGCCCCTGGGCAGTGAACACAAATGGCCATTTACAATGTGGAAAGCTGCCTTCTGAGGGACTGGCATTGCCAGAGGAGTGACACCAACAAGGATGTATGTGGCGGATGAACCATTCCTGATGCTCTCAGAAAGTTATACCCTGAAGAATATTTAAGCGGAAACAGGGACTTCCCATTGCAGAAGGTTGCATATCTTGGCAATTTATAAGGAAGAACAGGCAAAGTGTTGTAACATGCTATGAAAAACAAGCAAATAAAAGAATCCCCCCAGCCTGTGAGAGCCCCTGCAAGTGACTTGCAGTGGATAACACAAGTGGAATTGTTTCTGCACTGTCTGTGCTAGCCTGTTGCAGTAACTGAGCTGCACAGGTGCTCTATTCGAGAATCAGGTTTGGCAGAATTGATTGCTTGCATTGATCTTGCATTGCCACCTGTGTAAATATTGACCACTGTTAAAGGCAATTCTACTACTGTTATTCCTGTCTGTGCTGGTGTTTGGTCTAGGTCCCTTGGGGCTTCATTTGGGTGCCAAAAAGTCTACAATTATTTTAAAAATTCTGTTTCACAGTCCAAGATTTGCTACTTGAACGCTGACATCAAAGTAGCTACAACTCTATCAGGATCATGTGCCACGTTTTGAAAGAAGTCAGTGACTTCAGAGCAAATAATCACTGTTTACAACTCGAATAGTGCAGTGTTCTGGGAACAGCTTGACCTGCTCTTTCCTAAAGGCTAAACATTTCTGTTCCTCTGTTGATTTAACCAACTTCGTAATGGTTATTAAAAGCCAGAATAGTGCAGCTGCTGTTTGGATGGTGTCGTGACTTGTGCTGGCTTACTTTGCCTACTTTACTTGCAGTAAGATGCATATTCATTTACATTGTATATAAAACACTTTATTAGTGTTTGCAGAACATGTGTATGGTTCAGTGCTTTTAAAAAGGCTACACTTCAGCAGGTTATTTTATGCTATTACTAAAGAAGGTGAACAAAACTTGTATTAGCAATAGTACAGAAAATGGGTATTCATTTATGAATTGTTTTGCTGTGTTTTCAGTTGTTAGTCAGTATTAAGAAATGCTGCTGATAGGAAGATTTAATTTAAATTTTGCATGATTTGTCATGTTAGTGGCAGTCAGAAAAAAGCTTGTCTGTGAAGCCTGGATAGGGCTGTTGGTCACAGTGCAGCAAAACAAAGCCTGAAAACTGCTTCCCCATCACTTTAATTCTTTATAAGGTTTCCCAACAGAATAGATCAATCTACATTTGTCCCTGCCATTTAGCAGTTTTCAAAGGTGCTCCTTAGGCACAAAGTCATTTAGGTTGGAAAAGATGCTTGAGTCCTACACAGTTTTTAAACCAGAATTTTTGAAACTGAGGATACAGTTAAAATGCAGTAATTAAATGAAGCTTTGCCAAATTAGGTTACCAATGGCTAAACATGACGTGTGTAACTTAGTATAATTTGCATAGACATTATAGTAAGATGAGTATACTACAAAGTACTGCAAATAATTTCTAAGGTACTAATTTGCTTCAACCTGTCTTTGACAGGATTTTGACTGATAATGTGTGGATTGCTTTGCCTCTCTGTCTGTTCTAGCTCAAATGGAGTAAAACAGATTACTTTGGGCCATGGGCCACATTTGAGCAAAAGCTGAGAGGCAATGCTGCATTGTGGTTCAGGTTTCCTGAGCAGCCAAGTCCTGGAACGCTTTTGGGGCAAACAAGAAAATCGGTTCTCAGGTTCTGGTAAACTTCCTTGGAGAGAGGTGAAGCTCAGTAAATGAGCTTGGCTGTAGTAGGTCTTTAATGTGACGAGGTGACATGGCAGCTTTTTAAATGCAATGTATGTGGATGGTGCACCTTTGTAATTCTGCTCCGGTCATTTCAGAAACTGCTCAAGGAGACTTCATGTGGCTGGTATTGTAGCTGCCTTTCTTGGAGCCAGTTTTGGATGCAATTTAGAAGTGAGCCTCCAAACCTTGCTTCTTAGTGCTTGTATATTCAAGCTAATTTATGGGTGTGCATGTTAGTAATTAAAGTAATCCAAGGATCTATTCATATGCTGCTGATCAATGAATCAGAAATGAGAATGAAGGCTTCCATTGTGTGATATTGACATTTACAGGGAGTTATGTTGCCAGCCTGCATGATTATTGCTTCTAAAATATTTGGATGTAGGCTTCCTTACTGGATATTTTATTTTGATTATTTTAATTAAGTTTCATAAGGCTGTATGAAGACAGAAAGATATTTATAGAAATGCTGACTTGTGTGGCTCTTTAGTGATACTTTTTTTTATTTGTGTCTTTTTTTGACATCTCTTTCATTTGGTGAGACTCTTAATGTCTAATGTGGGAGATCTTGGTTTAGATTTTAGTCTATTGGTTTACGTCTGAAATAAACAGAAACCCACCCTCTCAAACCTCAGTTTGGGTTTCTTTTGTTCCTAAATGTATTCTGCTTTCCTTCTGCTTCAGGGTTTAACTGCCTTGTATTGTATTTATCTTTGCAACTGTCTCTCTTTCTCTTTGCTTTGTTTTTTTCTTCTGTATTTTTAGGCACAACCTGGTACCTTTGTGAAAGGCAGTGTCTGAACAGGTGTAGCATTTTAATGCAAGTAGTTGTTATGGAACCCAGTAAGAGGCACTTGGGCACTTAACACTGATTTAAGTAACATTTATTGGATATAAGAGAAGAAAAAAGGAGGTAGCATAGATAACTTTGCATCTGTTCAGTTGCTGGAACCCTAGGTTGAACAGCACTGGACAGACCTTTAGGCATGGCAAGCTGGCCAAATCCTGCAAAGTCTGTGGTGCATGTAATCAGTGTTGTAATCTTTAGAGCTTTTGCAGGATGCCCTGGGAAGTTAATAGCACAGTTTATCATTTCCTCTGCCAAGGAAAAGGATGTTATATGAAAACATGCAGCTTCACTTCAGGATATAATGAGATACAGAATCACAGAATAGGAGCTATTAAAGGTGATCTAGTCCAACTCCCCTGCAATGGGCAGGGACATCTTTAAACAGATCAAGTCACCCAGAGTCCTGTCCAACCTGACCTTGAACATTTCCAGGGATGGGGAGTCTATAGGCTCTCTCGGCAATCTGAGCCAGTGTTTCACCACTCCCATCAAACAACTTCTAGTCAGAATCTGCCCTCTTTTAGTTTAAAACAGATACCCCTTGTCCTGTTGCTACTGTCTCTGCTAAAAATTGTCCCCATCTTTTTTATAAGCTCTCTTTCAGTATGGAAAGGCAGCAACAAGATCTCCCTGGAGCCTTTTCTTCTCCTGGCAAATTACACCATGTGCAAGTGCTGTAATTGCCAGGTGCCAGGTGGGGCTGTGTATTCTGTCATGGTGCTGAGGTCACACTGATCTCGGGTGATAAGTGCAGGCCTGCACCAGTTTCAGGTCAGCTGGTTGTGGATCACTAACTCCTTGATGTACAACTGTTTTGTGTTTAAGGTCACTGCCAGCAGGAACTAAAATCAGTGTTGCTGGTTTTACATCAGCCTATTAATTATGCTGGTGAATTCCATCCCAATTTTTGGAGTGATTCAATTTTTTGAGTTGATTTATCTATTTTTGCTGAATTAGGTAACCTGAAACTGAAATGAGTGTCTACAAGCAAGCTGAAAATAGAGCTGTACACCTGCAGTCTGCAATTGAATTGACTCTGGCAGCTTGGGCTATCTGGTTCCTCTTGGTCAAAGACTCAGGCTGAACTGAAATACTTTCATTCCCTTACTAACACAGCCATTGCATTCCTTATTAGCCCACTGCATTTCACTCATTTTGTTTCCCTACCTGTCTTCTGGTTTCCTGTTCATTCCTTCCAAAAGCTGAGTGAGCCCCTGTTGTGGATGAGTGGAATGCAGCTCACTCAAAAGACAGGCAGCAATGTGTTTTGTGATAAAATAATGATTTGACAGTTCAATGGAATTTAACAAAGTTCAACAGCGGTTTGACAAGGTTTAATAAGCTTAATGCAAAGTTCATCTAATTAATGGAAGAAACATACGAAAAAGAAGGTTGAGTCAAATTCATTCATTTATGAGTTCATTTAGAGTGATTCCCAGGGACTGGCAATGCAGAGAGCAAGAAGCACAGTCGTGTGGAGTCTGAGGTTCTGGGTGGACTCCTTGCTTTCTAAATTCAATTTGGAGTCTAGGAGTGGCTGGATCCATTCTTAGTCTCAGGCTTGGTCGGGGGTATATATCTAATGGGATTATCCATAGAGTGTTTGTAATAGTATGGGGTGGATGGATTAGTAATGTGTCATAATACTCATGCAACATCCTCTGTCACCTACTGAGGATCTGTTGTGAGTAAGGAATCTTTCCACCTTGTGTAAGGAAGGATCTCTTAGTTTCAGGTAAGGAATTTCTAACCCTGAGAGGCATCCCTGCTCAAGGGGTCACCTGGCATTCAGTTAAGCTGCAGTTCAGGCAACTTCAAATCAGGCCTATCCTGATGTCAGTATTTATAGGGTGAAGTAGTTGACTGCTGCCCAATGGTATAGACAAGACAAATGTCCTTGTCTTAGTTTTAATATCTTGTTCTGGACTTTGGTTATCTTGCTCTTCTGATGTTTATGAAACCACCTTTCAAAATTTTTTTCAAGATACCTCTACTCCCTTGGATCAGGCACTTTCTAATTTGCAAGTTTCTCCCAAGGATTTGGGGCTGGTTGCTCCTTAGTCAGCCTGAAAGTACAACTGTGAGTCAAATGTATCCAGCACAACCCTCAGTTTCAGTGGGGATTCATTGTTTATGTACCATCTCTATGCTTAAGTCAAGCACAGGACTGTTATGCAGCTCCTCAGTTTTATAGACTGATTTTTACATTTAAGTCTTCTGACATGTTTCTTTGTCCTTTGCAGAAAAGGTACAGTTTGGCTGTTGGTCCTCCCAAAAAAGTTCCCAAAGTCAAGGGTGTAGAGTCTGCAGCAGTGCAAGCATTTCTGAGACGGCAAGAAGAAGAAAAGAGAAAAAAAGGTACAAGTACAAAATATCTCCTATGGGAGACTTCTGTTTATTCTTTGGTATTGTCACCTTATTCAAAGTTTTTGCCAATACAGCTACACGTCGGTTTCTGGAATTTACACACAGAGCTGATGCTGAGGGAAAGCTAGAACTAAGTAAGGACTGGGGACATTTGCTTGCTTTTCCTAAGGAGTTAAAACATTAATTAACTACTTTAAGATTTATGGCTGGAGATTAAGAAAGCAGTTAAGATGAAGAGCAAAAAACTATCTCAACTTTTGTTAGTTTAACTATGAAAAGCTTCATCTGTATGAAAAATGGAAAGTGTTGCCATTGTTGTGTCTTAATCTAATGTATCAGTACAGTGAATTTTAGAGTCTGTGAGACACAATATTTCCACTTTTACATTTCCTTTAAATAGCCTGTGGAATAAACTAGTACTGCATTGCTTCTGATGTTAATGTTTTGTTAAAGGTAATCAGATCTGATGGACTAGATGGTCCAGGTTATTCCTCCTCTCCTGGGCGAGTCATGAGTCTGTTTCTTATCCCTGCTGCCAAGTCCAGTCAGACTAAGCATGAATTCCACGTGGGGCATGCTGGCACACTCTGTGCTGTCACAGCCCTTGACAGTAGAGTAACACAGACAAGGAGTGGTATCCTTATAAGCATCCAAAGTATGCCCAATCCATTTTCTAGGAATTTTTACTTTTTCTGAATCTTTCTGGTATTTAACCCCCACTCCTTGGTCTGCCCAGTATTTGGCATTTAGATGTCTCATTCACCAGCTGGTTCAGTCCGACTCTTGTCAGCAGATCACAGACACAAGATAGAGAGCATACTTATGCAGAAAACAGCTAAGCCAGAACAGAGAGGTTATAGGACAGAGTGTGGAGGTAGAACCCTGTGCTCTATCAGACTTGTGTAATGACCAGCTGCTTGCTTATCTGTGTTCAGCTGCTTTTGTGTCTCCCCTATATCTCTCTACACACACATACACTTTGGCTATTTGCCAGTTCTTATCCCCCCAATACTCTTATTCCCTCCTCTTCCCCAGNCTGTGTCTCCCCTATATCCCTCTACACA
Source organism: Rhadina sibilatrix (assembly GCA_013400275.1). Taxonomy (NCBI): domain Eukaryota; kingdom Metazoa; phylum Chordata; class Aves; order Passeriformes; family Phylloscopidae; genus Rhadina; species Rhadina sibilatrix. The sequence goes on from VWYO01004574.1 coordinate 267,600, forward strand.
CACACACTTTGGCTCTTATTCCCTCCTCTTCCCCAGCTTCCCTTAAACATTTGGTAGTAAGTTCTGTACAGTCTCAAGATTGTCTTGTTCAGTCTCAAAACTCGCTCCACTGTGCAGAGATCCCATAACTTCTGTACCTTTTTATACAAAGGTTCTCCATAATTTTCACAGTATCCTGGAAAGCTGCTTCCCTCAAAAAGCCTTAGTGGATTTTGTTACAGCAGCATTTCACTCAATTGTTTGTCTTTGTTGGAGCAGCTGACGCAGGTGGGTTAGCCTGTCCTGTTGGCAGACCTGGGGTCAGTTTCTCACCTATTTTGGATAGCTATTAGCCAGATATTCTTAAGTTACTGTCCTGAGTAGTTTATTAGTTTGGGAAATACTGAAATAAAAAGTAGTGCTTTTGCATAACTTTCTCCTGGTTTTCTTGCAGCACTGGAAGAAAGAAGGAAGAAAGAGCAGCTCTTGGCGAGGCGTATTGAACTGAAACATGACAGAAAGGCAAGAGCTATGGCCTCACGAACAAAGGATAATTTTTATGGCTATAATGGTGTTCCTGTTGAAGAGAAGCCTAAAAAGAGGAGGGCTTGTGAGAATGTTGCTCAGGCCCCAGAAGCTGAGTATGCAACAGAAGATGAAACTGAGCAACATGAATACAGTCAGACAGAATCTGAGCATGAGCAAGAAGAATATGAAGAGAAACCATCCAAAGCTGCAGTGAAACCAAAGGCACCTCCCAAAAGTGCACCAGCACCTCTGAACTTTGCAGAGCTCCTGAGGCTTGCTGAAAAGAAACAATATGAACCAGTGGAAATAAAACCAGTGAAAAAGGTAGAAGAGAGGCCCAGAACAGCAGAAGAATTGAGAGAGAGGGAGTTTTTGGGACGCAAAAACAAAAAAGTAGAAATACATAAAAAAAGTGAGAAGGAGATTAAACCTACAGGGATATCCAGTTCTTCAAAAAAACTGTCTTCTCAAAAAGCATCTGTAAACACAAAACTTAATAAAAGCTCAGTAGATAAACATTCCACATCTAAAAGCAATCTGTCGCTTTCTATGGGTGGTATTGATAAGAAATCCAAAGCACCAGCATTGACTGAAAAACACCCACGGTCGTCATCTTCTTCCAGACTTGATCAAATGGAAAAAAACTCACAAAATGGTTCCTTAAAAAGCTCTACTGGTAGCAGTCATAACAAGTTACCTGTCAACGGTATTAGAAAGTCTGGCTCAAGCTCTCACGTGCCACCTTCAAAACCCATGGCCAATGGGGCTCAGAGAATGCCATCTGCAAAAGAATCCAGCCTGAAAAAGTCTGCCCATGCAAAACCAGGAAAACCTGCAGCCCTTCAACCTGGAATCAACTCCAACGCCAAACGATCCGGCAGCAGCTTAGGGAAGGGAGGGCCTGGACATCCCGGGGGCGGTTCAAGTGCAGGACCGGGCCGGTCAAGCGGCAGCTCTGGCGTGGGACCCGGAAGGCCAGGGAGCGGTTTAAGCTCAGGGCCTGGGCGGCTGGGCAGCAGCTCAGCCACAGGACCCGGGCGGCCGGGAGGTGGCTCAGGCGCGGGGCTGGGAAGGCCCACGGGCAGCTCAAGCACAGGACCTGGGCGACCGGGCAGCAGCTCAGGAGTGGGACTTAAGCGACCGGGCAGCAGCTTGGCCACTGGACCGGGGAGGCCGGGCAGCAGCACAAACACAGGACCAGGGCGACCAGGCAGCAGCCTGGGAACAGGACCAGGAAGGCCGGGAATCGGTCCAAGCACAGGAGCCAAGCGACCGGGCAGCAGCTTGGGCGCTGGACCAGGGAGGCCGGGCATCAGCACAAGCATAGGACCTGCACGACCAGGCAGCAGCCCCAGCCCGGGCACAGCTGTGAACCCCAAGTGTACTGTTGTGTCAGAAACCATTTCTTCTAAAAACCTTGTCGCAAGACCTAGCAATGGACAGATAAATGGGATGAAACCTTTTCCAGGGCATAGACCTGTGCTCCATCCTCGAGGTATGCATTTATAGAACAAAGAATTTTTTCACGGTTATGGTTTAACTCTTAACTGGGAACTGAGTACCATGCAGCTGCTCTCTTGTCCTGTCCCCCAGTGGGAAGAAGAATTGGAAAAAAACCCAAGTGAAACTCAGATAAGAACAGTTTAATAATTGAAGCAAAATTAAATGTAACAGCTTTTAATTTATTTTATTTATTTTTACCTATGCTCTTAATTTTTGAAATACAGGTGGTATGAAGTATCACATAAAAGAAAACTAAGCAGCCTGTGATGGGTACTGGTACATGAATGCTGTTAGAAGGAAAAGCATTGAAGGATTTGCTTCCAGCATCGCTTAATAGTTGGTCTATAAAACTTTGTAGTGTGTTAAATAACAGATGCTTGAAGGGCTAGATGAAAAATCACTCACAGGTTTTACATTTCAGTGTTTTGGCAGATTTATCTTACCAGTGACAAGCCATCCTAAAAATTTGTGATTAGGAGCAAGCAGTGAAGTGTAGTGTAGTGCCTGGAAAGCCCTGAACAAAGAACAGATATCTGCTGAGTGGTTTCCTCAGGATGGCATTGCTGATACTGATAGGTAATCTCCCATAGCACAGCTCAGAGGAGGTATTTCCTCTTGCTGAATTTCTGAGAAATGCTGGTTAACTTGAGGCAGAAGTTTTCCACCTTGGAGTCCAGAAAATGGGTATGCCCAAGGTATAGCAAGGAGAACTACTGCTAAATTAAAATTATGTTCATGTTATTATTAATTCATGATTTTATTCTCTCCTGTCATTTAGGTCTTGGTAGACCACCTATTAGTTACAAAAGACAAATAGATGATGATGATGATGATGAATATGACTCTGAAATGGATGACTTCATTGAAGATGAAGGGGAACCTCAAGAAGAAATATCAAAACATATTCGGGAAATATTTGGCTATGACCGGAAAAGGTAAGAAAAGTAACCATTTTAAGATACTGCAGAACAAGCAGCAGAACAAATAATTATTCTTCCTAAGGAGGGATATTAATTCATTAGCTGTTTTTCAAGGTGCTAAAAACTGGTATTTTATTTTCAGGTACAAAGATGAAAGTGATTATGCCTTACGTTACATGGAGAGCAGCTGGAGAGAGCAACAGAAAGAAGAAGCTAGGAGGTATGCATGGATTTGAGCTTGGATGCAAATTGCCAAGTTTGTTTGTTGCTGAAGTCAAAGGGCTAAGCTAGCAAATATCCACTCTGTTTTTTATAGCAGAGGTAAATAAGCCTTACAGTTTTTTATAAGAAAGCTTAAGTAAAAGATGGAATTCATGCAGCCAGTAGTGGATACACTAAGTAAGTCATGTATGTCCTTATCTATCACAAACCTTGCTTGTTAAGAACCCATAAAAAACCAAAACTAATTCATTTCCAAAAATAATTTTCAAATTATGCATTTGAGTTGAAATTACAAATCCTTTAATTTGTCCCAGGCATTACAATATTCTGCTAGTTTGAGGTCTGGAGATTTTATTTGTTTTCATCTATACACATGTGTGTGCCTATTTCTAGAGAAATCTATATAGAAGTATGCTGACAAGCTCTTCTAGTCACTAATTTAAATTATGAAGCTATTTTCATGTTGATTTTGGCCTTTGAGCCTGCACAATTCTTATGCCAAACCGATTCTTTGTTTTTAAATAAGTAGTGGGACAAGCTTTGCGAAAACTATAAGGGTTTTTTTATAGAAAATGCAAATATTGGAATCCATGGAGTCACCAAATTCTTTTGTTTTACTGAGATTTTTATATGGTTATTCAGAAGGTCCCTTGAGCATTAGAAACTTGCATCTTTAGAGTTATAGTCAGTGTCTGTATTCCTCCTGGCTCCTGAGGGAAGAACAGCTGCAGCCCATGGAAAGCTATAGTCTGTTAAGTGGAGTTAGGAGAAATAAATGAAATTTTAAAGTGATATTGCTGTTAACCAAATTTTCTGTTGACATCTTAGAGTGAGGTCTTGCAGAGCTGAATTCCTGACTCACTTTTAACAACGCATGTAGCATAAAGGAAGTGGAGATAAGAAAATTGAGTTAAATTCAATTTTACTTTTCCAATGCATTTTTTTCAGTAGCTGCTTTTTGGGAGAAAAAAAGACCTTATGTGTTAAATTTATTAATTTTTTATGGCATCTTTATTTTTTGACAGAAGTTTTAAATCTTTTTCCCTTGAAATATTTGATTCTGATCTTATGATTAAAAAAAAATCTTGATTTCTTAAAGCTGCATTCATTCTATAATTAAAGCAGATCTGATATGAAATTGTTCTTCAAATCAGCTGTAGTAATTTTAACATTGCTTTTCGAGTGTGTAGAAGTAAAACCTCAAGTGTCCTGAGTAGCAGTGTAAAGGATTTCATCTTGTTTGGCAGCTTGAGACTTGGTGTTCAGGAAGATCTGGAAGAACTGAGACGGGAAGAAGAGGAACTGAAACGCAAGAGACAGTCTAAGAAGCTGAGGACACGTTAACTGACTTGTGATGTTGACTTTGTTCATGTTTCTGCTCCCCTCTGCCTCCATACATCTCTTATTCTACTTCAGTTTCCATTTGCTTGTTAGAGGGCAAAAGAATATTTAAAGGGATTAAAGTACTGAAAAGCAAGGCTTTAGTTTGACCTAAATAAGATATTTATTTTTAATACTTGCCAGGGTTGTTTTTTTATGAAGAAATTAATGCACTAATGCATATTAAATGGAATAAAATTAATAGATGTTTCCATTGATTAAACCAGTTCAAGATGCCAGCAGAAATATTGACTAGCTATGCACTAACTTGGAACTGTGTGGGCCATGTACCAGTAAACCAATTTTGCATTCACTTGAAAGAAAGGAATAGCATTTTTGTTCCCTGATATTTCTTGAGATTTGGAGAGATTGCTCTATATCCTACCCTGTCTCCCAACATGAGCCTCAAAGTGTTTAAAATGTCATCTTCTGTACAGCAGCAGCTTGGGTGTAAATTCAGCCACAGCCCACAGGTGATTAAGGCAAAGTGCTGCAGATCTTTTGATTTGAGGACCCATAAAAATAATTTGAACCTCTTTATTTCTAAACAGACAAGTGCATGTCATTTGCAAACTGTGCAGTGATGGATATGCCAAAAGATTATGTTGGCTTTTCTGTGTCTGGAATTCCAGTGCCAGTCTAATTCAGTATGAGAAACACACACCCTGGAAACAGAAATGTCTGGTGTTTGTATGTAACCTGTGCTTTTGGGCTCAAGCATATGCTTGGGAATTCTTCTCCTGCCCTGTAAATCTTCAGATTTGTTTAACAGCTTCTGCTGCTTTTACAAACTGTGTTTTTTCTTGCATTAAACATCTGATGGTTAAATTATTTAAAATGTGAAGCAGTCATTTATCTAATTAGTTTTACTGTTCAGAAAGAACATCAGAACTAAGTTTTGTTAGAATGCATTTGCAGCTTTTCAGTATTAACATCATGTTAACTAGTTAATACTTGTGATTGATTTCAGCAAGCCAAAAACCTAAAATAATGTATAGCAGGTGAGTTAGTTCAGTTACTTACCTTAATGCCCATATTTGCACATTATTTCGAACTATGCACTTAAGGACTGTTTGTTTCAGTAACTGAATTTGTTTACAATCAGCACAGGGTTCATATAAGCCTACAGGAGTTGCACAGAGACCTGAAGCTCAAATCTGGTGTTGCATCTACTTGGATTTCCCCAAGTTGCCCTTCTAAGCTCACCAGTGTCACTACTCAGCTTTGCCTCGAGCTGCAGGACTCCACTGGTAGCATCTACCTTCAGCTGCTTCAGGCCATTATGTTTTAATGCCAGAAGTACTTGTAAAAGTAAAAAAAGGGCTTTGGGCATTGGCTGGGGGTGGGGAAAAAGGAAAAACTACCTTGTGACAAATCAACAAAGGAACTTTTCCTATTGGGGCTATTCTTAATAGTGCTGCTTCTAGGAAGCAGTTCAGATAGCTACCTGTAAGGAACAGTCTTGGAAGCTGCTCAAGTTTAAACATCTGATTCTTAATGTAAGAAAAAACAGCTTAGCCTTTTTAAGATGTTTTCTGTCAATGGTGTACCATTTCACTGCTTCAGCAAAACATAAGTTACTGGTATAGATTCTATAGACTTGTCTCAGTATTAGCTAACAGGGAGCCCAGGTGAAGATACTATTGTTGCTCCTCTGTAGTTGTAACTTTCTCTATTAACTAACAAAAACTGTTTCTCAGTGTATGCACTTGAGACCATGCAAGATAGTGTAACCTCACTGTCTAGAAGTGTGTTGTATTCTCTGCTGCATTGGGACCATCTCAGATTTCCTGTTGGAGATTTTCCTGGTTTCTAGAATTACCCATTCAGGACAATGAACTTTGGGACCATGATCAAGTTCTGGATTTGAACTATTTAATTCTTTTTAGCTGGAGAAAGACTCGAGGTCCATCAGCCCAGACAGCTGTATCATCTGTGAGCAACCTCCTGCCTGGTTGGAGAGAAAAAAGTCTCTTATGAAGCAAAAGAAATATATTACATTGAAATTGGTTCAGTTGGGAAAGAAATCTGCATTTTAGACAAATACAGGTTAAGTAAAACCTGATTATTTCACCATTTTCTGATTATTTATCATGCAAGATCAGTTAAACTTCTTAATCTGTAAAGCACTTTGTCATTTAGATGGTGACTGGAATGTACTCTGCTAGCCTCCCTAAGACACTGTATGACTTTCTTCACAGTGATCATTGCTTAGATTTTGTCTATTTCATATGAAAAATTATTTAAGGACACATTTGTAATTTTACAGTCAAGAAGTACTTTCTCATAATTGGCATGGGATGCTGATGGGTTTCCTATTTTGTACAAATGTTCGGCTTTTAATGTGCTTGCATATTTGTTGCATATTTGTATGTCAGCTAGAAAGGAACTAAACTGGTTTTTTAATCCCTGACCTTGTATCCAAAAACCTGTTTACTGTTTGCCAGATTAATAGTGTTCATCTAATGACAGTATTTCAGTACTTCCAAAGTGCATCTGAATTTGAGGTGAAGAAAAACTGGAAGAATGCTTACATTGGTTTATGAGGATTGGATGTTCAGATAATGATTTAATTATATTTAAGGAAATTCTGGTTTTTAGATTTTTCACTGTTTGACAATGTGCCTTTTTACTAAATTGTGTCAAAAAATAATGAATGTAGGAGGATAAAAAAGTTGGTTTCTGCTATCTCAGATTCTATATCCTTAAACTTGAGAGTGTGAAATGACGTACTTTTCATAAAACCCTTCCAGGTCTGGCTTTGATTGCACAATTAAGGTAGCTACTTCTTTAATGCTAATGCTAAATCAAATGAAGGGCACTTTCTATTGATGACTACTTTTTGAAAATGTCTTGTATTTACACTTGAGCCGTATTTCACTTTACAGAGATGTCTTTTGGAGGCCAGGGTTTTGCATATCACAGGAAGCCTTAGTGTGCAACTCTGTGCTGTGCTTTAAAATAAAAATCTTTGAAGAAGTATATGAGATCTCTATGGAAATCTGGATTTATTTTTGTGTAAAGCCCAAAATATTGTCCAGGAAAACTAATTTTCTATTTTAATTTTCTTTTGCATTTTGTAACATAATCTAGTAGCTGATACATATTTCTAGATATAGCATATTTCTGGAGACCAAAACATGTCAGAAAATAAATATATGGAGAGACTGGTGTTTAAATTGTGATGAATGTACTTCTATTTATTTTGGTGAGTGGGTGTGACAATATTAAAGTGTTAGTGTGTAAATAAGGGTACTTCTTATTTTAGTTTTAGCCAATGGATTTTTTTCCTTTGGGGATATCATGTGTGCATGGTGTCTTTTTACACAATGTGACAAATCAGGTTAAAAACTCGTACATAGCTTACCTGCTCTCTGGTGCTGTCAAGGAAGTGTATACTTTAGCACACACCAAATGCATATAAATTTTGCAGAGTATGTATGCAATAAATTACAGGCATTAAACATTTTACTGCTATTTCTCATTGGTTTACTTTTATGGAAGATTTATCAGAATTACCTTCTGTTTCCTCTGAGCTCTCACATACAGCAGTATCAGTCGGAATGTTCTCTGTGAATGGTTTTCATGCAGCCAGCAAGAGGGTATGTAATGGAGTCACTTAAACCTTCAGAAAAAGATCTGAAAGTTCCTGGTGTCTCCTTCAGTTTAGGCTGTGACAGAGTATATACTTGGAGGAACATGTATTTAGACTAACATAACCAAGTGTGCCCATTGCCTTTAATCTTCTGCATTTGAAGTGTTCACAAGCAGCATCCCTCTTGGGTGTCCATATTCCCATGTAAGGAGTCTGAACTCCCTTGATGGCTGTCTCCTCTGGAAGGGCTTTCTGCTTTGATGGTGGAAGTAAATGACTGTTCTGATCAGCTGGTGCTGTGACCCACTTCCAAATGGGTGAATGGATACACATCAGTGAGCCCACCTGCCTTTGTGAAGAACAGCAATGCTTGCACACTCTTGTGCCTATAAAATATTCTTTTAAAACATTGCAAATTTGCATTTAATGTGTCCTATGGGTACCTTGTTTTGAAGGCATGAAATCTTACCTTCTTCGGAACTACCTTGTATGGCATTCCCTTGAGATTTTTAATGTGTCTTAATAGCTGTGATCAGTCAATATCAGCCATTATTTCAAGGCAAAAGTGTTCTGTTCAGGTGGAGGATGGTTCTACATTAAGTCATTATCTTAACCCAGCCGCTAAAGCTACTTCTGGAAGAAAAATTATGTTTTTCAGATTGGGGGAAAAAAAGTAATTACAGGTTTTCCTTGTTTGAGGACAGCTTTCAGTTGTAGTTTATTTGGAATAGCATTTCAGTTCCACAAGACAGAACTGCAGTTTATTTATCCCATAGATAGCCTCTTCTTACCCCTGGAACTGCATATGGAAACATTTATTTTTCCACAAGTCTGGGAATCTAAAAAGCCTTTGACATATCATGCTGTGTGGAATAAAATTAATGACAGAGATCATTCCTGAAGTAATCAACTATGTCATGAGTTTTAGTTCTGACTTCTCTATCCACAATTAATAGTTCTGTTTTTCCATACCACCTGGTGCTTAATTTGCTTTAAGAATTCCTCTGTTCAGTTCTTCACGGCAGTCTTGGGTTTTGCCTACATCCTTCTCCCTCCACTGGCAAATTCATTAATTTTTTTGTATCCTGGATGTACTTTCTCACTATTCCTTGCCTGAGAGCAGGCTGTGCCTGAAAGTTGATGGCAATCAACAATTTAAAGAATCAAGAGTTTCAGTAGCTTTTTTTTTTTTGGTTGAAGGAGTTGACTTGGTTCTGATTTGAAAAATACTTGAGCATGGAGTTCCAGGTTTTGTAGTGCATAGAAATAACTGAACACATACCTGTGAACACACTGAGCACAAAAGGCCGTTTGAGTGCCTTACATGTGCTTCTCCATGTACTAAACCTCTCTTGTGGATTTCTTCAAGAGGTAGGTAGCTTCCTTGAATCATGGAACTCATGGTATATAATGTTTGCTGTGGGTCTGTCCTCAGTTCCCTATCACAATAAGGCAATAATTCTCCCTGCCACCTTCTTCCAGCTCTTGTATGGATGCCTTGTGATCCTTACACATGTCCAATATGCCAGGATTTGACCAAGCAAAGAAATGTGTATGGTAGAGCAGAGCATCTGTGGATTGACCTGCTGCTCTGTAGCTGATGAATAACACTGATCATGGTTATTTTTGGATGGGCACTATCTGGTTTTTGATGTGTACAGAATGTGCAGGAAGGGTTTCTGAGACTTCCATGGTGGTGTCAATGTGACTGTAAATGATATGTAGACAGGCACCCGGTCCCACAAGGTGAATGTTGAGAGTTCAGGCAGAGGAATGTGCTGCTGTTACCACCCTCTTCCCCAGCCAAAAGGAGGGGGCCAGCAACCCCTTTACTGGCCTGGCTTCTGTTTGCCAGCTGTTTACAAAAGGAACGTAGCAATGGCAGCATATGGTGCACGATGTGGCCCAGAGCTATGGGGAGCCCTGTTTACAAGCAGTGCGAGATGCTAAAGCTGGCAGGAGAATATAACTTCTGTGGAAAGTCTCTTTACTGTCTTTACAGTTGGCAATGAGGGCTGATGTAGTCACAGCTGCTGGCTTAAATCCAGCCTTGGTTGGTTGTGCTTTGAAAGTGATTGTTACGACATACAGAATGGTCCCAGTGCAGATCACACACATGGGTGACTTGCTGGTTGTTCAGAACAAAGGGGAATGTTGAGATAAATAATGCTCTTAGTCATGATATTCCCAGAGCTGAAGGTGGTTCGGGTTTTGTTAGGAAGCTGCCACTTGTGTGGTGGTTGATCTGCATTTATTTCTCAGTCTTTGGTGTCTGGGATGATCACTTGAGTATATTTTAGAAGTGCAAATTTTTCCCATAGCATTTAATATTTACAAGTTGAACTTGTAAATTCCATTCCATTACTCTTAATTTAGACAACTCATGGCATTGCATGCTTTAAAATGCTTCCTGGATTGTAGTTCCCTGTTGTTGAGGAACCTTTCCCTTGGCTTTGCTCTAAGCTAGCATCTATAGATACAGGATGTTCCCAGGCAGAATAATGAGACTAGTGTTTAGAGTATGAAAGTTTGAGGCTGTAAAAAAGATGTCATTTTCCTCTTGTGTAGAGCTGAATAAAATTCCAAAGCTGTATGCTGCAAGACAAGATCCACGTCACCCCAAGACTATCATTTTGCTTTGCCCTCTCCCTTAGCACTTGAGAAATTGCAGTTAATTTTCTTGTTTTGTTAACCATCTTAACTTTTCTACTAAGTCTAAAGGTCAGGAAGAACATCTGTACTGCTGCCAAAATACTGGTTTTTAATACACAGGGTGACATTTTATACAGTGAAGAGTTGTAATAATATAAGATCTGGATGTATTGCTTGATAAATCCCAGCTTGGGAGAATTTCTATAGCTTGTTTGGTAAGAATATATGCAAAATTCTACGGCTTCATTTGGAAAAGTGTTCCCAGTGATGGGGCAGAGGGACTGCTGGAGGGTACATGGGGTAGCAAGGCTGTGTGTTAGCCTGCTAGCAAGATGCTTCATTACCTAGAGATTAGTTCCAATACTCTGTTGATGTAATACAGAGTTATTAATTGCAAATTATGTTTAAAGAAGATTTTGAGTCAGAGGGCACAGACTCAGCTTGGAACTGAAATGAGTTTGAACAGTGAGTACCAAGAAATTTGAATTTGTAGTTTGGGTGCAAGCTTAGTCAAGGGTGACTTCTAAGCCTCAAATAGAAACACTACTACCAGTAGCAGTGTGCCACTGCTGTGGGGATGTGGTCACTGTCGTGGTTGCTGTGATTGTTTTGGTTATGTATGAACACAGATTTTAAAAATGTTTTCAAACATCAAACTTACTAACAACTGTAAATATCAGACTTTCACAGTTGTTTTTACTGTGAAATAATAAGAAAAAAAATAGATGCTTGAGATTGTGACTAAAATATTCCTTTTAAATGTTTAAACATTAGTCTATGGTAAGGCCTTTGTGAAACAAAATGATTTTCAAATTATCTCTTAAAAGGTTTAGATAAATGTTCATGTCAATTATTCTGTAACAGTTTAACTGAAGAGGTACTATGCTTGCTGGGCAAATGATGTGTAGCACTTGCTGGAATCTGCAATGCCAGTTCCTGAAGGATTACCTTGTGCTACTTTCCAGACTGAACGTTGAAGCTGTAATATCCTTCATTACCTCACACACAACAATTTCAGCACAGAAGCAGAATCAACATCATTAAACATTACATATGATGGAGAAGCTTAATGAAGGTTGTTCAAAACCTAATTGTTTTCTGCTATGGCTGTATCAACAACCTGTGCTCTTAGTTACTGTCTGCTTCAGGCCTGGTATCAGTGAGGGAGAAAAAAAAAACTATGAGCTTTCTCCAGATCTTGCTTCTTGTAAAAACGTGCTATTATCATGCTTGGTCTGTTCTGTTCTGTCAGTTTTCTGGTCAGTTAGGGGGATAGAGCTGGCATTTGTCACCATTTACCTTGCTGAACCTACTGTGTTTTCCACTGAATTGGCCATGACTTGCATGGCCCACTTTCCAAAAGGCAGTTTTCTGTGGTAGGGAGGCTTAAATGAGAGACTAATGTAGGGAAATAAATTCATGTCACATTTGTATTTACATACTTGTAATTCCATAAAGTTGTAAAACAGTTTTGATACTGGCCACACAGAGTAGGAATAAATCTTTGCATCCCTAAAATATCTAGGTATGTTCACAAGGCTGTTGAAGGGTCTGGAGGGGAAGCTGTAGAAGTGGGTGAGATCACTTGGCTTGTTCAGCCTGAAGGAGACTCAGAGGAGGCGTCCCTGCAGTTACAACTTGGTCATGAGGGGAAGCAGGGGGGCAGACACCGATGTCTTTCGGTGAAAGGGCGTGACGTTGTCAGGGGAGGTTTAGGTTGGGTATCAGTTCTTCACCCAGAGCGTGGTTGGGCACTGGGACGGGCTCCCCGGGGCAGTGCTCACAGCACCAACTCTGACTGAGTTCAAGAGGCGTTTGGACAACGTTTCCAAGCACGTTGTCCCGTGCAGGGACACGGGTGTGACTCTTGCGGTGTCCCGTGCAGGGCCAGGAGCCGCGCTCCATGATCCTGGTGGGTCTCTTCCCACTCAGCATGGTTTGTGATTCTCTGAACAACATCTCGATTTACTGCATCCTTAAAGCTCGTTCATTGGCGGATGTCCCTTGACTGGACGCTAGCTGCTGCCTCCTCATCTGATTAGGCTTGAAGGCACGCAGCGCTCTCACATCAAAGAAGGTCCTGGATGCAGACAACGCGGGCACTGCCCCGTTCCCGGGCCGGGGCCGGCCCGCCGCGCTGAGGGGCGGCGCTGCCCGCGCGGGGCCCGCCGGGAAGGCGCCGCCATGGCGCAGGCGGAGGAGGCGCTGCGGAGGCAGCTGGGCAAGGTGCGCGCGCCGG
>VWYO01004575.1:0-10329 GCA_013400275.1 Rhadina sibilatrix
CCTCTCCTCTCCTCCCCACCTGTGATACAGACTCAAAGAATAGTTTGAAAAGGACTTTTTAAAGGTCATCAAGTCCCACACCCCTAAAATGAGCAGAAACATATTCAATTATGTCAGGTTGATTAAAGCCATGTCCAATCTGATCTTGAATGTTTCTGTGGATGGGGCATCTCAGCCTCTGGCCAACCTGTTCCAGTGTTTTATCACCCTCATTGTATAAAACATATTTCTTACAGCTCATCTAAATCTGCCCTCCTTCAATTTAAAACCAATACCCCTTATCCTAGCACAACAGATCCTGATATAAAACTTTTATTCAATGTGTTTTCCAACTATCTGAAATATTTTGTTTAACTAGACCTACAAGTGGACCATGATTTTTGTAAAATAGCAACAAAATCAGACATTGCTCTTAGATTCATCTTTGGACTTAACTGTGGACAGTGTTTTAATGTGTAGAAGCCAATTATGTTGGTTTTACTTGTAAATAGGCACCAAGAGTAGGGTTTTATTCCGACTTGAATTTTAATAGGATCACTATTAGAGATCAAATTTGTTATCTTTTTGTTGTTGTTATTGTAATACAGCATCAGTGCTGTTCAATACTATTTATGGTGAAAATTATACTAAATTCTGGTTATCTTGTAATGTGATTTTTGAGGCCCAGATGTACAAAATTGATAGCTTAGACAGGCTGTACTACTTATCAATGGAAAGGTTTTAAGCAGGAGTTACTAAGTAGGATAAAAATTACTCTGTTGTGAACAAAAATCTCTATCTGTCTTATTTTTTTTCACAGTCTTTCTTGCCACTGAGACAGCTGGCAAGATAGTATCATTTAAAGTGACAAACAATTATCTGTCATCATTACCTGCAATGATCTCAGGAAAGTTATAAAAATGGGCTTGTTTTTTCCTCAAAAGTAAATAACAGGAAGGTAGGAAACTCACCTTAAAACAATTTAAAGTATGAATTCCACTACCTGCAATATTAAAATAAACCAAACATGAATGTCTGGGTTTGTTTTACAAAAATCTATAGGTAAAGCAGCCTGGTTTTGCTATGAAATTTCTTGAGTGAATTGTCAATATTTGAAGGATAATTGAAATTTTACAGTCATTCCTAGTGAGAATTTAGAGCTCAAACCACTTCTAATTAAAGTAAGTGGAAATATTTTCACTAAGCTGAGAAGGAAACAGAAAAGGTCATTCTCTTATATCAAGTAATATAATGAATGGTATGACAGACATGAAAGCATTAATTTAGATTTTTATGGAGAAACAAAAGAGCTTGGGAAATCAATGGTCTATATATAGAGGAAGGACAGAAAAGAAGTAATCTGGGAGAAGTGTACATAACTGGAGGCTAGTCAAGAGTCTTCTCTGGAAAAAAAATAGCTATTGAAATAGATTCAAATTTATGTTGGGAATTGGTTGTGGACCCCAACCAATAGGAAGTGCTGTAGAGTGGCCTGTGAAAGCAAAAGATTTTGTGATAAAGGAAAAATAGTTTTGATGGGAGATTTTAATTATCTTGACGTAAACTGGTATGAATATGAAGTAAGAGTATATTTAGACAAATGACTAGGCAAAGAAAAATATTTTGAGGTTCTGTCTCAGATTTTCTCTAAGTGGCTCACACATCAAATTTGCTCGTTTTACAAATCAGAATGTTCCTATTTTCCATTTCTTAAACCTAAACTCAATGCTAAAAAATCATTTTTACAGTTTATTTTTTTACTTCTGGTATGCCTAGTTATCCTTGAAAATCATATAGAAACAGAAATTCTTTTCATGATGAACACATCACATTTAAAGGTGCTGAATTGTTCATATAAGAGGGTAAGTTTCTTTAGAAAATAACACAAAGCTACTGATAGGAGATGAAATGATAAAATGCAAATTCAAGGTACAACTTTTCTAAACATTATTTTTATTTCCCTATAGGAAATTAATCCCACCTAATAGCAAAATTGGCCTCTTCCATAGATGCAATAAATTACTTTACCCAAGAACAGTTTGCTGCATATGCAGCCATATTACAGCCTTATTTACTTCTAAAGCTGAACAATGTAGAAGGCTTGAGGTCAAGAGAAACTTAGGAAATGAATTATGATCTCTTTCAGTTCTGAATACAAGGGAGCTATTGCATGAATAAATAAGATGCCCAAAATCCTGAAGCGAACAAGACAACACAGAAATTACAAAATTCATTTAAAAATAAGTTTGTTTATATAGAGATAAAAAGCATGGAATGTTAATAGAAAACATGTCTCTGAAGGTTTCTCTACAGTAGAGTGTATACGGCTTCCAATGGAAAAAAAAAAAAAAAAAAAAAAAAAAAATTTAACATAATTGGGTCACGTGCAGTGGAATTTAATTTGGAAACCTAAGCCTAAGAAAATTCCCATAAGGTTGAGGTGTACTTGGTTTAGAGTTTAGGAAAATGTTATTTTGATAACTCACTATGAAAATACCTTTAACTCTGATATTCACTTAAAAAAGAAGAAAAAAAAGTTCAACTCAATATGAAAACTAGGAGGCCTGTCAAAGCAAAAAATACTTATCCACATAAAACTAAGCTTTTTTTTCTTTTTTCTTTTTAAATTTTTTTTTCTTTTTTATTCTCCTGTGAAACACACATATCATTTTCCTTCTAAATAAAACTACACTTTAAAAGTCATATTAAACCAGTTGAAGCTTCTGTTCTGTATACAGTTATCTCATTCATATATGTGACTTACTCAGGCAATTCAGAACTACTAGTAGTAAGCCCAATATTTAGCTCTGAAGTTGTGGAGTATCAGGGATCTCTTC
This sequence comes from Rhadina sibilatrix, assembly GCA_013400275.1. Classification (NCBI taxonomy): domain Eukaryota; kingdom Metazoa; phylum Chordata; class Aves; order Passeriformes; family Phylloscopidae; genus Rhadina; species Rhadina sibilatrix. Next base: position 2,817 of record VWYO01004575.1, read on the forward strand.
ACAGTGACCTTTTTTTGTTCTGTGTTTATAAGAAATTACTAAGTAAATTCTGATGATGGATGGACTATAAAGGTGTTAGATTTGCTTTGGTTTGGCTTTTGAATATAATTTAGAGGATTGTAATAATTAGATTTGAACTGCTAATAATTATTTTATTAGATCCTAAAGATTTCAAGTGTATTGACAATAGTGTAATCTTTGCTCAGATACGAGGAAAACACACCAAAACCACACCTCCAGAGTGAACTAGTGCTGTTCTATGAATTTTCTATGCTAATAGGAATAATAGCTAAAGCTAGATACTAAATCTCAAATACTCAATAAAATCAACAAGAACGAACACATGATAATAACAATAATCAGAGTAAGTAACCTTTTAAAAACACATCCAAATCTAGTAATTCTGTCTGTATTTTGATGGCAGAACAAATATTGTTTATAGATGGTATATCTATATTCTTCAGATCAGGTCCTTTAGACAACACGGTTTGAGGAATTAGTCCTATGTAGTACATTTAAGGAATTTCCCAATGCAAACTTGAAGGAGTTGAACCATTTAGATTCTTATGGATGCTCAAGGGACTAACAATCCCAAATCCTATCTAAGCCCCTTTGTAGATTTTGTCACTTATCACTCTGGTGTTGTTAGGTTATAAACCTCTAAAGCCCTTTTCAAAAAACATTAAGCCAGTATTTACTTAGAAAGCCTTCTCATGAACAAAATATTTTCAAATATATTATAGAAATAAACTCATGATCTAAACCTCAGATATAAAGGTCTGTGAGTGAATGCAGGACAGCCGCAAATTTAAAATTAGATCAAAATTAACAAGATAGCCATCAAAATCATCGTCCATTTTTCATGATCTGATTCCAGTTCAGCTTTGAAAAATATATATATCTCATACTTTAGCTTTGATGTATTTTCTGGGTATTTCTGAATTGGGGTCTATGCTTGAAACTCTGCTACCTAGTCAAGATATCTTATACAATTGTTTCTTTCATCCTCACACCTTTTCCTCAAAGTAAGGTAAAGGCATACCTCTTTACACAGCTTCATGGAAAAAAAAAAAAAAATCAGCGAGCAGGATATAGAAACACGCATCCCTATATGTTAAATCTCTGTTCCTATATGTTAATAACACAACCTGAAAGTTACTCTCCCCGTTCCTATTCAAGGACAAGTTTTTGAAGACAAAAGTTGGGCAAATCAGGCTACTCTATGCAGGTGAACATGGAACTGAAGAGTCTTGGGACTTTTATTCATATACTGATTACATCTTGAGTGTTGTCAGTACAAGGCTGAGATACACATCATCCTCACCTAATTAACCTTCCTTATCTAAAGACTGTAGGGAGAAAACTGTAAAATAAGATTTGTAGAGTAGTCAACACAAAGATAAAATTGCTGGAGAAAATCCAGAATTCTGTTGCATGGGCAAAAGTGGAATAGAAGCTATTGATGCAAAGCTACAAGGGTAAAATAATTTGTTTTTGTTTTTGTTTTTGTTTTTGTTTCTGTTTCTGTTTCTGTTTCTGTTTCTGTTTGTTTCTGTTTCTGTTTCTGTTTCTGTTTTTGTTTTGTTTTGTTTTGTTTTAATACATATTGTTCTATTAAAAAAATCACTTCATAAATAGTAACTATGATTGTTGCAAAACACAGAGAAGGCTATACATTTCTTAAGGATTCAAATAAAGTATTTGACATTTCCAAAGAATCCTTCTATCAAAACACCCAACAACATGAACTTTACACTGAACACTGAATCTGTCAGATCATCTTCCATCTGCTGAGCAGGAAATAAAGGGTTTGTTATTGTAAGTCAATGAATAAAATTTTGTCTTACAAATTAAAAAATTAAAATCCAGGGCTATGTACTAAAAAACTTGCCCTTATAGCCTTGCAGAGAAGAAGCAGAAATAGCATTTTACATTGTTTTTCTCAAAAAAGTTTAATTTTTTTAAAATTTATTTAATATGAGATATTTTCTGGGTAAAAGATAGTTAATATAAATATAGCAATATAATTGTCATATCTTTAAGAGTATCAATTTCTTACATTCTTCTCAAATTACCAAATCAGGCTAATGTCTGAAAAGTAGCAGATTTTACTTTGTTAACAATAACCCCCCCCAAAAAAAAAACCCAAACCAACCAAACAAAAAAAAACCCAAACAAAACCAAAACCAAAAACAAAAACAAAATCAAAATCAAAAACCCCTCAAATACTACTTTTTAGCAAATAACTGGAATTCAGTATGACTAATTTCTTCAGGATATTTTCTCCATACATAATGGATTTTAGGGAATCAACATACAGTTAAATTTAAAAATAAATCAAAGAGTAATTAAAAATAAAATATGAGTAATTATCTTTAACCATACAAAAAAGTTTCTCTCTAACCTTTGAGTAAAAATTTAATCTAACTTCACCTTCACAGTGCTACATTCTTAGATTCACCTGAGAGAAGTGGACATTGATTCATTACCCAATTATTACATGAAGATAAATAGGACAGTGAAGCCAGATATTTTGCGAATTTATATATGCTTTCATTATTAACAGTGTAGTGCAATGTGATTGCCTAAGTGGAAATTTTAATCTGAAAGTAGATTCCTAATTTAGAGAATACCAGGGGTTTTTTTATAGTACAGAAGAGATAGGGCTGAAACAATGACCCAGCTTCAGAAGGGGTTTAGCATGTCTGGGAATAGTATTTCAATCTACTGTTTCTGCGGTTTTGTTACTATGGATACCATTGGTTGCTTTGGTTTATTAATGCTCTGGGACATAAAATAACACTCTTCAAACATATAGTAACATTGCAGTGCACTATGGTAACAGTTAAGATGTTACATACTCTCCTAATAAAGACTTGCTTTGCTGACACAGGATGTACATTAGGCACTGCAAAAATAATCATTCAGAGCAATGTAACCCATGAAGCAGATCTGTAAACAAAGCCATTTCTGGAGACAGATGGAATTTTACCTGGAAGGTTTCTTGTTGAATTACTAGATGATGATCATTAGTTTTCAACTAAAACAACTGCAAAACACCCATGTTATTCAGTTTTAATCCAACTTTGGCATCCTCCCTCTATTAGATAACTCACTGCTTGCCAAGGTCAACTTGGCTATGTTCAGAAAATTGCAATGCAGATATTCAATTCCATTCCTAAGGTGAACATCATATTCCCAGAAACTGGTTGCATTTTATGGCAGAATTTTATTAATGTTTCTTCTGTCTGGAAGATGGGTTTTCTGAGAGGTTTATTTTTCCCCAGTAGCGGCCTGTTCCCAATCTCAATGGCTGTGTTTTCCACTCACTTCAAAAGATTATTTTCTGAAGTAGCTGCAAAAAAACCTGTTCCCTGCTTTGTGAGAATATATCTGTCTCCATGACTGCTCCAAGGATGGGCACATAACTGATCCTATCTGACAGTACACTGGCCCCCATGGACAGGCTTAGGACGGTAAGGCCCTCTCTGGCCTCTTGCTATCCATTAGCTTTGTGCACGGCCAGTTACACTTCGGGCTACCCTGAAAAAGACAGGATAAGAGACTAACATATTGCATTTGATTTTTGTTATGGACGCTCCAGAAGCAGATTGCAAGAAGAGGATAACTTCTATTTACCAAGGACCCAGTAGAAGCCTGGGTACAATTACCCTCTGATTCATCTACATTGTTGATATTTTGGATGCAACTCAAGAACTTTTCATGCCATGAAGTCCTTTGAAAGGTACTGTGCAACAGGTCTGTAGTGTACTGGATCATGAAGAAATAATCAGGAAACAGTTTGCTCTCTTAAAACCTTGTTAAGGGCAATAAAAGATACACCTTGTACTTCACTGATTCAGTTAAGAGCCTTTCATTGGTTTATTTGCTATTTGACCTGTAAAACAAAAATGGAACAAACAGTAATACGTAGTCCAGTTAAATATTTTTAATGGGTTACCTGCCTGCAAATAATACAGGAAAGAAAAGCACTAAAAAATCCCTAAGAGTTATCAGCTCTGTCTTCTCCAAACATTCTTCACATAATCATATGAACATGCAAAACTAAAATTGAGTCAAAATGTTGTTGATAGATATCAACCCCATGACTTACATTTTAAGTTCCAAATCAAATATAGCTCTGTATTTATGTGTCATTCCAGTACCATAGATGAAAAAATGGTTGAATTTCATATCTTTATCTAAATTTTATCTAAACAGTGTTAAATAGATTGCTTTAAATTTATAAAACTGATTTGTATTTACATAAACGTTTTATTCAATGACTATGGTCTTTATTAATTTTGAACCAAACAAAAACTATCATTTTTTCTGTACAATGCAAAAAATAAAAAGAGAATGTCACTGATTTCCTTATCATGTGTCTGTCATACTGTGAATAGAAGCTGATAACAAGCAAAGTAGTTTCAAGGGACTGAGGTTTTACTGTCACTCAAATGAAAATAAGATTAAGGACCTAATGCAATTGTAAAGAAAACACTTCTTCAAAAATAAATCTGAATATAACTTTATTAAAAAGGAAAGGGTGTTAAAACCACATATTATTCATAAAATCAGTGCAAAAATTTAGCTTTACCTAAAACTGTGTATTTCAATAAGCTCAGCTGCAAAAAGTACTAGGGGAAAGTGATATTACATTGACATTTTATACTGAGTTTTGATTTTATGAAATGTCTTTAAAGATAATACTGTGAAGAATTTACTGGTTTCTTTTGTCACAACTTTTGTATTCCCTAAAAACCGAATATAAACTTCCATGCTGTAAATGCATATATGGAATATAACTTTACAATATTAATTTATTGATTTCACTGTAGTGCCAGTAGAGACAGTTTTAACTCAGCAGGATAACAACAGATATCTGTAGATTTATTCTTAGCATCTTGCAGAAAACCAAGACCTATCGTCTTATAAAACTTTTAGTAGCTTATTTCAAAGCCCAGTATCTTTGTTTAGCTTTTTCATTCAGCTGAGTTTTCTTTGATTACTTAGGAATAATATTCATATTTTTCCTTCTTTTTCTCCAAAATTGTATAGACTAATAAAGCACTGTGATCTTCTTTGTGATGCTGAATTAATAGACTTCTCCTTGTTACAAGTGGATTTCTCCACAGGAAGGAGCCCAGGAAGAAATTCTTTTTTCCCCCTGCCCCTGGCAATAAGTGAGCTGGTATAGAACAATGTCTTAGTCATTCCCCCTTCCCAGCTACTGCAAAAAAATTAACTCTGCCCTGGCTGAATCCAGGACAAAAAGCTATTTATTTATTTTTTATTCTTCTGCCTGTAAGAAACTTTGACCAGTGGTATATAAAGCATGAAACACACTGACTCACAAAGAAGTTAAATATCAATTACAATCACCTTGATTCACATGACCACACTGCAACAGCTCTATAAGTCACCAATAAATGTAGTACTCTGATAGCTGAAAATAGCTATTATTCTTACAAATATATGAAGAAATTTGTCTTTAAACCTTCATTACTTAGTACTAATAGTGCCATTATGTGACTCTGTTTTCTACCTCACCAACCTGGATTTTGTTATCTGCATGGTGAGCCACATTTATTTTGCTAATATCTGACAGGAGGAAAAATAGTTTCATAAGCTAATTGAGATGTAATCATAAAAAAAAAAAAAACAAAAACAACAAAAAGTAATATTTTATTACTTATGCATCACTAGGATGTTGCTCGCTTAGGAGAATTTCATAATTTCAACTAATACTGGAAATCTCTTCCAGGGCATAAACCATTTTATACCTTAATCTTAGAAGAAAAGAGAAATTGATACATATCAAACAACTTAGCTCTCCAAGTCATTCTCAGTTTTTAGTTGTATAAACATAGCATAAATATCAGTTTGTTTCTGGCCTTTGTTTTACAGGAAACCAGCTAGTGCCCTTCAAACTGAAACATGGCATTTTATTCTAAGCTGTTGTTTATTCAGTGGCTGCTCCAATAGATAGTACAGAAGAGGTTGTTTCATGCTGGGTTCCCTGTACCTGCATAGTATTTTAGTACTATTTCTGCAGGCTTAAAGTGTACAGCATTAAAGTGTGCAACATAGGGAATACAAAGTAAATCCTCAGTTTGATGATATACACACCTTTCTGATGAGCCAGCTACAGCAAGTATGTTGGTTTTGAGTTGCTCTAGTGGTTTCACTTCTCTAAATTAGCACTACTGACATTTCATGGTACCATATTTTTTATGGGTTTGTCTACACAAAATGATCCATAATCCTTTGCACTTAATGGATTTTAGAGAGTCCCCTCCAAAAAATTAGTTGCAAAAACAAACATCTTTCATAAATTTACATCAAATATTTACTTTGTAAATAAATTTCTTGAAGGACACAAAAAGACTAAAATATATATTAAGAATTCACAGACTATTTTCAAAATGAAGAGGACAGCAGCAATAAACTGGTTATATAAGGAATATTAATTTCCAGAGCAACAGAGATATTGCTAATTAAAATTTCACAGCTTTTCCCTTATGCTTCATTTTCTCTGAAATATTGTCTAAAATATCTCCTACCCAACATCAACAATGTCCCTTCACACTCCGCTGGGATTAATTTCATTTCTTGGGTGGTTTGGAGATGGTTATGTAATCTAATGCCCAGCAGTGACCAGTGGAAATAATTAGGCATTTCTGGAATCAGATTTGTTTACATGTCTTTGTCCCTTCATATCTGGAGATTCACCACCCACCTACCTGGGAAGTCTGGTTGCTCATTGTTGGTGAATTAGCTTAGTCAGCTAATGTTTGGTGATGTTGAATGTAGTCACATGAATAAGCCCTATGTATCCAACACACCCCAAGTTGTTCTACTTTTGTGTAGATCACCATGGGAACAGATCAGTGTTCTGTTGGGTGTCTGGTCTGATGGCAGCTTGCATGACCTAGGATTTGCTTGCTATAGGCACCAAGAGCTGGGGCTGGAGAAGGATGGGATTGTTAACACTTCATCACCTCACAGGGTGCAGCATTTGTCCCTGTGTCTCCTGGTGTAGGCACGTATATGGATTTGTATATCTCTGTCCATTTCAAAGAAAATAGGGCAAGGATGAGTCTCCCAAGGTGGTGACTTCAAACTTCTGCTGCATTTTTACCTGATGCTAAGTGCTGAAAAGGCTCAAGGAAAAGCAGTAATTCTGAGGCAAGATGACAGTCAAATGACTGCTGCAAGCTTTTGTGTCAGGTTAGTGGTTTTTAATCACAATGAAATGTATTTGTAAAATTTCAAACTTTACCACTTCTCCCGGTCACTAAAGAGGAGTCAGCATGTAAAGATACCTTTTTTACCTGTGAAATTAAGAGACATACCAGGATAATGCTGCTAGAGAAGCAAAGAGGAAGAAGAGGTACTGTTACATAAAACAGATGCATTAGACATAGTTTAAATGATATATAGCACCAGGTGCGCAATGTCAGTAAGTTGTGTCTTCTCTCCCTCCCTCTCCGCTGCCTTTTTTTTTTTTTTT
>VWYO01004575.1:10374-51445 GCA_013400275.1 Rhadina sibilatrix
TTTTTAAGATTGAGTTTCTGAGACATATCAGATAAGATTTGGAAAATCTGGAGGGCTGTTGACTTATCAGCAGAACACAGCTTAACATGTAAATGTGATTCATGCAAATTTCCAAAGATAACAGACAGACACATTTATAATCTCAGTGAAAAGGAGTCTCAGTAGGTGAGGTGAGAAATCTATGAAACTTGGTTCTATTTACTGACTTGAAACAGATATTTAAATATACAAAAAAAAAAAGGGCTTCTGTTTAAACAAAATAAATAGATACTTGGGGTATTTCTCTTTTATTCAGAAGGTTGCTAATCCTAACTATGGTAGATGAGAAATTAAGCAGTCTTAAAATATGGATAGCAATTCCCTTATTACTATTATTATTATATTATTATTATCATTATTATTATTATTGTTGTATTATTACTCCCTTGCTTCTATGATTTCAGTTTGCTTAAAGTAGGGAAAACTGAGGAAAAATGTTTCCAGGATTCCTTTAATAATCCAAATTTTTCACACAACATCTTTTATTTCTACTGTCCATCCTGAGATATGGGCTTGACACCTCTGAGTACTTGTTCAAGTCAAAATGAAATGTAAATTCAGAGTATTTCTCAAAAAAAAGCTCATGTTTCAAGTTTAGATACCATAGCTTAAAAATTAATGTTGAATATCTGACAAAATATCTTTAGATATTGCATAACTTTAAAAAGAGGTACTGCCATAAGGCTGACAGAATTGATTGTACTTATGATATTTTCTTGAGTTTTTTAACTTAATCCATTTCACCTATGATCTGAGTTAGCACTGCATGATGCTGATCAAGAGATATAAACAATACCTGTGATCATACAATAAGTTATAGGCCACATGTCCAGTCTACAATCCATTTTCTTGCAAGACACAATTAATTCAAAATGTTTATGTCTTTCTCTTGAAAAGGCAGCAACACAGCTGTTTCTTTAAAGCCAAATATTAAGAGAGCAAACACAGAATGATCAAAGGAGAAAAATCATCTCTGTGTGTGTATATATATATATAATTTAACATTTCTTGGGTGATGTCCTTATTCCAGCTGTGAATGTTAGGCAAATTCCCTCACAAGTGATAACATTCTCCTCTTTAAGCATCTGACTTCTCTTCAAAAGATTGTCAAGCATTGTTACAGCTTCAATCTTACCACCTATTAAGGACTATATCCTGGCCAAAGCCTTTCATCTTCAGTTGAGGACCACACTAAGGTTTTAAACTAGAGTGTTCTGTGTTGCCCTTACAGATCTTGCAGCGTCAGCCTTGCAAATATTCAACTCCCTGTTGCTCTATACATTTTTCCAGAAACTAATTGCCAATTTAGACAGTATAAGCATAGAGTAAACAACACAGCAATGCAGTCATGGCACATAAATCATTCCAAGTGATTGCACAGCTGTCGCTGGTGTTACTTTTTGTTTCTAGGAAGAATGTACTTTGGTAACTTATTTAGCAAAACTTTTTCATGCTTTGCAGTGAAGGAAGAAACATTTATTTATGCAAGTATGGAAAATCTGGTGAATTATGAATCCGACTCTTATAAATTGGTAATTTTAGTGTATTCAGATCTATGCAGAAGAGTTTTTATTAATATTACTTATTATAACAAGTAAGACTGGATTCTCCTAAAATCTTTTTGAATTCTGTTATATTTGTCTGTTTTAAAAGTGCTTTGAAAAGGGTTTCTCTGAAATATTTCAAATTTCTATCATCTTCTAATTTCCTACTGTGGACTGAACATTTTCTGAGACAAGCCAGAACACAATTGCTCTCAGCCCAACCTTCTAGTCAAAAAGCCTGGACTCCTAGGTATAACTTAGGAAAAACAACAAGCAACCCAAACCAAGACAATGAAAAATGGAACCATGAATGACATTTCTTACTTTCCCTTCTATGTTGGAAATTACGCCTCTATTTGTGTCTATGTATGTTTGTTTGTGTGTGTGTGACAAAAAGTATTTCACTAGTTTAGAAAAACAATAAATTCCTCATATTTAAAATAGCAGGTTGTTAAAGTGGCACACAATGAAGTGTTGATGCTATTTGTTTTTTCATTAAAACCTAATAACATATGAGGTCATAAATTCAAGGTTAAGAATGATACAGAGTTGACCTTTAATAAAACTGCAGCAGTGCAAATAATAAAAAAGTGAATAGCATAAATAATACTAGAACCGTTCTTTTGGAACTGAATAATTTACCCTTCTCTTTTTATGAACAACACTAGACATGGGTATTTAGGAAATGAAAAGCCAAAATCTATGAAAAAGGTAATGATCTCTGAAAATTTTCTCTAATGACTAATTTGTGGCTCAGTGGATTTCAAGAGATTATTGGTTTTTGAAATGGATTCTATCAACTAAAGAGATAATGGAAATCATTAGGCTGAAAAAGTAAAGCAGTAGAGCTCCATGTTATGTGGAGTTCTATTACATGAGTCTCTATTTCTGACACAATTTGGAAGTATTTTTTTTTTAAACTGAGCTATTGTTTCAACTTGTATTATGGGACAAATTCTGATAACGCAGCACTCAGTGACCAAATTTTCATTAACCTGAGCTGAATAGAGATTTGACTCTGATTTTTATCAGACGACATTCTGTGATCAGTGAGAATTTAAGATGCTCAATATTGTTCAGAATATGGCTCTGAATCAAGTTCCAGGTTTTTCACAGTCAAGCAGAATAAAAGGATTTTAATCTTCATTATCAGCTCATGGACAATATATTACAGGACTGGTGCTGAAGTTAAAATTCCACCAGTAATTTATCCTTGTGACATTTATTGGTCATACTCACGATCAGACTTATTAAACCAGATGCTGTACAAATTACCGAAAGACAGATCTGATGCTTTGAAAAGCTTAATAATTCAAAGTGTAGTATCCTCCCGGAGACAGTACAAAATGCCAAAAATATCCTGATACAATATTATAAATGCATCTGTATAATTCTTAGCTTTTAGTTTTTTACAATACCTTGCATATTATTTTTCTTTTTAGTACCATAATTTTATTTTCCAACTTTAGAAGTAAATTGCTTTTAAAAATGAATCTCTGCTATAAATTCCACTAGGGTACATTCCCATAGCTGTGTTAAATACATTATTGTTTGGAGTTATTTCTTGATATTTTGTTTGCTTTAAATGTGTTTTAATTTCTTTTTATGCTCACTTGATATACAAAACAAGGGATAGCTAACCAGACATTTGTTATTTGCTTACAAGGTTGTTATTGAAATGAGTTTAGGAAAAATATTTTACATATAAGATATAAAAGTAAGTTAAGTAAGGATATGAAGATTTTGAATTCTCAATGTTTTTAAAATCTTTGGGTTTTGGCTTTTTTGGGGGAATGGGGCAGGGGAACAGGGACACATTTAGCCTCTTTATAAAGTAGCATAGTCAAGGAAAAGAAATGCTAATCAAAATAAACTTAGGTAGTGAGTTAACTCCAGCTAAATGCCAGGCTCCACCAAAGCCTCTCCATCACTCCCTTTGACATCTGAACAGGAGAGACAAAATATAAAGAAGGGTCCATGAGCTGAGATAAGGACCAGGAGAAATCACTCACCAAATATCATCATGGGCAAAACAGGCTAGAATTGATTGAATTAATTGAACTTTCTACTAGCAGAATCAGAGCAGGATAATGAGAAGTAAAATAAAACCTCAAAAACTTTCCCTCATTCATCTGTCCTTCCTAGCCCTAGCCCCTACCCCAGCAGTACAGGGAGACAGGGATTGGGGATTATGGTCAGTTTATCACCTGTTCCTTCTCTCATTGCTCAACAAGAAGAGCTCTTCCCTCCTCCAACGTGGGGTCCCCTCTGCAGGAGAGAGTTTTCCATTAACTTCTCCAGAGTGAGTCCATTTCATGAGCAGCAGCTCTCTGCAAACTGCTCCAACAGAGCCCACCCCATGAACAATGGCCCTCCCCAGACTGCTGCAGCGTGGGGCACTCTTCCATGGGGTGCAGTCCTTCAAGGACAGGCTCTCCAGCATGGGCTCCTGTCTCCAGGGGCCTCCTGCAAACTCACAGGCTACTCTCAGGCATCCACATGCTCTGATGTGGGTCTCCTCCATGGGCTAAAAGTGTATCTCTTTATCTCCATGGATCTCCATGGGCTGCAGTGGCACAGCCAGTTCACCATGATCTGCATTACAGGCTGCAGGGGAATCTCATCTTCAGTGCCTGAAGCAACTCCTTCCCCTCCTTCTGCACTGACCTTGGTGTCTGCAGAGTTGTTCCTCTCATGTATTTTCTCTTTACTCTTCTCTGGCAGCAATTACATCTGCAAGATGACTTTTCTTTGCTTTTTCTTAGATGTGGTATCACAGAGGCATTACCACCACTCCTAATTGCCCAGCCTTGGCTTGTGGCACATTCATCTTTGGAGCCACCATGGATTGGCTCTGTTGAACCTGGAGAAAGCTTCTGGCAGCATGTCACAGAAATCACCCCTGTAGCCTTCCACTACCAAAGCTTGGCCATGCAAACCCAGTACACTGAAGAAACCCAAGAGCAGGCTCATTTCCATAGTTACATGTGTAAAATCTAAAAGCAATGCTAACTTTCTACTGAAGTTAAAGGAAACCTGGTGATGTCTAAGTGGAAGGGCTCATAATTTTCAGTGTCCTTGAACAGGGGAAGACACTACTCAGGGAACTTCTTTTTTTCTGATCTTAATTTGCCTATTTGTGTTGAGGTTATAGCTGTGTGTTTATATCTTCTTGTTGCCAGGTTATTTTTTCCCAAATATGAGATAATATACACATCTGCAGAAATATGTTCTTTTTTTCATTTTTTGTCTTTTTTAAGCCCTAAGAACAGTCATATCCAACTCTCAAGTTTACATTTCTTTAGTGATCAGTAACTGACTATGTACTCATTGGAGTCATAGAATATCTCAAGGTGGAAGGGCCTCATAAGGATCATCAAGTCCAAATCCCTGCTTCTCACAGGGCTACCTAGAGCTAGTCATAAAACTACGAGGATCATTCAAACACTCCTTGAACTCTGATGGGCTTGGTGTCACGACCACATCCTGGGGACGCATTTCCAGTGACTAATAGATCTTTCAGTGAAGAATCTTATCCTAATATCTAATCTAAACTTTGCCAGACACAGCTTCATGTCCTCATGTCTTGTTGCTGTTCAGCAGGGAGGACATCCCCCTCCATGTCCCCTCTGAGGAAATTGTAGATTACAATAAGATCTCCCCTCAGACCTCTCTTCTATAAGCTGAACAAACATGGTGACTTAAATTGCTCCTAATAAGTCTTGCCCCTGAGGCCTTTCACTATCTTGGTCACCCTCCTCTAGACACATTCTAACAGTTTGATATCCTTCTTATACTACCCAAAACTGCACTCATGGTTGGTCATGAGTTGGTCATGAATGTTTGTTATCATCCTGTGCTTGTGCATTCAAGGCCTCTGATAAAATAAACCATATCCAAAATATTTTCAACTTTACTGGTCTTTGGAAGAGATTCTTCAAGACAGCTATCATGTGAACTCTTGTCTTAGAGAGACTTAAATGAAATGGAATTATCCAGTACCTATTTGGGAATTGAATAGATCCTAGAAACAACCAAAAAATAGATCCTGCTGGACTCAGAATTATGCCAAGCCTTTATTGTACTTGCAATTATTAAGTCATTCTTTTTATGTACACACACATGCACACAAAAGCACACACATACACATACACACACTCAAAATCATTCCAAACAGGAGTTTTGGCCTTCAGGAAGCAATGGAACTATGGTAGAATGGTACAATTTCTTATGATTTCCATTTATGTCTAAACAGTACAGTGTTAAAAAAACAAAAAACAAAAAAAAAAAATAAAAAAGAAAAAGAAAAAGAAAAAAAAAATCAAAACCATACTTTGTTCAGATAAAGAAAGTGCTTGTTAACCCAATGTATTTTTTTTCCTGACTCTTATAAATAGAAAAAAACTTCTAGTTTTGTTTCAGAGCTCCTTTGGTGATATTTGGATTTCCTGCATTACAATGCAAACAAAGTTTACTTGTTCCTAATCCTTTATATCATATCCTTTATATCATGGATGGATTCTTTGGATCTCCAAACCCAAAAAATAACACACTACTTGTTTCACTTGTATTGAAAGATAAGCATAGTGTTGATATAACAAAGAACAGCATATATGAGGAAGTTTTATTCAGAAAATTTTGCAAGTAATGATTTATAGAATTAGTAAATTCTATAAATTTAATAGAAGTTAATTTCCAGCCAAATGAACCTTTTTTCCCTCTATATTACTGAAGCCAATGATAATAGGCTGAGGCTTGTGTAATACTGAGCATGTCATTAGAAATAAAAGAGTTTGTTAGCACTGGAAAATCACCTGTCATAGTACAAACTTTGTATTATAGAATTATGGCTTGAATATAAATTTAAAATGCTTGAAAATAAAAATTGGTCTCATGAAACAAAATGTATATGTGCCTCAGATGCTGGTAACTGTTAAAATACTGTGTAAATGTGTATTTAGGAGATTATCACTGACTTTGTACAAACAGAAAACAAGATGTTTTCATTGCTTTGAGATAAAAGTTTGGAGAAATGCAGACAAGCAGATGATCAACTGACATTAACATTTTTAAGGAAGGGGAGATAAATTGCATGCCACGGGAGAAGGTTAATGTCAGTTAGCTAACACTACATGTTTCTCCTCTGAACTGAAAAACAAAATGCATTCTGATAAAAAAAAAATCAAGAGAGATAAGTATTTATGAATACTTCCATCCTAGTTAATTACAACTTATCTTTCACAAAACCCATGGGATTTGGTTTTATATTGTTCATATTTGTATTAAGGTTAATTAATCAGGCCTAAGGCAGCCACTGGACAAAGGGAACCAATAGGATTAAATTTTTAACAAAACCATCTACTTTCAAGGTTCTATCTACAACTTAATAGGATTTGTTACCAAGTAAATTTTATTTGGTGAAGATTACACATTTGGAAAATTGATTTTTGATTTAAATTGAATCCCATAGTGTAAAACTTTTCATGTAGTTACAAAATTGCTTTGTATTACGCCAAATCTATACTTCTAACTGGCAGTATTTTTCCTTAAAAAAAGGCTAGTTTTAATGATGTCGCAGATGTCAAAGAGATGTCAAGATGTCTTCCAAAACTGACAAATCTGTGTGGACAAAATTTAAGAATTATAAGTTGACAGAGTGATAATCAGCAAGTAAAAATGACCACAAAACTTACAATCTACTATGTATTTTTGCATTTTTCAAAAGTTGAGTTAGAGAAATTAGGTTGTGTTGTAAATTCTGCTTCTCATTACCATTATTTGTAACACGAGCTACATTTCCATAGTAGTAGGTTACATAATTGGTTCTTAAAAGTAGATCTTAACAAAGGCATTTGTATATCCCTGATATACCATTATGGGGTTTGCACATTCTTCACTGCTTACCAGGGGAGTAAATGGAGTACAAACCTGAAGAAATTACTTGCTTCATTCCCTTTTCCATGCAAGCCAGAAGGGGAAGAAAAGGCAAGGAAGTATGAAGAATGTTATACACAGTTACTAAAAACAATACTTGTTTGCTTGTTTTGCAGTGGAACCAGGGATGGCAGCTTATGAGAATGATTATATGCAAACAGCAATAAAACAGTATGTTGAAAGGTTACAGAATTAAAAAGAAAAAAAATTATTGTGATTTCTGTAATGTTTAGAGCAATATAAAACAGATCTTGATGCAGATCTTTAGATTCTTGGACATGAACTGAAATTTGCACTAATACATTTATAGTTAATCTGTTTTGTCTTTTTCTTTTTTTTTCTTTTTTTTTTTTTTTAAGAAAAAAAGAAATTTATAGATATTTTGCTTACAGAGCCAGATCAAATAACCCTCTTTGAAATACTAAAACACATTTCCAACTCAATTACACACAGAAAGAAATTCCTTTTGGCAATTATTGAAGCTAAAGGCAGGAACCATAAAATACTACAGTTTTTTTTTCATTTAAAGATCCATATTATAAATAATTTTTGGAATGACTTCTGGTTTTTTGGTGTTTTTCAGTTAAGTCTTTCTTTAGGAAAGGAGGCTTTTTGAATATTTTTCCTTTTTAAACATCTTGTGAACTTCTGCATTGTTTTAATCACCAGTCATTATGAAAACTTGACATACACAATTTTACTCTGGAAATCAAAAAGCTAAAAGAATTCCAAGTGACACAAACCATCAGTCTCATAATAAATCACAAATACTGAATGATATGTAGGTAATATCAGCATAAAAGAATAGTATTTTGATAGCTAATTATAGCATTTATTGTGCAACAATTTTATCCAAGAGGTGCCGCTAGTAAACCCATTTGTGTTAGTTAAAATCCAATATAATTTACATTATTCCGGTTTAATTATTTTTTTTTTTTTTTTCAGTTGTCTGTATTCTCTAGATGAAGTTTTGGCTGTACTTCACACATGGGAATCTGTTTTTCATCTGTCTTCACTGAACCCAGCATCCTGATGCTGATAGCAGGTACTCAAAAAGCCTTAAATTATTTATTAAACTGTATTATCCTTGTTTGAGATGAAAATTCTGGGCTTCTTCTGTATTTATTAGAGAGGAATTAGTATGTTCTGGAGGTGTTTCACCACAGATTTTTTTGTTTTGCATTTAGATAAATCAGTTATTGAAACTGCTTATTTTGAATGTCTGCAAAAGGAGAAAACCGTCTAAAGCGATAAATTTTGGTTTAGATTTCTGACTTAGAAACTTACATTAGGAAAAGTCAATCTCACAAAACTTGGCTGAAAGAAGGGAGAGAAGTAAGGGAAGGAATAAAATGAAGCACATACACAGCTATCACAGTGGTTACTATTCTATACTAATAGAATGATTGATGCTACTTTGAATATGACTGTGGAGGTCATAATCAAAACTTTTTGTTTTAAAGTTGTTAGACACTAATTTACGTAATTAAAGTTGAAGTTTAAGAAATAAGTAAGGGACGTTCTGGAATATAGTTTTGTTGCTTGTGAAATTGTTCTGGAATTTTCACTCTAAAGTAATGAAAGTTATGCTTCATAACTCAGTATTCAGAGGAGATGAAGTAAAAAGGTGAAATAAAATATGAGGGACAAAGTATTTGAAAGAAGTGCTTACACAACATAGATAATCATTCTGTGATATTTTCTTCAAATGTAAGCAAGATGGATTCATAACTGAACTACTATAAAGTGGAAGACTAGAAAAGCTCTAAAATTCAGGAGACATCTTAACATTTTCCTCTATTGATGAGAACAAAGGCTTAACTAGTGTAAATGTGTTGATTTTTTTCATTGATGCAGGTAATTCAGTGAATAAATTCAATTCAATTAATAAAATTGTAAATGTATTTAAATCAATGTAGTTTAACTGTACTTCTAGATAAACATGCTATTGCTGGTGAGATTCTGTCCCATTATCCAAAAGTTCTTTGCAAATGTTGGTGGAAGGAGCACCTGTACCTTCTTTAATTGTATCCTATCAGTGAAGGAGCTTTTCACTGGAACAAGTGATAAGAGGAAAAGGAGGAAGCCATAAACAAAAATATACAAGGGCACAAGTCTAATAGATGATGGCTAACCTCCTATCACTTCTGTTGCAGAGATATTGATAAAGAGACAGTTCCTTAAAAAAGAAAATTAAAAAAGAAAGCCAATTTACCTTCCACAACTCTGGAAAAGGTAATAAATTGCTCTTTGAATGGTGACAGGAGTTTGATTGCAATGACATCTTATCTGGATCAAATGACATTTCCTTACAATGTTTTCCTGGTAAACTCACATAATCCAGCTCCAAAACAGCTCTATGTGATGCCTTCCAGTCTGTTTTCAGTATCCTAAACCATGTACAAAGCCTATCCTACCTAACTTACTACATGTAGAGGAAGGTTATTCTATTATGACCATTCCTGCACTTTCTGACTATTTAAAAAGATCTTATTTGTACACAGTGGGAGGCCCATACGCTAATCTCTAGGACGGCCCTGGTTTCTACACAAGAAATCAACACAAAGAAAATGGGATGCCTTTCAGTTAGTCTAGGCACAGTAAGAATTGAGGAAATATCTGTGTCTGCCCAAATTTTCCAGTACCAGCGTGTCTGTGAACAATTATAAACAATTGCAGCATGATTAGACACAGAGTTCCCTTTTTAGGAGAGTTAGCTAAAGAAATAATGCTTAGAAAGTAGTGAGAAATGCTGGAGAAATGTCAATATTGTACCGCAAATGTGCAAAAGCTAATAACGTTCCACTGCGTAGAGAGGTTGTATACAAAGTACAAATTGACTCATTACTTTTGTTACTCATTAAATTACTTTGTGCTATCTTAACTTTTATTTCTATTTTGTGTTTAGATATTTTTCAAAAATATAATCATTCCCCAGAAGCGCAGCCATGTAATGGCAGTGATTGGAAGCATTAGAAATGTCATTCCTTAGTTATCGTAATTTATATGACAGCAAAAAATAACTGCCATTTTATGACATTTTGTCTTTTTCTTGCAGTGTGAGCTAGTTCGCAGGATGGTACCTATAAGGTTAATAAATATTCAGCCTTAGAGTTCTGTCCATTTTCTAATTTCTATGTTTGCATATGTTCTTGTTAATTTTTTCTTTTAGTAGTACATAGGCATGGTTTGTTTGCATTTTCTGACTAGGCAATGTATTGTATGGATCTGTGATGTTTCTAAATTCCTGTAAATATGATGAATAATTTGATCAACTAGTTTTAATTTAAAGGAAGAACAATCAGAAATTTCATTCCAGTTATTATTATTTTGATAGCTTTGTATCTCAATTATAAAATGATTTTCTAAAGGTTCTCAAACTTCAGAAACAAAAGGCTTCTCAAATTATTCAAATGAGCACAGGAATACTAATTCACAGAGAGGACAAAAACACCCAAAGCATAAAAATCTATATGCAATGTACCCTTGCTGTTGATGGATAGGGGGGATGTGTCTGGAAACATTTGTTTGTTTTTCTGCTGGTTTGTTTTGTCAACTAAAATATTCGCGTTGACTAGGAAAACATTAGTAAGTAAGCAGATGGTCATTTTGATTATTAAACAGTAAGAAGTGCAAAAGACTCTAGAGCTTTATGTGATGTCCACAATTTCTCCTCATTGAACAAACAGTAGTAAAAAATATGGTTAACTATATGGCATGTTTATGAACAGCAGAATCTTGAGAATTAACAAGCTTTTTAACTTTTAAAGGTTTGTTTTTGTTTTTTTTTTTAATTCACTTAGTCACAATTTGCTTTTACATGCTCAACAAAATGTAATGATAAGTAAAAGATGTTTTGAGTTTTTAATTAGGTCTTAATGATTGCATGAAAGACAGACGCAACTGTTTGCAATGCAATGAAACTTACTAAAATTACAACATTTTTTCCTGCTCATGTACTCCTCTGGGTTAAGAGAGATTTAATGAGAACGATCAAATCGACAAACTTTCAAAATTAATGTCAGAAAAAAAATTAGGTAGTTCCCAGATCTTCATGAGAAGAGATATGTAAGGAGAAATATTCACCTTCATTTTGTAGAGTGTGGGAATCCCATGCCCACTTACAGAAATCATTCTCCTGTATATAAGTGCATGAAATACTATTTATTCAAAGCTTTTTAATTTATTGCCAAACAAATTCCACATGCCTACTAAAGGATTTACAGCTTGTACACATGCAAAGCAAGTACCTTTTGAATTACTGTCCCATTATGTGTGTCCTACAAAAGAATGCAGAAAGCAATGCTTTTAAAAGCCTCCTATCATTATAATCTTTCAGTATTTTAGCTGGAATAATTTAACAAACGTCTTCATCTGCAATGCATCTTTAAATGCAATTTGATAATTACATCTTATGGGACATGACTGCTGTTTTTTGGAAAATATCTTTGAATAATACTGTTTTTGGTTGGAAAAAGTATTTTGCTATATGATTGAGAGAATCAAGGTTAGCTAATTAAACAAAATTTGTTTCTTCATTTGACAAATAGCAGATTAATAGACATTACAGGACACACAGGTCTGGTGTTTCTTGTGGAGTCTCTCCACTGACATTTTTCACAGAAGAGAAATAAAGAAAAGGAAACACTTGGCCAAGTACATTTTATCAGAACAGTAAATAAAAATTTACAGAATTTGAAACCAAGAATTAGTGTTAGTTTTGACCTGATATTCTCAAACATATTACTCTTCTTGCAATAAAAATAGGATTGGTGGGGTTATCATTTTTATTCCATTGTTTGGAGTTTTTCCTCCTATCTTTACCTATGATGAGAGAAGATTTACAGAGGACCAGCTGAACAATTAACACAGATGTACAGCTCTACACAGCAGGTGCTCTATCCCAAAACATCTGTCAGTCCTCAAAACACATACTATTCTGAAGAATCTGTATTTTAGGTTCTGTTTAGCTGAGTTAATACACTGGGGTGATTTCACATGCAATTAGGTTATTCCCAAATCCTGGAGTGAGGACTTACTCTTGTCTGAAACAGCAACCTGCTATAGATGTAGAGTGCCATTAAGTGGCTTTACCATAGATACCAATAATCCATATTGCCTATGGTGATGGTTCTTAAACCTTTTATCTTTCATGAGGAGCTGGTTGGTTGGGTGGTTGGTTAGTTGCTTGGTTGTCTGGGTTGTTTTTTTCTGCACCTCCTTTGCTGCTGGATGCATGCTGTCTCTGAGACTGATTGTCCACCCACCACTATTTCTGCAGAGACCTGGCTCTCAGTTCCACAGTAGACCAGCCTGGTAATGAGCAAGTAAAAACAGTAGGAAAGATGTATTTATTCAAAGGCCATACTTATATATATAACTGCACTTGCCTGCCTAGAGGCGACCAGAGCATTCCCACATAGGAGTCTGATGTGGAGCTGTGGCATCTTCTGTCAGCATTATTTCTCCCCTGGGATAGCCTATAAAACACTTAACAGATTTTCACTCCCTGAGACACATAGACAGCCTTGTCCTGGCCACATATCCATGTTTACGAGCATGATGATAGATTATCCTCATGGA
Organism: Rhadina sibilatrix; assembly: GCA_013400275.1. Classification (NCBI taxonomy): domain Eukaryota; kingdom Metazoa; phylum Chordata; class Aves; order Passeriformes; family Phylloscopidae; genus Rhadina; species Rhadina sibilatrix. The sequence goes on from VWYO01004575.1 coordinate 23,475, forward strand.
AGATACGAGTGTGGAACTTCGCAAGTACACTTTCCCAATGCTCTTATTTTCTATCAGTTGAAGAACTTTGAAGATTAGTACAGCTTATGTCAAGGCCCTGTTATGCATTCTGTACTCTATTCATAATATGAAATCTTTTACAAAAACCAAAATATTTAATGCTGTGTCACACTGAAATTTCTTCATAAAATGTTGTCTGTTGGTTTTTCTCTTTCCCTTTTTAAATTGTTAGCTCATTGTCCAGAAAGTAATTGAATAATAAAATTATGATCAATAAACTACTCTTTCAGATCTAGCTTATTTTTGTTTTTTTCAGCTGATAAAAATAACATAAAATTATTATTATTAATAATAATAATCTAGTTCTAATAAAATATTTTCTTTGGATTGAACCCCTGAAGTTTGTATTTTCATATCTACTTGTCATTCAGTTCAATATTTTCTTTCCATAAGAGGCTAAGAAGGGAGTGTGGCAAGACTGCTGGCATGTGATTGTGTATGTTTTAGCAGAAAGATCACTCTGACCAACTGAATTTCCTATCATACTTATTTTATTGCTGTTGAATAGGTTCTAAAATTTGTAGCTTAGTAGCAAATGAATGTGGGAGCATACTTCAACATACAGAGGATGAATGTTGCTATATTTTATTTAAAATGTTATATTCTGACCACCATAATCTCACAAATACAATGAACAGAATAGATGTATGCTTAACATTTTGAGGAATAAGATTTTTCTCTGTTTCCCTGGGGCTAGATTTTTCTTTGATTTGGGTTGTTTCATAATCAGAAAAACTGCTGTTACCAGCTGAGTATTAGACAAAAGCAAATTTCTATACCTTTGCTAATGGTCTAGAAAATATGTAATAAAGGTACTTAAAATTATTGTCAACTTTCAGAGGCAAGTGCAGAAGAAAAATTTTAAAACACATTTTAACGTTGCTTAAATGTAATACCTGCTGCATAAATCAGAAAAGTAATTATTAAATGTAGAGCATATTTTTATTATTACTTGTAAAGGCATGCTGCAGAAATCAACCATAAAATGCTCAAATAAAAATGAAATCAGGAGTACTATTCCTGCTTTATTTCAAAAATCAAAAATCAAACAAAAATCCAACTCTCATGTTTGCCTCGAGCATAACCAATTTGGCAAACAGATTTGTTTTCACTTCTGTACGACATTTGTTTAATGCTTTTTACTAATTAATGTGTATTTATGAAAAGGCAGTATATCATTCAAAAATAAACTGAAGCAAGCTTTGGCAATATATCAAGGCTGCATGCCATTTATTAATCTCTTGGATAAATGCGGCTTCATTTTAAGGCTAGGAATTAATTAATTGCATTCTGTGCCACCTATAGAGAAGAGATACACTTTATAGAAAATCCTCTCATAGATAAATGAATATGCATCTCTAATTTTTTCCTTGGGAAAGATTCCTGGCTGCAGTCCTCTAGCTAGGGGAACATTCAGTTTTCTGTCTAAGAACAATATCACACTTCTTTCCTTCCAGTTCACGGCACTTGAATGTCATACCCTTCACGAAAGCAAAGGATGCAAAGCAGTTACAAATATTTGTGAAGACAATAGCAGTCAGTATCTCTCCTCCTTGCAAGTTGCAAATACTAATATATTCACCAATTATAGCTCACAACAAAGAGAAAATTGCACTTCTGTACCTTGAGACCAGAGCTGTTTTATTACTGCTGCATTTTATTCAGGATGGTCTAAAACAGGTTTTACTCTAATGAATACCACAGGCCAAGTTTTCAACAGCTTTAAGCCTGCTGGGCATATGGTGGCACTGCATTTCTTTATACAAATACTATCTTCAATTCTCTGCAGCAACCTGGGGCAGTGTATGTGTGGAAATACCACTGTAAGTGGAATATCTGTTAGACAAAGAAGGTCATTTCAATGTTGATGATGTTTGAGCTTGAGAGCTCTACATCTCTTCACAAGTACAAATTTTCAGGGATGTAATTACTATTGTCACAGAATTTGATGACTTTTCCTATGCAGGATTTTCTACTATTTTCTAGTACTTACTAAAATTATGTCTTCATTTTATTTGATTCAGCATCAATGAAACAAAATGTCTGTCACCTCGTTAGGCAAATATAATTATTATTTTTTCATACTATTTTTATGAAACTTTATTCGAAATCATTTACATGGGGATATAATTTTTCAAGAAGAACTAACTGTTTATTTTAAAATGTAACACGATCTATTTGACTTCTGTATTTTTCAGGATTGCTGATTACCAATACAAGAAAATCTTGCTGTCATAGTTTCCTTTGCACATTAGCAACACTGGATTGCTGGTTTTGTTGCCAAGTATTGCATCAATTCCAGTGATGTGATTGAAAAATAGACTGCACAATTTATTGACATTAATTTTTGGGGAAAAAATTGACATAGTAATTTATTAAATGCATTCTTGACTGTGATGGTGTAAAAAATCTCAACCATCTGCTTACATAGTAGCTATCTGTCTGTCTGGACTTCAAATGAAGGTATTGGTAAAGTTTTAAAAAAAGAGTTTTAAAAAAAGTGTTCTTGTAATGACCTGAAATTTGTATCTTAATCTTCAATCTCTATCTCTGTATTTCAAAATGCATTGCTATTGTATAACTTGGGTTTCTTATGCATGATAAAACCAAATATGATAAAAGTAATAAGCAAGAATTCTGTTTCTGGTATTTGTTTAAGGAGTAGACTCCTTTTTATACTTAAAGACATTTGTTCAAATCCAGTCCACATGGTAGCCACTGAAAATAATTATCTTTGAATGATTAATGAGGAATGAATTGGTAGTCTCAGTCCATTTCCCAGCACAAATCATAAACCCCGTGCTAATTAATTATGCCAGCACAGAAACCAAGACTTAAGTGTTTTTGAATGGATCACTATTTTAAGTTTTGAAATGGTACTGCCAATTTACGACTGAGGCATTTCTGAATTTGCATTGGCTCTCTTACTCCTACAGTAGCTGCATTTACTTACTTCAGATTGACATGTTTCTTAACCAGTGGTTTCATATTTCATTTTTTTTTTCATTCTGAACCAGAGATTGAATTTTTATTTTCAAAGTATTTACAGATATGTAATAAAAAAGCATATGACACATGTGCACAAAAAAAACCTTTCATAGACAATTGTGACTTGTATCTGGCTATATTTTTTAATTTATGTTATTATATAAGCCTTTATTAAGCAGGTGAACTCCAGATGGAGAATACCTACTGGCTCAAGAAATGGATAGAATTAAGGTGCATTATCCATGCTGAACAGTCCCTTCATACAGATTGGATTACTCCTGGTTCTCTCTGCAGCTCAATTTCCTACACTAGAGAAGAGTGAAAGTGTTTACGTTCTGAAATATTGAAAACTTCTTTCAAATGTAGGCCAAATGAGATTTTGAACAGAAATAAACGAGTAAAGAAATTAAATACTCAGTCTTCTTGAGATAGATATATATAGAGATATATATATATATACACAAAAAATGTTTGGACCTACACACGACAGTGGAGAGAGGAGGGAAATATTATTGCAAATACGTTTGCAATAATTAACAGTATGTTTGTCTGATTAATTGTATTATAAACAAATTAATATGCACAGGTCCAAACAGTCTGGGAGATTAGCTTCTGTGACTATCTTACTCTGGGATGCAAATTTTAGCTTAAAAAAGTCTAACACTGTTTTGGTCTTTTTCACCTGGAATTTCTGGCCGAAATTCTGTATTTCCTGCATAGGTCACAAAACCCTCTTGGGAAGAGGGAAAACCAAACCAATGCAACAGAAAACCCCAGCCCAAAAACACACACAAAAAAAAAAAAAAAAAACCCAGCCCAAACTACTGTAGCTTTCACATTCAGTATAGGCTTTTATGCCTTAGGACAGAATAAAGGATATGTAATTCATTGTTAGATTGCAAGAAGATTAAAAGGAAGCGCTCTACTGAGAACCTGTATAATGATGGCTCCAAGGACACACAAGAAATTTGTTCCACATGTACGCATCAGGGTTTGTTAATTTTGCTGTCACCCACAGGGACTATTCTCTTTCAGCTGGTATTTAAAAAAAATTATCAGAGACAAGGAATGGGTCTTATTTCTCATTTTGAAGAATAAGTTAATAGCAGATTACAAGCAATGTTTATAGAAGTAGTTTTCTAAGAAGAAATTTTCAGTTTGAAATATAGAAATGTATGGTGTTTCTCTTTCAGTGAATTCATTGCAAATCAGCAATTCGAGTACTTTGACAAGTGTCAAAGGGGATGTACAACAGCATAAGAATATCAGTGTCACACTTGAATGAAGCTTCCTGATATATTATCCATGACACATAATTTAGTTTTGAAAATTCTCAACACACAATTTTAAAACTAGGAATATATTTGAGGGATTGTGTGAGATCTTTTCTGTTTTGTACTATTTCCAATGACCTACAGAATTTGCTCTGTTAGAGTGGAAGAAAAGAAATTGAAAGAAAACTATAAAGCTTAAAAGCCATTCTGAGAGGCAGGAGAATCACAGACAATTAGTTCATTTATGACCACTGTGTAAAGGGTAAAATGCATAGCAGGAAAGAGAAAAAGAACTTAGGAGATTTTGAAGGAAACAATCCTTTTGAGATATAGCTGTCTAACTTTAGAGAAAAACAACATATGCATATTGTTTACTGGTTTTGAGTTATCTTTTCACTCCTTCTGTTTAAATGCTTTATAAAATTAAGATTATTTTAAGATATCAGAAAGGAATAGGTATGGGTTATTTCATATATCTCCAGGTAATTTTTCTAAACTAGAACAACATTATACAAATCTTAAAAAAAAAAATACTAGTTATATCATGATTAAGTCACAAGGATTTGTTATTATTTCTATAACAGTAACCAAAGAAAAAGCAAAGAAGAGATATGTATTAGCTTAAGGTATTACAAAACTTAAAAGAGCTATTGTTAAATTAACCCATACAAACTATTTAATCTATGTATATAGCTTCTTATCAGGATACTGGTGTATAACCAGCAGAGACATTGTTAAACTAGAGAAGATAGTATTCACATTTCTACATAATATCTATCTGTGTCTGGATTTGTTTTCTCTGTGATTCCTATTAACCTGAATTCCAAAAGGAAAGACACAACATTCAATAAGGAAGCCAAGTGTTTCTATTGTTTTTTTTTTTTAATTTATTTTATTTATTTAGGAAAAAAAAATAAATTTCTGCATATATACAGTGCATGCAGGGTTAGACTTGGCTGCTTCACTCACTGTCTTCAGTGGAACAAGGGAAGAGAATAAGATGAAAAAGCCTATGGGTTCAAAAAAGCACAGGGCAATCACTTACCAGTTACTGCCACAAGCAAAAAAGACTCGATTTGGGGAAAAATAACTTAAGCTATTGCTAATTGCAAATAGTGGCACTTGCTTTGGATATGTGCTGAAAAATGCTGGTAATTCAGGGATGTTTTAGTTATTGCACAAAGCCAAGACCTCTTCTGTTTCACTCACCACCCCTACAGTGAGGAGACTTGGGATGCACAAGGAGTTGGGAGGGGACACAGATGGAACAGCTGACCCCAAATGACCAGAGGGATAACTTCATACCATATGGCATCCTGCTCAGCATTTAAAGCTGGGGGAAGAAGAGGGAAGGTAGGCACAGGATATTTGTAGTGATGTCACAAAACCATTATGTATGATGGAGCCCCGCTTTCCTTTAGATGGCAGAACAACTTCCTGTCTATGGAAAGTAATGAATTATTTTTTTGTTTTGTTTTGTTTTGTTTGTGCATGCAGCTTTTTTTTTTTTTTTGCCTATTAAACTGTCTTTATCTGAATCAATGAATTTTCTCACTTTTAATCTTCTGATTATCTGTCCCATCTCACTAGGAAGGGACGAGGGTGATTGGGATGGGATGGGATGGGAGGGGATGGTATGGGATTGGATGGGATGGGATGGGACGACGTGGCATGGCATAGCGTGGCATGGCATGGCATGGCATGGCATGCCATGGCATAGCGTGGCATGGCATGGCATGGCATGGCATGGCATGGCATGGGTGAACAGCTTGTGTAGTTTTTAATTGTTGGTTGAAGTTAACCATGATACTCTTCTCTAGCATGAGCTTCCTTTCATGGGATACAGTCCTTCAAGGACTTATCCATCATGAGTCCTTTTTAAAGATTCCTCTGCTTCAAGAACTGCTTCAGACTGGGTTCATTCCATGGAGTGCAGTCCTACAGGAAGGCACTGCTTGATTGGGTCCCTCGTGAATCACCAGTCTTGCCAGCAAGCCTGCTCCAGCATGGGCTCCTCTCCCTGGACTTCAGCTTCTGACAGGAACCTGCTCCTGTGTGGGCTACCCACAGTCTGCAGCTTCCTTCAGGCATCCAGGTGCTATGGCATGGTGTTCTCCACAAGCTGTAGTACTGATATCTGCTCCAGATCCCCCATGGTCTTCAGGCGGATAGCCTGTGTCATCATGCACTTCATCACAGGCTGCTCAGGTGTCTGAAAAACCTCTTTCCTGTCTTCTGCACTGATCTTGGTGTCTACAGGACTGATGGATGTTTTCCTCACTTCTCACTCCTCAAATACACCTTCCTTAAGATGTCAGTCCCTTGGCTGTGGGGCTCAGCCGTGCCCTGTGGTTGGAGACAAATGGAACTTTCCTGTGTGTCCAACACAGGGCAGTCCCAGATCCTCCTCACCCTTGCCTGGATCTGACAGAGGCAGGCCTGGGCACTTGCATTCTATAAAAGAAGTAAGAAACCAATATGCTAACAAGAGGAAGCTAAAAAATAAAACTTCTGAAGGAATCTGAAAACAATCTGAAAACTAGCCACCAAGATGATAAATTTAAAACCAGAACCATTCATGTAGTTGGGGACCTTGTACAGAGTAGCTTTAAGGGGTAACTGGCTATGATTATGGTTTTTAGGTGATCAGAGCAGAGCCAGTGGGAGACTGAGTTGTTCAGAAAACCGCAGGGAAAACATTCCAAAAGATCATTTATTTTGAAAGAGCTCAGTGTAAAAAAAAGTAAGAAAAAAACCCTATTCATTTCTGTAGCTTTCAGGCATCTGATTGTAAACCTATGATACTGTTAGTATACTGCTGCTTTTTGCTATTGATCTTCAATAACTAAAAAAAAAATACTTTACAAAATTTTTTGGAATTATACTGATTTCAATTTCACTCTAAAATTCTTCTCATAGGCTTTTCATTTCAAAGAGAAATTTATGGACTTTTTTGAAAATACTCTTCCTTTTTTTACATTGATGTTAACAGTGATTATTTCACTGTCTAGATTAAAACAAACAAAAAAACCCCACAAACAAACAAACACCACAAACAAACAAAAACCCCCTCTTTTAATGTGACCAAGGACTGTTCTTTAACAACATTTTGTTGAAGTGCGCACAAAGAAGAAAAGCTGGAATGAAATACCTCCAAAAATACAATAATGCATAACAAAAAGAAATCCAAATTTCAGGAACACTCTCTGAAGATAGTGAGAAAGTTTATTGCATAACATGTTGTTTGAAATAGAAGAAGGTAAAAAAAGATAAAAGCTGACATGGGTGAGAGGGAAAAAGTAAAAGCTGTACTTTTTGTGATTGGGTCTTATTTATGTGTTATTTCAGAACTGCGATATTACAGGCAGAAAAGAAACATATTCTTCACTGACATTCCGTTGATACTCCAAGGTGAGTCATTTCACCTTTTATATAGCCCTGCTGATAAATCAATGAGGTTCTGCTTCAGCAAGTCAATATACACTGAATTGTTGCAATTAAGTTTTAGGTCAGACATAGAAATGCACGTGTTGGATGAATATTGAACCAGCATCTATAAGGAATTGAGTGGACAGGCATGAAATACATAGTTCCATACACATCATCAGATAAAGGTACACAGAGTATACAGAACAATATATTTTCTTATAACTCTTCAGTGACTTTGTGTTAAGAATAACAAAGAACATTAATAGAATTATGAAAAATAAGATTGAAAGAAATTTGAAAACATTATCTACTCCATTCCTGTAATGCAATGTCAACTATATTTTTCCTATCCTTACAAAATGTGTATTTCTGTTTTACAGAATTCCAATAATGGAGATTTGGAGCATAAGCCCCTCTCACCCAGTTTATTAAAAATGCTATACAGTTTTTATGAACTGAGAAGTTCTGTTTGAAGTTTCCAAAGTTAGTTGTCTATATATCTGCAATCCAATTCTTTTAGGAAGTGGTAGATAAATATCAGTGTTGCCAAACTTGAAATGGGCACCAGCACCCCATTTCTGAGATGTCTCCATGTATCAACACTTTTCTCTCTGGCATTTCTACTTGTGGAAATATGTAGAGTCAGAAAATTCTGGTTTATTACCCTTAGACTGCAAAGATCAAAGCAAGGCTGCCCAATGGATATCTCCAAATAGCACCAATCACATAACTTGCTATCTCTTTCCCATTTCTTGACTCTCCTTCTAACTGTCCTCATAGTTCCCTCTTCCCTTCTTGATCGCTCAAGCATGTAACTCTCATTTAATTACTTTTCACCTTTAATCTCAATTTTACTGTATCTGTACCCAAATTTTCTATTTCTTATACCATTACTAAGGTAATCTCTGACCTTTACAGTATTACAGATCTAGTTATTAAGGTGCTGTTGACATCAGAAAATTCTACTTCTATAAAGGTCCCCAGTATCCCCTGCCAGCAGTCTGTGATATTTAGTCAGTTCTCACATAACTGCCCCCTAAGCAACTGTGAAATGTGATGGTCCTTCATAGTGCAATCATTAACATTTGCCAGCTGTTGCATAGTTATCTATTACATCCAAAAATTTTTCATGTCACAATCAGTAGTTTTTCATATCCTGTTCAGTCAGCTTAATATCAGGCCAAGTCATAGCCAGTGGCTCACTCACTTGCCTATCTCTGTGGCCTAACATTTTTCTTCTTTACTGATGGTAGAGGGCATGTGGTGTTCATAATGCTAATATTTAGCTGAAAAGAATGCAAAGCTTCTAAATTCTGTGACTCTAGTCTCAACAAGACAGTCTATAGCTTCACCACAGCATAGAACATTTCTCATTGCCATCTTCGTGTGAAATGTAATTTTTGTCTTTATACATTAAAGCATGTTAAAATATACCCAGTATCCGACTCTCTTAGCTCCAACAATACCTTTCTGTGGTTCATTAACTACAGCACAAAAAATATTAGCAAATGGCTTCGGATGCACTCTTTTGAATTTCTGTAAAATCACTAGAATATCAACTGCAGCTATCACACTGTTTATGATGTGTGATACTTCCATAAAGACAAATTTTCTCAGCAAGCAGAACCAGAGATGTCCTGTAGTGTGTGCAGCAAAATTGGTTTTGTTGATTAGCTAGCTCATGCAGTAAACAAAACATTGAGTTCTCAACCAAAACCTCAGGCTGTGAAAGTCACTTTACAGTTAAATTCACAGATAAATGTTGTTATAATACTTATGCCTTACCGTAAATATTCTCTAACCACCCTATTGTTCCAACACTTTTACCTTAAATTTTGCCTATGCTTATGACATAGATCTCATTACTTGTCGAATGAAAAAGACATGTAGAGTATAAATATATTAAACCATTGTTGAATATCTACTATTTTGATTAAATGATGCAATAAATAAAATCAATATTCTTCCCATTAAAGAAAAAATACATAATTTTAAATAGAAATAGTTTTGATTGTTTTCTTTATGTTTATGTCTTCAGCGTTACTTAAATAAAACTGCATAAAGTTTCTTTTGTTCTTTTTGTTGTTGGGTTCATGGTTAGAAACTAAGCAGGAAGAGAAAGGTCTCATGAAAGAACTACCGTCCACAGTCCTCTTCCGGGGAGAGACTAAAAACCAGAAGTCAAGGAAGGCTGCTTGATTTCTCTCCAAACAAGAGGCTGAGAAAGTACTAATGATTCTGGAGAAAGGTGAAAGAATTTACCATCACATTATAACTAACATTATTAGACTAGATCTGTACTTCCCCATCCGTGGGAAACCTGATATCCAAGACCCAGAATGGTACAAAGATCTATTGGTGTACTGTAAGAAAAGTTCAGAGGGTTGGCTGAGTCTACACTGGTTTTTGAGTCACTGAGAAGCTAAAGTCAAAGTTATGGCAAAGCAAAGAATTGTCTCTAATTTTCAAGTATCTTTCTGCATATATCAAGTAACATGGTAAATCATTAACAAACAGATTAGGATTTGTAAGCCATGGATTTATTAACATGATCAATGCAATTCATCAGTAGTCAGTGAACTAACTACACATCCATGATCAAAATCAGCAATAAGACAAATAAATGCCAATACTATAAACTGATAAAATATTAATAAAAAAGTTGCAGTTTTCTAAAGACTCCTCTACAGCTATCTAGAAAATATTTTTATCACTATTCAGTTCCAATGATTTTTTCCAGATTCATCCACATTTCAAATAATTTATAGATGTGGCAAAATCCTCCTTCATACTTTCAGTGCATAGAAGGTTTTAAGAACAGCCATTTCCATGGGGAAAAGAATGAGACAGGGCTGAGTATACAGTGAGTGGTCAGTATCTCAAACAATTTGTTAGGAGAGACGTGTTGATAATGAGGGCTTCTAATTTCTTGCTCCTGAATCAGATTGGAACAATTTTTGGGTGTTGATAACACACCTTGTTTTTTCTTCATTGTTCTACAAGTCCATCTTGCATCTGAATTTACTGTATATCAAATTCATGGCATTTTACGTATGTTAATGTAAATAATGCATCAAACAATTTAATATAAGAGGAAATAAATACTAACCATCTATTTATCTAACTGCATTCAGGTAATTTATCCTTTTTCCAGGTCAATAACTAAAATAAATCTAAAGACACCTGGGTTGGAACCAGGGGAAGGATCTTTTGCATTCAAGTATTTTTTCCAATCCATACCATGAGCTGAAAATATTTTGCAGGATAAAAGCTAGATGAAGTTTAAATCGGGAGTGAGAGGAAGTGCCAGAAGGCACTTATCTTTAAAATTTTCAGACTTATAAAAATTCAAAATAAATTGCCTGTCTCCTGGAGTAGAATTCAAAAGACAAGCATCTTTGTTTCATAAATAGAAAATGGGCAAAGCTTCTAGTTTACTAATGCTATTCACAACTTCCAGTACCATACTACAAAAATCAGTCAATGAAAGTATGCTACAGGGTCATTTTTTTTTTACTCCTCAGCCTGAAACTCACATTCGTTACTTACAAGGGTATTTTACATTCAAAATCTTAAAAAAATGAACAATTATTTCATTTTCCTCTTTTAAAGATAGAGAGGCATGTAAAGAGAGAAGAGATAGGAGTGCTATTCAGAGAGATATCAACAAGGTGAAGAAATGGGCTGCCAGGAATGTAAACTACAAAGGGAATTGTAAAGTCCTGTACCTGGAGAGGAATAACCCAACATAACAATACAAGCTGGAGTCAGCTGACAGGAAAACATCCTTTCAATGAAGGACCTGAGAACTGAACATGAACATGAGCCAGGAGTTGGCCATGGAGGGAAAAAGGTCATTTGTACTCTGGGTTGTTTCAGCAAGATGGTGGACACAGCAGGAAAGAACATCTTCAAAATTAACTATCCCATATTCAAAAATTAAAACCCTATAGATGTCCCACAGCTGGTACTAAGCAGCTTTTATCCTTTAAGAAGGACGCCATGATTGGACAACATTGGCACTGATAAAAAAATTATTTGATAAAATCAGGGTCTAAAATACCAGTAAGTCTGTTGTCCAAACACCATGCTTCTTTTGGGGTGACTGGATTTTTTGCTTTGTTTTGGGGGTTTTTTTGCTTTTTTTTTCTGTTGTTGTTGTTGGTTGGTTGATTAGTTGCTTTGGTTTGGGGTTTTTTTGTTTGTTTAGGTTTGGGGTTTGTTTTGTTTTCATTTGGTTTTATTCTCTGTAACTGCAATATATTTCTTTGTAGTCCTCTCTGCCTACAGATTTGTCTTCCATTTTATACTGCTAAAATAATATATGACCACATTGATTTTAATAGGATGTGGGTCAAGTTAATAAAATATCTATTTATCATCAAATCTATTAACACAAAAAATGCCAATAATTTTTATTTAAATTAACGTCAAAGGTATTTTCCACAACTGAAAAATTTATAACTGAAGATTTGTGGCTCAGCTGCAGGAAATGTATGTCCCTGTATAACGACTTACTCCATAGAATACTACTTCTATGGAGTGAGATTCAAAAATGTATACCTACCCAGGAAGGAGACAAGGTAAAATTTTATCTTAGTATTTATTATAATTCACTTTTAATCATTCAAGATAGAAGATATTCCCTTTTATTTCATGAAGTTTGGCATTTCACTTTGAAGGAACAGGCCTCAGACTTTCATTTCTGTCTGTTAGCTTCTCAATTTATTAAGTGGTAAGATTTTATTTGTCATGTGGATGGATTAAATGAATCTTCTTTTCAGAAACCAACAAAATAAATTATGCTGGTTTAGGGAAAACAGAAGTCTAAATAAGCCTTATAAAAATGAACTAATTTTAATTGTGTGTTTTATTTAGGTATAGTCAAAGATCCCAAACTTTATGACATGCTTAAGCTCTCTAAAATGCCTAGAAGCATGCCTCTTCTGAATATCTTCAAAAATTATTTGCTCTCTCCCTCTTAGTAAATATAGTTTTATAAAAGGTATCATTTTTATAAACCATATTCCATCAAATCAATGAATCTTGACATGTCTTAGGACTTCTGTAATATACTCTCCAGTATACAACATTCCCATGCAAAAATAAATTTTCAAAATATTTTGACCATTCATTCTTTGTCATAGCCATTATTCAATTACTCATCTACAGTGGCATGATATAGTCTTATCCTTCTGCTATTAACTCAGAAATCCTTTTCTTTGTTTTTTCAATGCCTGAGCATCAAGAACAGAAACAGAGACTACTGTGACAGTAAAGCCTGGAAGTTCATAATCTCTGGCACCAGGAAAACAGCACCTGCTCCATCTGCAGAGTCCTAACTACAGTAGGGTCCATGACTTGATTGCAGTAAATGATCCTCTGGAACATGGAAGCCTGGATATTTTTCTCATCAATCCTGCCAGTGAGGTGAGAAAGGGCTAATAGCTGGTTGTGTAGCAGGTGTCTGAAACAAGGTTTTGGTTGGAATAATCATTCTGAATAGGTGAAAAGAGGGAATTGTTCTTTATGTGTGAAAGAAGCAGGAATGCAAGGAAGTTTGCATATGGACAGATTATGAGCCAGCTGAGAACTTATGAGTCAGGACTGGCAAGCAGGGCAGTAGGGATAATGTGATATTGCAGTTATTTGCTGCAGACTGCTTAATCACAAAGAAATAGGTATTTCACAATCACAAGATTTGATCCTCATGTGTGGCATAACCATCCTGAATTCTTCTGGAAGAGTAGCACAGAAAGACAGAAGCAATTCAGGAGTATGTTGATAACATCTTCCTGTCACATGTGGTTGAGGAACTGATAAATGAAGACAAGATGCTGGTCCTGAGATTTACAAACATAAAAACCAGTATTGAATGTGTGAAGGCTGAGGGCATCTTTGGCTGCTGCAATGATGTGATATCCTGTGAAGAGGGAGAAAAATAATAAATTAGACAACATATCACTGCATTTCAGGAGATCACACTTTGGACTCCTCAGGAAATGTCTTTTAAGAGTCCAATAAGATATGGCTTGAGGGTAAGAAGGCTCTGTAGAGGGATTTGATCCAGTGGTCCTAGGCCAAGTGAATGAGGTTCCACAAGGGCAAGTGCTACAATCTGCCCTTGGGTCACAACAACCTCATGCAGCACTACAGCTTGAGGAATAGTGGTTGGAAATGTGCCCAGAGGAGAAGGACCTGTGGGTGCAGGTGAGCAGCTGGCTGAACATGATTCAGCATGTGCCCAGATGGCCAAGAAGGCCAATGGCATCCTGGCCTGTATCAGGAATAGTGTGGCCAGCAGGACCAGGGCAGTGATTATTCCTCTTTAGTCATCACTGTTGAGGTCATGCCTCAAATGCTGTGTCCTGCTCTGGGCCTATCAATACAAGAAGGACACTGAGGTGCTAGGGTGTGTCCAGAGAAGAGCAACAGAGCTGGTGAAGGATTGGGAGCACAAGTCTTATAATGAGTAACTGAAGGAACTGGGATGATGAGGGAAAAAACCTTATGACTCACTACAACTGGCAATTGTTGGACCTCAGGGCATAGGGGCTGCAGCACCCTCACCTTTCTTGGACTGTCAGATCTGCCTCAGAAATTTCTCCTAACATAACAATCATGTGTCCCTCAGAGTGACATCTGGGTTTCTTATCTGTAAACAGACTTTTTGATGGGCTTTTCTTAGTATTCTGAGCTAAGCTTATAAAGCTGTACTGTATTTCAGGTGGGTCCTGGATCCACAAAACCTCTGTGTTGCAGCAGGGGTCACAGCCTGAGTTGCCGTATATGCCCTTATTAACCTTCTCACAGTCTTTCTCTTTTCTGTCTAATTACTACCTTGGTTCTCACATCTGATATTTGGTTTTACAGACAAGATCTAAACCCACTACCTTAGTTTAAAAATATTTCCTTAATTCCTTTGCAAAAAAAAAAAAAAAAAAAAAAAAAAAGCATAGTAATTTATTTGCTTGAAGGCATCAACAGAAACCATTACCCAAAGAGATAGGTAGACCTTTGAAAAGTAGGACTGGGGACTTTTTAAGAATACAAGAAACAGTGATAATTCTGGATATTTTGTTCCTGAAAGCACAGTATTTCCTGCCTTTATATGCTAAGTAAAGTTTAGTGGTTAGTCATCTGTATGGCTTTAAATAAATCTTCTAAATTTGATTGTGAATGTTTTCAATGAATTATCCTTCACACTAATTCATGCAGAAGAAAATGCATCACCCACAAGCCGTAGTCTGTTTCCCCTGTGCATGCTGAATAGTCTCTGCACCTTGAGAATTCTTCCTCATTTCAATTCTAACTTCCATGAATAAGGGTGAGATAATCTCTACTAACAGCAAAGAATTTAATACCTGATAGGGAGATATTGTGATCAGATGTGTCATTTGAAACATGCCTTATCAAATAAGGATAAAAGCTGTCAGAAATGTGATAATATTTTACACAAGCATTATTATTAGGGTAGATGAAAATAATCTGAGGGATAAAACTCAGTCTCATAAAGACATCAGTCTTTATGTACATTCTGTGCCAGTCTTTTGTGCGTGTTTACCTCCACATATGTTTCAAGGAAAACCCATTGGGATTATTAGGCTTTCAATTTATACTTAGGCATTTGGGAAAGCCATTCCAGGGATAACAGAACTAGAGTATACACTATGACCTCTGAACAGCCTCCAGAATGAAAGTTCCACAATTAAAAATAGATAGTTTTCTGTCTCCATTTATCAACAGTTTCTTTCTGTGTATAATTAAAGGAAGAAACACTTGCAGGTGCAGTCTGCTTTACAGATCCTTTTTTTGTCTTAGTTCAGATAAACAATTATTCATGAGATTTACCTATGCCAATTTAACCCTAATATGTAAAATATGGGAGACAGCTATCCTTTGGTTTTGAGAAGGTATTTTCTACTTTAATTTAGGATCCACATGAAACATTATTTATAACGTGCTAAATGTGATTTATCAACAGTCAGTAGAAATGTATTTAGTCTTCATTATTTGTGATATTGATACCAGTTATTTCATAGACTGGAGATTGCTTGTCCCAGAAGTGAATCCCCATATGGAGAGTAGTCACCATGTCACTAATGTAACTTTTAATAAAATGAAAAAAAAACCCCAAACTATAAAAGAATTTCTCTTTTTGTTTTCAGGTTCTTGATGTGTGGATTCACTAGCAGATTTTTTTTACAGCTAATGCATAGCAGATCTGCACAGAAGCTAAGTTTACACAGGGAAAGACATATAGTGTCCTCAAGACAGTGGTAAACATTGGCACTTGATAACCTTGTTAGGAGCATGAAAAATGATGAAGATCATAAAATACATGAAACTGTAAGAAACAAAATGATCAGAAACACACATCACAACAAAATGATCTGTTATAATGACATGCAAGGCATTTACTACATAAAAGGCATCATCTCCAGTTTTAGAGTTTTATGTTGCTTATCAACTACTACTACTACTACTACTACTACTACTACTACTACTACTACTACTACTATTATTATTATTATTAATATTATTATTATTATTTAGTTGCATTTCAACTATTTTGTGTTGACACACAAATATTTTCATGGAAATACAAATAATATTTTAAAAATATGTTGGTTATGTGTTTATTTTTTCCTTTATAAACCCCTTACAGTAATTCCCTTGAAATGTAGTTGTAAGTGGAGGTTGGCAAAAACAGCAGCCAGTTAATATAGGATGATTAGAGGATGGATTTTTCATAAGCAACTTTGTTGCTATTGACGCATTGAAATTATGAAAGCAACTGGAATATTTATTCAAAATGCATACTTTTATCATAATATTTAAAATGCTACACTTGTTTTAAACATGTTTACTTTGTTTATTTCTAAGTAGTAATATCTTTCCTTTTATTATGAGCTTTTTAAGAATGTCATGTACGTAAAATTTTATTTAAAATCTTGGTGAATATATACAGCGTCAAGAAATATTTTCATTTATTACAGCAATGGTGTTATAAATGCAGAAATGCAATCTTACTATTTTTGTCACTTTTTCTTACCAAACTTGAAAATGTTTATGGCCAGCTTTCCAAACCCAGAATGTTTATTATTGCATGGAATTATCTTGATCTATGTCTCTTTCCCTCCATGCCATCTGTGATGTCCTGTCCTCATATCTCCACATCCCCACATGCCCAAGATCTAGTTTAGTTTCAAATGCCTTTTAAAATAATAATAAAAAAAATCGACCCACCTAAACATCCCACAATAGGGAACAGAAATTTAATCTGGAAACCTTAACTTTTCTGTGGTTTATGTTTCCATAAACATAAAAGCAGCTTCATAAAAATGACCAAAGTGTTTCATTTGAAAAAAACTTTAAACAAATAGAAATATTTATGCTGACACAATGTATACAATGTCTGCAAAGGCACTCTCTGGATACACTGCACAGGCATTTATTGTTACACTATGATATACCAGATTTATTATTTCAATCATGTTTGACTATAAAGTTTGATGTAAAGGAGACCCAAATACACACAAACTCAGCAAACTAGAGAATGGAATAATAATTCACTTATTTCACTTTAAAACACATATGATGCTACACTGGAGAAGACAACTAAAGCAACTGAGGCAACATTTTAGTCAGGATTATTCCTCTACTAGACATTCCTTCCCAGGATCTCACTTCTTTGACTGCCTATTGGATTAACTGATTAGTTTAGAAGCATTTCAATTTATGTTTGTTGTCCTATGAAAAGCCTGTGCTGTCATCCAGCCTAGGAGGCCCGCTCTTCATTAAATGTGAAATTAGATACTCAGTTAATGAAGCTTTATCTTTAAATTTGATGACTGACAGTAAATCTGGTATGTTCTCTGCCTGAATCCCTTAATAGGTTTACAGAGAGTTAACTCTGACTTTGGTCTTCCATTAACAGCCAGACTTTGCTGGTTTGAATGTTCTGCTTGCTTAATTATTTAGTGGCTTGGTAGCACAGACAGCTTCTACAAAAGCCAAATGATCATTCACAGCAACAAATGAACACCATAATCTTAACAAGATTATCATAATAAAGAGTCATCAGAGAAATTAAAATTATCTGCTTTAATTATGAAATTATAACCCCATTAACTCCTCTGCAGGAAAAGCAGGAATTGGGGAATAGCAACGAAGAACCCAGAGATGGCTATTATAAAGTTGATAGCAAATTAAAAAGGGGGTGAAGGAATTTGCTGTGTGGGCTCAAATATTGCAGGTAATTTATTTTGCAGCATATGTTTCCTATAGATTAGGCTTTTCAAAATGAGGCCACAAAAACTGTGGGATTTTTCCTTGTCTCTCCTTTTTTTGGCCTTTTTTCACCCAGATTGTGTTTAACAGCCTAAGACAGGCTCTGTTGAAAGCTACAAACTTAAAAGCACACCCTTATTTACATATGCCTAAAGCTGTGTATTAATTATGCCTTAAATAAGTTATTAGAACAATATTGCCACTAATTCATTATTTATGGCTACTTGTTGAAAAGTTTGCAACAGCAAAAGTACTGAACTGACATTTCTAAAGACATTAACATGAAAATGAGGTGAATTTAAAGAGAGAAAAATATTCAATGGCAAGCTTTTACCAAAGTAGTCTTCAATAATGCATATGCTAGCCACAGGTTTTTTTCTACTACTGTACAAATGTAATATTCATGAGTAGTTAATTATTTTTTATATTATTTAGCATGATAAATAAATTTTAATAGCCTCAACAAAAGGTCTCTTCAAAGTAACTTTAAACTTGAAGAAAAATATTTGGTATCATTATCTCATAATGTGAATTTATTTACAAAAACTTTAGGTACTATATTTGTTATAAACTGGAATTGTCCCTTAATTTTAAATTTAATGATTTTCTATAATTTCAATAACGAAAATTTTGAATATCAGGTACGTAAGTGTGACGCATACAACTTCACTTTTACATAGCTAAAACATAATCTGACAAGGTCAGCAGCAAATTAAAAGCTCTCTAAAGGTATGTGACTGATGCTCCACCATGCAACCTGGCTCTTCTCAGTAGCAGAATGTGTGAAAAAGGGCAAAGGCCAATTGTGTCTTGGGGAATTCAGATTGAACGTTGGGAAAAAAGCAATCATCAGTAAAATACTGCATTAAAAAGAATATATGATGAAAAAAGTGATGGGATCTCCTTTCTTGGTCTTTCAAGATCTTGCTAATCAAAGGCCACAGCTGACATGATCAAGTCTGGGACATAGTTATACTTGGTGTGGCAGGAGCTGGAGATCCATCAGAGATCACTTCAAACCACTTTATTTTACTTTTTGCAGATTTCCATTGCTGATCCTTATATTTTATCATAATTATTATGATAAATATCATAATATAATTATGATATTATCTTTTTTTTTTTAGTCACTTAAAAATAAATTAGAAGTCTGTTTATCTCATATGAATTTGGGAGCACTTGGATTATTTAACTCAGGTTCAAGAGACAGGAGAGAAAATTGTTGGCACAATGGTTAGATGGTATCCCTGGAAGCTAAGTCTAATCGCTGGAGCCACAAATCCATGCATCTCCTTTTCACAAGCAAGTATTCTTGGGTTACACAGTGTGGAGCTCAGGTAGGTGGATATGTTGAATTCTCTTATTTTTTCAAGGATATGAGGAAAAGATGTGGAGTTTTAGCTGGAGCAGGTTTGTAGTATCAGCTGTTAGAATTCTCGGTACAGTTCACAGAGAGAGAGACCAAGCTATGAGGACTTGATTAACCTTTTCCCGAAAGGTGTTATATATATATAACAGTTTATCCATGAGTTCTTAGTTGGAAAAAAAAAATCATTTTTGAAACAACACAGCTTTGCAACATCCTTGTAGCTTGTGGTCCATCCTTTTTAAGTTCTTGGATTTCTTCTCTCTTAATATTTTTTCCAGCTTTTTATCTATATGCTTCTTTCAAGTTCTGTTTCATTCAGCACCATCAACCAATTTTTAGTAGATAATATTTTAATCTCTGAATTTATTTTCCTGTAATGCTTGTCAAATATAGTTTAGGAGTTCTCAGTTTAAATTGCTTCCACCATTATTTTATCTACCTTTTCTCTAAATATGGAGAGGCCTTCTGTCCCACCAGACATAAAAAGCCCTAAAAATTAAAAGTGAAAAAAGACAAAGATTACTGAGATGCCAGAATGGGAAATAAAATTATCTGGATCTGAGATATTAAAAAAACAAACAAACAAACAAACAAAAACCAAACAAAAAAAACCAACAACAACAACAAAAAATCATTCTCTCCTCCTCCCTCCTTCTCCTAGTCAGACTGTCTGTAAAATTAGATGCTGCAACAATTTTAAGAAATTATATAAATAAAATAGGTACCAGAAAGTTGATGAACAGCAAGCTTAAGAGACTTTGACAACTGTAACTGTGAGAAGTAAATGCAAGAACTGTGAAAAACAAATATGGATAGCATGACAGAAACAAAATAGGGAGGTAAGTGACAAGTACATCCACTGAGCTGCCACAAAGAGCGATTATATCATAATGATCAAAAGACAAGCTGGCAAACATAAGAAACAATGCTGCATTGAATGAAACAAAGTAAATGATCCTGATGTGAACTCAAAACCAGACTTTGGTTCTGCTGCAAATTGTAGCAATAGAGGAAGCAGCAGCTGTATTGCATAAAAGTGTCCTTGCCCCCAGCAAGAATAGTGGTTTACATAGCACACAAGTGGGAGATTAAACAAAAATGGAATACGAAATCCTTCAAAACATTGACTACAGAAGTGTGGGAATAATAAGGTAAAGAAATATATGTAAACTCATAACAGCAAAATACATAGAAGAGGTCATGGTGTGAATATGACTTTTTCCTTAGAATATTACCTTGTCAGAATAATGAGATTTTAGTCTACAGCAATTAGATACAAACAATGAATTTTGCTATAATGGTGGAACGTTATCTGAGCTTTCAAACCATCCATCGTTATTCATTCAAAACCTCCATCATGAAGCAAGATTTCAAACGAGATTATGTGTGTCTTCTTTGTTTTATGTGCGTCTTCTTCAGAATATTCTGTGATTCTGTGCAATTCAGTAAACTTTATAGCAATCCACAAAATTTGTAACATCTGCAGTACAGGAAAATCTGGATTGCTTATTTTAGGTTTCCAACTAAAAGCCTAAGCCTCAGTAGAATAATCCAAACCAAATTTGTAAAGTGTTTACACTCCTCATAGAATTGATAGGGAGAGACAAGTGCTTTTACAAATGAAAACAGAATGAACACCTGTAGAACTATGGACACCTACTATGGACACCTGCTTAAAGATATCAAAAGAAAACCCCACCTATGATATCACGTCTGAATTTTTGCACCTCTTCATCCTGGGCTCAGAGTTCCATATAGGATTTAAAATGTGTTATAATCCTCTAAGAGAATATATGCTTCACTGTTTTTAAAACAGAAGAATTAGAGGAGACCAGATTTTGCATAAAAAAACTTTTGCAATGAGGAGACTATTTATGAAGGCAATTAGAGAACTAGATTTCAACCTTGTCCCCAGACTGAGTCTTGGTTTTATGGGTCTAGATCCTGAAAGACTTATCCATTTGTCCAGGCCCCACAAGATTCAAATGCTTCATTATTCCGGCTGGTGGTGGGGTCCGGGGATTAGGACCCAGAAAGGCTCAGAGCCACCCCAAAGGTATCTTGTCAAAGACAGCTTCTTGAGGGGCAAGAGCGCTTTCCTCAGCCGTCAGAGCGTCTCAGCAGGGAGGCAGAGCAGTGATTTTTCAGCTCGTGTGATCTCAGCTCAGTGATTTCTCAGCTCCTGCCTCTGCGAGGTTGCTTCTCTTTTAGCCGGCCCGGGAAAGAGAGAGAGAGAGAGGGCCCCTATGGAGATTCCACATGAGGTAACTTTATTGCAAAGGTACCAGCGAAGGGATCCAGGGACGGGGTACCCCAGGGACTCGGGAGACTCAGGGGTTTTTATGGGACACCAAGGGTGGGAGGGAAAGGGTACAAAGCCAATCATTCACAACAGATCTACATAAAATCTCCTGGAGGCTTGTGGGCTCTTTTTGTGGTCGCAGTAACAGAGGGCTTGCTCCTTATCTTAGGTGTCTGCAGTGAGGTTGTGGCAATCCTTCCCTCCAGGGCAAAGCCACCGGGGCTCTGCCCACCCCCACACTTCATGGTCGCTGCCCAAGCTCCTCTGGGGGCCTCCCTCCACCCTGCCCATGGCCCAGACCTGCCCAGCCCAAGGCATCAGTCCTTGTACCAGGGAAGCTGTGGCAGCAAGTGCCAGTCTCCACCTCCATCTCTGGCTCTGTTTGCTGGATATGACACACATATCTTAGCCTTGTTTCTGGCCCTGACTTATCTGAAAAAGGAGACATTGAGAAGCTGATTCTCATTTATGCTCAAGCTTCTTTATTTCATTTTGGTTATGTAAAGGCAACACAATTTTTAAAGCCTCACCCAAGTCATAATCTTTTTCTTTGAACTACTGCTTCCATTACAATTTTCTTTTACATTCAGTTGGAATATACATTTTCATATTTGATATCAATTTTACTTCTTTTTTAAATTAACATAATTATTATGTAATTAGAAAATTCAAGGGAATACTGAAAAACTGTATTTGAAACTGCCTTTCATTTTTGACTTTTAAGTAACTCATTAATCATTAATACTTTGTAATATCTTATTTGATAAAAGAATTTTGTGTACGTTAATCAGTAAGTTCAACAGAAAAATAAAAATCAGTCAAGATTTAACAGTTACACCAAATAAATTGGTTCAAACCCCAACAGCACAGTCATCTTGTAATAAAGTTTTGAATTAATACATATTTTTCCATTCTTCAAGGTATAAACTGTTGTTCTAGCCACCTGACACCACAATGAAATATTCTGTTGTGCTATACATTAAGCCAGAAGCAAAGTTTATTTACAAGCTGGGCAAACACATGTTAACTGAAATTCCCTATTCTCTATTTAATGACATCAAAAGATTAAAATATTAATAACAGCTATTGAGAGTGTTAACAAAGAAATTAAGGACATATGGTAAACAAGCAGATTTCTGAACTGGAAAAGGGTGATATTTCAGGATCTATGAATATTGTTTTTCCCTGTTTGTATTAATAACATTCTGAGAAGCTACAGTATTTTTTCTACTTGTACAACCTCAGAAACAAATAGTTACAATCCTATTATACACATACTTAGCTCAGATGAACGTTTTTGGTTTTTTTTCCCCACCTTTGTCTTAACTCCTGTGTACAGAAGAAGAAGAAAACCCTCTTGGTATGGGAATAGAAACTTCCAATCTAATAAAGGAATAATGGGGAAATAAAGGGAGACATCTCACTATGCATAGATCAGAGTGGAATACATGACAATGCATCATTGAAACATGATTATGTATTTATATGGATTAAAGCACTGCTTCTGACTCACTTGTGCCTCTGTCCTCTTCACATAAAGCCTAGGACATCCTCTGGTGTAGAAAGATAGGTCTGATTTTCCCCTTAACTGAAATCAATTATAATAAGTTTGAATTGACTTCTTAAAAATCTCTCCTGAACTCACTGAAAGAGGTTCCAGATTTTAAGTACAGTTTTTCACTCAAAACATCCATTTGAAAATTAAGATAAAACATTTTGAAGTTAGTGTATTTTCCTCAGAACAATATTTAGCTTTTAAAGTAAGTTCTGGTATAAAGCACCATAGAAATTGAGAACAAGTATCTACATTATAATTTACTGGTTTTTGATTATAATTTATTTTTGAAATATCTCAGAAATGGTTGGTCAACCGTAACGATGTTAATTACAGGGACTTTTGGTATTTATATATGTATATGAAGGAAAAAATGAGTTCTGTACTTGTTAAACATCAAAATATTATGACTCCAGTGGTTTAATCTTGGTCAGCAGACCCATACTTTAGCCATTCTCACACTTCCCCTCCCTTCATCCCTCTGTGGGATGGGGGAGATACGTGGAATTGTAAAAGTGAGAAAATTCATGGTTTGAGATAAAAGCAGTTCAATATGTAAAGCAAAAGCTGTGTGCACATCAAAACAAGGAATTAATTTACCATTTCCCATGGGCAGAAAGATGTCCAACCATCTCCAGGAAAGCAGGGTCCCATCATGTAAAATGATCACTTGGGGAGACAAACACTGTCACTCCGAGCATCCTCCTCCATCTTCCAGCTTTATATGCTGAACATGATGCCATTTGGCAGAATATCCCTGTGGTCAGTTGGGGTCAGCTGTCCAAGCTATGCCCCATTTCAACTCCTTCTGTACTCCCAGCCTCCTCACTGGTAGGGTGGGGTGAGAAGCAGAAAAAAATCCTCAAGGCTGTGTAAGCAATGCTCAGCAATAGCTAAAACGTCTGTGTTATTAAAGCTGCTTTATCTCCCAAACCCAAAAGACAATCCCATACTGACTACTACAAAGAGAATTCATTCTATCCCAGTCAAAACAAGTGCAAGCTAGCATGGAATTAATGCAACTAAAGAATAGCATCTTTACCACAACATAAACCACAGGTCAAGTTGCAGGCCTACAGCAGATTGCAAAGGGAGCAAGACTGTGGGAAGAATTTCAGATGATTTCCTCAGTGCCACATATTTTAAGCAGATGAGAAAGAAGTATCATCTCTATAGCATTTATAAAAGAGTATCTGTTTCAAAGGCCTGTCAAGTATACAAAATCAGGAATATTATATATCTGCAAGTCAGAAGGGTAGAGCTGTTTGTTTGCATGTGTGAACTGCTACCTTAAAAAACACCTCTTGTTTCTCACATATATCAAAATCAAGAATAAATCAACATATAAATCCTCCTAGCTCTCTGAAGAATGGCTGTGGATCAATTGGATGAGCACTTCTCTAGGAAATTGGTCTTTACTAATGGAGAAACAACTAAAAAAGTAGAAAAAAAAATACAAAAGAAGAAAAAGTGATGGAGATGGTATAATATGCATCATGGATTCTGTGGACATTAAAAAAACAAGACTTAAAGACCACCCTCTTCCTCCTGAATCCCAGGAATAAACTTCTTTTCCTCTTGCAGCTTTTCCTTCATTTCCATCTTATCTCAAATTTATGTATGTATCTGTGAAGATAAAGTAGCAGATGGTAAGGACAGGAGGCCTTTATCCAGAAATCAAAATAACAGAGTGTCTTATTACTTATTATACAGTGAAAAGGAGGCCTCAGAAAACAGAACAAGATAAGGATATAACCCCTTAAAAATAAATGGTAGAGACAAAATTATCTCAAGACATCCATTTTGCAACACTAATTTCAATCTGTGCTCCTACAACCCACTGAAGAACTGAAAAGTTTAAATTCACCCTTCTGTGATAGACATCCTATTATACTTCATATTAGCTAAAAGGTACAATTCCTTGCCATTTCTGAAGTTCACATCAACATAAATCAGAAGGAAAGCACTATGTGGTAGCAATTCTCTGTCAGGGTTTTTAGATATTTTATATGCTATGTGAAGCTGCTTAGGGAATCAGAATGTTAGAATAAATCCTGGTGGACAGGGTTCAGTGGTTACAAAGCAGGTGAGGTAGCCACAGGTGCATGGTAAATGTAATTTGTCACATTGTTCAGCAGTTTAACACATGAGTAGTTTCACACCATATGCAGTACAAATGCAGACACATACAAACCACCAGCTTGTGCGAGCCTAGCTATCAGTGAAGTCTGTCTCCATGAATATGAATCTCTATATGAATCTTTAACCTTATTTTTCTTATAGTAGAGAAATATTTAAATGAATCTGTACAGAAAACTATATACAACAACACTGGGCAGGGAGGGAGAGACTACAAATTTACTTGAGAAGAAAATATATCCATCACCCACAGGTTTAGGAGATTATTCATCCTGTCTATAATGAATATAGATGTAGTACTATATGAATAAAATAATAATGATCTCTATTATTCTTAGAAAAATAAAATAAGGTCCTTATCAATGTTTAACTCTGAGGTCTGTTCCAGTAAAATATCACGTCTAACACCACCAAAGCTTCTTCCTTTGAATAGGATAATTTTAAGCTTTATATATGGCTTAACTATTAATATCCTTATCTTTCTGTAAGTATAGATTTGCAATCATATCAAATTCACACTTCATCTCCTTCTTTAAGCTTATAAGTGTAATGTTGCATATCATGGATGACTTAACCTTTGAAAGTTCACAATTTGCTAAAATGTGTTCAAACAGCTAGCCTGTAATTCAAGAAAAAGTGAGAACAACATTTTGGTTCAATGTTTCCCGTGTGAAAAAATGCAGGTTATATTATCTTCGTGCTCTCAACTGTTGATTTAATTTCTTTCCAGACCTTGCCTCATGTACATTCTACACTTAATTTCTAGAGAAACATGCATGCTTTTGAGAACAGTATTTGATTGATTTACTGTCACATTCTTAGCATTTTCTGAAAATGGCAAAAAGAAGGTACATTCCCATAACTGAAGGACTTAGTATATTTGTATAATTCTGCAATTGTTGATTTGACTGAGATTCCTGATGAAAACAGGAGAAAAGTAGATTGTCTAATGTTTTGTTGAGATTATATCATTGTGTTGTTAGTAATCTCTGGTAAATAAAGACTGGAAACTTGAATTAAATGATGTAAGAATTTATAATATTTGCTGAAAATAGAAATTATTATCATGCTAACTTTACTATATGACTATCATTATGTTTTATAAGCCTGCTGTCTTACAGGAGTAAACTAAACATGATGCTAGGTAATACTTTTCCTCTATGACCTTGACACACAGTTTGAAAACCAAAATGTATGTCATTAAGAGCTATCTGAAAACAACATCTTTATACAGGAGAATGAGAACAAGCGATATTGATTCATAATGGAAGACTGCTTCAACACTTCAGAGTTGGAAAATTGCAAGACAGCTATTCTAATTATTTTTTGGTGGTGATAAGACAGACTTTATGAATTTTATAACAATATAATTATTACTAGAAATTAACTAATGACAAGCCTATATACTGATGTATTCTCATTTTCCTAAAAATGGCACTGCTTGCTAGAAAGGCAATGTTTCCAATACAGCATATACATTTAATGTAATTTATTAGTTGCACATGCACATGTTTCATTGGACAGAGATCCTTTAATTTAAGTTCTTTTTGTGTTGCTTGATGAGTAAATTCATTAAAGAAATATGAATTAAGCTGAATATATTTAATGAGGTATGCTAATATGTAGTGATTCTAAACTGCCACAGGGTGGTAGAAGATGCACTTTTCACAACATTTATCTAATTTGCTGAACTAAATGTTTTGCTACACTTCCACATTATTTAACTGTCTTATTGGAACATTTCTTAGTCCTATAGCTCAAAAAGTGTAAACTTACATCAAAAGACAGATTTACACTTTTTACACCATCACAGAAAACCACTTTAAATATTTCCAACAGATGTCTTTTTCATACTGTCACATGCATGAGATTTTCTTAGCTTATATTCTTCTAGGTCATCTGAATGCTGTGAGTTACTTTGCAGATAACCTTTAGCATTGGTCTTGAGGAAACATTTTTGTTATGATAAAATACACTCCATATATAGGAAAAAATACAATGTTATGTTCTTCATTCTTATGTCAAGAGTATCTCAAGGATTCTTTAAATTTAGATCTCTACTGTGCTTTAATGTCTAAAATATTTAAGAGCCTGTGGTTGCATAGAATTTAAAATCTAACTACAAAGTTCTATATGTATTTTACATTTACAATTTTCTTTCAATTAACATTAATTCTGAACATGCCCATCATTTTGTAAGTGTGTTAGCAAGTATTTATAATTAGGGGTCTTCTAGTTAAGTAATCTGAATTACAAGAGTACATGAAGTTGCTTTACTGAAGCCATAATAAGTCAGAGAAGTCTAGCTTTACAACTACACGTATACCTTATTGTGAATTCAATTATTTTGCTTGAATGTTAAACAGCAAGATTGGGTGGGTTTTTTGCAATCGCAGCAGTTCAAAGACAATGTGATAGATTTTAAAAGAACTATTTTTTTTAAATAATTCTATAGCATTTGTGAAAAAAAAAAAGAGATGGTATAATCCTCAAGGATAAAAGAAAGCAAAAAAAAAAAAGATGGAAGTTCACATCCAAGAATGCCTTAAAAAAAAAAAAAAA
>VWYO01004575.1:58205-76470 GCA_013400275.1 Rhadina sibilatrix
TTTTTTTTTTTTTTTTTTTTAATGGGACTACAGTCAAGGAAAGAGTATACACTTCTTTATTTCAGAATGATGAAGAGAGAGAATATAGTATTTTGCCATGGATTTAATGGTTTTTAATAGTCGTAAATGTCCTTCTAATTTATTTCTGAATTGCAGCAGTCTTCCAGAAGTGTCTAAATAGGAAAATAATCTGCTTGGTCTAGTTGCCTTGGGAAAACAAAAAACAAACAAACAAAAAACCAACCAGATAACTTTTGAGAAAATTTTCAGTGGGATTTAATGAACCACAGTGTCATAAGAGTGAAGAGATACTAGCAAGAAATATATGGAAAAAGTTGATTTCACCCACCTTTGCTTTTTATTGCATTTAAAACTACCAGACTGGAAAAAAAAAATTCTTACCAAATGACTGTTGTATTAAGAGAAATACCAAATGAAAGTGGGAACAGAGTAAAAAGGGGCTGGAGGGGGATTTTCCTTATTTTCCATACTATTAATCGTTATTTCATTGTTAATTTTCATAGCATTCAATGTCTCTGATATTGAAGTGCATAGTGATTAGAAGTGTTAAACAATTTGAGAAAAAGTATTTTGAAATTTCCACTCACAGAACAAGAAGAAAATTACAAAATTATCATGAGAAGAAATAGCCTTGTGCCTAATTCTGTTCTGTAAGATGTGCATGGATTCTGTGTATCAGAGATAAATATTCAGACTGTGAAGTGCTTCTGCTACATGCCTTCTATGCTGAAAATCAGTTCATATTTTGAAGAATAAGAGCTTAGTAATTCACAGGAGGTTTCCAGACCCATGTCAAATTTTAAACCTTCAAAGTAATGTGAAGTTTAACAAAAAATCATAAAAAAATAGTAATATTTCATCATGATATCCACTTTATCTAAATGATCACTTGTCATCCAGTTTTAACTATTAATGACTATCCTTCATGACTTGATATTAAAAGTTGTTTAATACATTACATAAATATAATTAAGTTCTAGCAATAATAGATTGCAATAAAATATTTAGTAATTTTTCTGAGAAATTAAAAATGTCCAGAACTTTTCTAATATTGAAAGTGTGGCTTATGGATCAGAATATCAGGAATTATACAATAAACATATGTACCACTGAAGACTTAAAAAATCTTCATAAACATGAATGCACTTTAATAGCCTAGATCGTGATTCCACAAAATATTTCCAATGATTAAATTCAATGAAGCTTAAATTTATTTTCTGCTGCTCAACATGGGATTGGTACATGGCAAGAATAATAAAAAAATGGCCTCAACTCTTCTTGATTTTTTTTTAGAATTAATTAATACAATATCTTCAATACATTTAATGAAATCTTTAGGGATCTAAATGCTGTTTATTGTGGGACTATCAATGGGATCATAGATCAGATCAAAGAGAAGCAGCCTCTGTTACAAGCTTTTTGATATGCTAGTTTCACAGAGCTAAATGCTGATCTGAATGCTGTCTGCCTCAGCTGGTCAAAAAAATAAGGGAAGAAAATATTCATTAAAGATATTTGAGAAATTGCTGCTTAAATGACTTTGCTTGACACTACCAAATGGCTGACTTAAGTTAATGTGCATTTCTCTCAAGGAGCTGTCATAGACCTCCACATGAAGCACACTGTAAGGGAAATAGCAGCAAAACTAAACTAAACTAGACTAAACCAAACCAAACCAACTCTCCTCCATTCCCCTCCAAAACAACCCAAAAACTCCAAAACCCAACAGTCAGCCAGCCAACATTTTTAAAAAATGAACCAAAATTTTAAACACTCTTAGAATGAACCCCACATGTTTTCCAATTAAAGAACAAATCAGATGCCAAAATGTAATCAACGATCAATCATTCCTTAATATATTTCTCTCCTCCAATAAACTGTAGGTTTTTACCTGATTCAAGCAAATCCTATACTGACTTCTAATACTATGTTAGATGGAGTAATCAAAGGACCAAAGCCAGGAAAAATGCAACAGCTGCTGCAGAAGGTGAGTGAGCAGCTAGTAATCATATTAATGACATTACTAATTTATGTGGTTGATAGAATTTAGAATAGGAGTGAGGACTCATCTGTCATCATTGTATCATCCATCATAACTATGGTGTCTTAAGTAATATGCAGGCTGTTAACAGTTTTAGCTTGTTTTGATGCTATTCCACTTGATTTGGTTGAGGATTTTTTTTAAGACTCAGGAAAATCAAACATTTCAGGGTGACAAATATGAATGTGAATTTTTATCTTTTTTCCCTGTGGTAAAGGAGCAGATAGAGTAAGCAAAAAGAAATGTTATTTTAAAACGCAGAAACCATAATAAAGATATATTCTTTTTTTTTTTTTTTTTTCCCTTCAGCATGTATTTTATATTATGTCCTTTGTATAGGTTCAGCTGAATTAAAAGTAAGCATGTTTCCAAATTGTCATGCTGGAAGAGACAGATGACTGTGGAACTGTGGCTTCTACCTTTGCAGTGAAAAATACCAGCCCCAGTGCACAGTTTCCCATTGTCTTGGTATAAGACAGGTTAAAGGGCAACACTCATTCTAGAATGAGTTCTCCCCCTTTGTTTTATGCAATCCCTTTCCACCGATAAGGAGTAATGAAATACAAGCAGGACCTTGGCCTTCAGCGAAAACTGCCAGGACAGAGAGAGCTTCCTGGCCTTGCGACTTTAAAAGGGACTCTGGCAATGCCCCTCCTCCTCAGATTCTGGTCCTGGCCATGGCACGAGGCCTTAAAAAGGCAGTAAAAATTTTTGGGGGTTGTAGAGAGACATATGGAACAAATAACATTTTAGGTTACCCACGACACCCATGAACTGACAAAATTATTTTCTCAAGTCTCTTGAAGTTGGAAACTTCCCTTAAATTCTAAATTATCTATTTGTAGTGTCAGTGTATTAGAAATATTTGGGTTGTTTTTCCATTCTGGGGTAGACCAGTTAAGTAGTTTCAGCATTTTCTTCACAGGTAATACGTTTAAGCAAATGGTTATTTTATTAAATATAGATGGACAGCTTGTTTGGCAGCTGTACAAGTTAAGTGGACAAAAAGAGGTTTGTTTCCTGGGGCAAAGAAGGAACCC
Source organism: Rhadina sibilatrix (assembly GCA_013400275.1). Taxonomy (NCBI): domain Eukaryota; kingdom Metazoa; phylum Chordata; class Aves; order Passeriformes; family Phylloscopidae; genus Rhadina; species Rhadina sibilatrix. The sequence continues at coordinate 61,308 of VWYO01004575.1, forward strand.
ACAGTGCAGTGCACGATGCACTGCATACATAGATGACATGTGAAAAATAAAAAAAATTGTGCAACCTATTTTGCTGTAGTGAGAGGTGTGATGCTGTGTCATCATTGTTGATTTTCATTAATGAGGAAAAGTGTCAAAATGTACTTTTGACATTATCACTCCTAAAGTCAGAACACTATTTTTCTCTATGAACAATTGTTTTTTCCTTTGAATATGTTCATTTCTTTTGCAGTCTAGGACCTGATTGTGCATTAGCCTTCATAGATGAAAACAAGAATATTTGTGAGAAAAAAACCACCTTTTTCTGTGTGGGTTGTGTGAAGTTTGAGTCTGTGAAAGCAAACTCTGGGGACATTTTTTGGCAGAGGAGTCTTATGCCTGAGCAGGATAAAACAAAACTCAGTAAGGAGTGTCATGAAAAAACAAGGATCTGGGACACCTCTGATCTGATTCCTGCTGTAGCTGTAGCATCCAGTATCATTTTACTGTCAGATAGCTAATTTATGGCCAGTATCACTCAGACTTTAGAAGAGAAGTTCAGAGTTCCACACTTGTGCCAAGTTTTCAGCCTTTATTCTTATTTCATTTCAGTTCTCTGTTGATTTTTTTCTCCTCCTTCCACCTTTCAAAATAGAAGTGGATGTGAACCTACTTCAGCAGAGATTAAATTACAGCACTGTGCATTTCACAGGACATAACACAGGTGCATTATTATCATCATTTAAAACTCTTTATCACCAGCTCTTACTATTTTAACTTTGTTCATTGTAGTTTTTCCACAGCATATTTAAAAAAATTAAATTGTTACACTTGCTAAGACATTACAGAATGCTTCTAATTTTTGTAACATTTTCTGCTTTTACTTTGAGAAATTAGGTCTGCAAGACAGTGTTTCTGAGCTAGTCCTCTATGTCTGTCTTTGGAGATGACTATACTGACCATAAAATATCAGATTATCTCATTTTTGCAGGGTAGTTGAAACACTCCGCAGATATGAAATCCAAGTGTCTGGTCCTGTAGAAAATGTTGTCATAAGTAATTTTTTTTCATTTAACAATACCTGTAAACAACATCTTGTTTTATCAAGGAACCTTAATATAAGAATTCCATAATAGAATGCTGAGTCTATTCTTAGAACTTTTCAGAAAAATGGTTCTGCTACCTGTCTTTGTTTCTGAGCCAGACTCATTTGTTCTTTTTTGAGCTTTCTTTGGAGTTCCTTCCCTGTTTTGTCAGATTGGTGGGATCCCTCTTTCTCTGTACAGATTACACAGAATCACAGTTATGTGGACTGAGAGGAAGATAACAAAACAATCTGACCAACTGAATTTTTTTCCTGGGGTTACTTTCATATATCTTCCTATGACAATATGCTTCTGTTTCATTGGCTCCCAAATAAATTCCAAGTGGCTCAACAGCTTTCTCCATCTATAATTTTTTCAAAGGGCTGCAGTTTGATATGTAGAAATCACCTTAGGGTTTCAGACTTTTACTGAAAGAGATCCTCAGGGCTTCAACTATAACAGGTCAAGCAACAGTTGCTTAAACATCAAGGAACTGTGAGAATTTCAAAACAGTGCATGTTAAGTCTAGATGAGCGCTGAGCATCTGCACTGTCAGGTACTTGAAAACAAAATGATAAAAATCCTCAAATATGTTTGCTTTTATAAATTTAGTAAGCACCTCAAAGATTAACAAAGATGTTTAAAATCCAGATATGATGTTTTCTTAGTCTGTGTACAAATATAACTTGCATTAGGAGTATAGAAAACTTCAGGGTAAATAAAAAGAAATAAATAAGAATACATAAGAGTTGTATATCTGATTTTTGCTGGACAGGTCTTGCTTCTCAGGTTTGGCATAAGTTTTTCACTAAACTTTGAGAGAGAACTAGGCATAACTCTCTTAACTCTTAAAAAGTTTTCCTATCCATCTTCCACATAAGTAGTCTGTCTTCTTTCTCTTAGCACTTTCAGGGCTCAATTTAATTTTTATCAACATGGCACCTCTTTGTGTTTGAGTCTCTGGAATATCTAAAACTACTGAAATGCTTCTTCAGGTGTGACAGGATTTATTAAAAAGTTTTTGGCTTAATGGACAGAGGTTAGATACTCCACAGCATATTAATAGCACCAAATAGGTATATTTAGACTGAATCCTTTGTAACAAATCCTTGCAGTTTTCCTTTCTCTCTATTTGCCACTTTATTATAGGCATATAATCTCTATTTTGTCATCAGATATTATCTGTTGCTTTGAAACCAAACAACTTCAACTATTTTTCGGTGACTTATATTTGATCCAGTCACTCAAAGAAGTATAATATATGACTGAAAAGACAGATGCTAAATAGATAATATTGGACACACATTTTTCCTTCAGTATATGAAATGGAAGTCAAGAAAAGAAAAATTGTTGCCATCAAGTTCAAGCACACAGTGCTGTGGTAAAAGAACTAAAACCCATCTACAATCATTCTGACTGAAATATGATTACTTATTATTGTAAATTGTACATTTACAATGTGTATTATTACAATTGCACATTACAATATGTATTATTGTAATTACCTATTGCAAATTCTAAATAAATCTATATTCTTTATTTTTAAGTACAGTTAATGCTTTAAAATAGACTATGACTTAAAATGAATAATGATAGCATTAATTTTCAAAATATTTGACAAGCATATTTGTTTGAGTAATATGCTTTCATATGATCAAGGAAAGGTACATCAACAGCTACAATCAAATTTCACAGTGGGTTTCCTTTTGGGGAAAAAAAAAAGTGTGAAAAAGTCTTTTAGACTTTTTTAAAGTGACTTACAGAAATCCATTTAAAACTCTATGGTACTCTGAAAACCATGAAATTCCAGTTTTCATAGTTTTGCCATTTATTCTGAAAGAATTATTAGCATTGGTTTTACCACTTTCATGCCATAGGAAGAAAGGTTGTGAAGAAGCCTGATGCTGTGAAGGTTTTACATGCTATACATTGGCTTATTATGATGGATAAAATTAAGTTCCTGTGTCATGACTATGACCTGCCTAAACCCCATCATAAATGCAGAATAAGAACTAAAGGAATGCTACTGTAACATACACTCTGTATCATCTGGAACATTTTGAGCCTGGATTTCCCTTCATAGACAATGGCTGAGTCCCTAGTAATAAAATTGATGTATTAAGGTTTCCTATTATTTTGATACCATTATCAAAGACTAACAAATAACGAATAAAAATAATAACTATGCCCCCACTGTGAATTCTTAGAAAAGAAAACAACACACTAAACCAGAACTAAGGATAATTATTTGAGAAGTGGCAGCAATGATAAAATCAGAAGGGAATTCACACATGAATATTCCTATGACAAGGGAAAATGCTACTGGAAAGGAATGGATCAGAAAAGGGTATGCAAGAAGCCAGGAAGTAAATAAATTAGAAATAGGAACTAAATTTTTCGTCTTGCTACCAAAATGGTTGTTAACTATTTTTGTTCCAAAGTGTTTTATATGACAGTTTTTCTGTTTTCCTCCCAATTAATTTCCCTTATGATAGTATGCAATATGCTTTTCATGCAATTTTGATTGTTTTTATTATCAAAGTAGGAGAGATCTCACTTCACAAGGTATCCAAAAGTTTAGTCTAAACTAGTCTGTGGGAAACCTTTATAAACCAGAGTTTATACCTCTGCAAAACAGTTGACCTTACCTATCTTAGGACACAGAAAATCATCCTCTGTGTTGAAAATGAATTCTCTATGAGCAACATTGTTAAAACATTTTTTTTTAATTTGTATTGTTATCTCAACATAAATGCTAATTTAACTTTCTAAAATTAAGTGCTGCTTTGTCAGCATTTATGTGTGCCAACATAGTTCATTCTGATTGCTGTTGGATGCTGATTAGTCATTTACAGCAGCCTCGTGTCTCCATTCAGACTAATGGCAAATGACTGCATTGTTTCTAGCCAGCAGCAAGATGGGGAGAAAAGAAGGGAGGGCCCTTTAGCCCATGTAATAGAGTGATTATAACATGTAGACATAAATTGCTCATTTGCAAGAAAAGTCAAAAGACGCTTCACAAGAACTGTCTCACCAGAGTTTAAAGCAACATTGTCATCAGGACTTTAGAATGTAGATACACCCAGAAGTCAATGCCCTAAAATGAAATAACATAGAATCCAGAAATGTATTTTTATTATTTAACCCTGATTATTCCTATATTTGAATAAACTCTGAACATATTCATCTTTTACACAGTGAATTCTCATTAATCTTGCTATGAAGCGGTAAGACCAATGCTTATTTTCTGCAATAAAATATACTGTGCTGTGCAGATAATGTAAAACATGGCTTAATAAGTATTTACTGTTAAAAATAAACAATCATGTGAATCTCTGTACTGTTAAAAATAAACAATCATAGGAATCTCTGTACTATTTTTAAGCACAGATTTTATTGAAACTCCATTGATCTTATTGATACGAAATTTTGCAAGGGTCTTCAAGGTAGGTCTTGTACTTCTATTTAAATACATTTCAGTGTAATGAATGCTTTTTGGTCTACAAAGATGTCTTTATCTACAAAGTTTCAGCTGAAAAGTTTTTTGTGATGAATCAAAAGATGAAGAATAGAAATCTGTAAATTTTTGAAGAAAAAAAATGTTCGGAGAACTTTGGTGGAGGGGCTAAAACAATACTAGAAATACTGATAGAGGATAAATCAGTTAGGAAACAAAACCTAAAAAGTTAGGTTAACAAGCAGTATTGAAATTAGAATATATTTCTGAGGTACTATGCTCTCAAAAATATTTCTAACATTGCAACTAAAATGTTTGTTGGCTTCTGAATACATAATTTACATATTTATTACCATTTCTTATCTAAGTTAATACTGTTTTTCATCCAAGTGCTTAGAAAAAATCTATTGTCTTCTAATGTCTTTTCCCTGCTTGTTTTTCAGTGCAAGTGAAAATTGGAATTATGTTTACTGTAAAGTTCCTGTTATGTTCCTGTAGGATTAAAACCACACACACAAAACAAAATACCATGAAACAAAACCAACTAACCAAGTAAAAGAAACCCAACTAAACCCACAGACACTATAGCTAAGTACCTGTCAGCATTTAAAACCACTTGCTTTTATAAAATTTGGCTTGGCATGTAAATGTCTATCCCAGGGGAAGTTTGCACTTAGGTTTGAAAGCAAACCACTTCATATGTTTTTAAAAGATGGAATTGTAGAAATGAAATTTTCAACAGATCCACCTGTTTTCTTGAAATGAAAATTAATGATAGCAGGTTGTATTTATGCCTGTATGTGTCTTCAGTCAAATAATGCTTTGTGCTGGTGTCATGTGAATAGGGTAGATGCCCTCAGATCCTTTGTGTTTGATAACTCTGTTTGTTGATGCTCCAGGAAAGCAGCGATCCTTGTGCTCAACCAGTCTGTCAGCGTCCCATTAAGACGCAGTCTGCAGGGTTGAAGGGCAATTTGACTGACTTATTAAGGCACACAAACACACAGACCTCCTCATGGGTCTCCACACACTTGTTTGAGCATGTCACCCTCAGTTTGTCTTTACTAGCACCCTTGAAGGACTAGCACTGACAGTTTATGGATTAATACTCTTTATTAATAAAATTGTGACAGTTTACAGTTCAAGGATTCCTGTTGATAGTACCTGACTGCAAAAACATATTCAAAGCAATATATTTACAGTCTTTAATCACTAACAACAGTTAGCTTGAGATAATCTTTCAGCACCCATGGAGTATGGTTCTTACTCTATGGGAAGAAAGACAGGTTTAGCCCATCAGCTCAAGCCAGAAATTATAATGGAGTCTTCCCTGACTTCTCCCCATTCTTGACTTACTTTAGGTGGAGCTTGAATGACTTTAGTCATACATCTTACTCATCAAGAGGTGATAGTACCTTGGAGGCAGATAATGTCAATATTATGTCAGATATCCTTGGGATGATGTGTGAACCAACACATACAGGTAACCAAGGGAAGGTGTAAAGACGATGGAGCTGGACTCTTCTAATCATAAAGAAGAGGGCAATGGAAACAAATCCAAGAGCAGAAAAATTTGTTTAAATTCTTTTTTTATTCTTATTATTTTTCTGTTAGGGCTGCCAAATGCTTGAAAAGATCACCTGGAGAGGTTGTGAAGTCTCTATTCTTTAGGTGTTCAAAACCGAGTGGATACAGTTGAGCCACCTATTCGAGTTCCCTCCACTATGAAAAGAGGGATTAGAACTAGGCAATCTCCAGAAACTTCCCCCAACCTCTTTCATTCTGTGATTCCATGGATCTATGGAAATACAAGAATAATGTATTGAATCCAGAATATTTTCCCAAATCCTCTTTCTTTCTGATAGCTAATATCAAAGTACTTGGACAGAGGTGAATTAATGTAACAAACTCAATCCCTTCCTTGCAACTCAGTAAAATATAGCATCTCAGGGAGAAGTAAAATACTCCTCCTATCTAACAAAAAAAACGAGACAAGCAAAGTACTCTGAGAGTGAAAAAAAAAATGCTGTTCTGATTTAAATAAAACTAAACTACACAATGCTTCTTTCTTTGATGCATGCTGAATTTTTCTATACTGTTTTCTATACTTTTTGTGTTTTCATTCAGGATATATTTATACTGACACTATATTCTTTGTCAGGCAATATTTCAGAGAGGTTAGAGGTAATGAAAGCTCCTTTGGTCCAGAAAGTTATAAATTTTCTTTATATTTGAATATATATATGTAATTTACTGAATATTGGGGTTTTTTTAGACTCAGAAAACTAATTTTGACTTGAAGCTAAGTTGCTGTAGAATCACAAGTATTAAAATTTGGCAGTTTTTGCATTAATACAATCCTGTTCCTAAAATAATTTGTAATTATATCAAAATCATTTGTTAATACTGCTTATTCAGAGATTCGGCTTAAAAATCTGACATGTATCTTTGAGGAAATAAGTATAGAGTATCTTGTCAGAGCAATATCAAATTTGGACATGGAGTGCCTATAAATGTGATATTTCAGAGCCTAGCAGAGAAAATCAGAAACTTAGTATGCTTCTCACGCTTTAAATCCCAGAAGAGATAAGCATTTCTTGCTCAATTAAGATTCCTACCATAGCAAAAAAAAAGACTTTTGTAGAATAAATTTGTTCAGTTGCTGTAATAGGTGGTTGTAATAGGATGTAGCTGAGAGTCAAATGCATTGCCTAATTATGGCATGCAGACATTATTAAATAGTGGTTATTATATGTTAGCTTATTTTATTTAAATGGCAAAAGGTCAGCAAGGGGAAAGACTCCTCTATTTTCCCTTTTCTTTCTAGTATATAAAAACATTGTTATATAATAAATATTGAATAGTATTTTAATATTTTTTGTTCCAAAATTAAGCTCTTTTTTATTTCAAATACATGAAATCAGTGGTGAATTCATTAATTGCCCTGAATATATTTCAGATAAAAGTGTGAATTGTGAGGCAGAGTACTCTTTTTTTGCAGGTCAGAGTGTTTATTGGTACAAAATAATCAAAAATTTATGTCTCAATATGTACATTAAGGAAAAGATTTATGACTTTCTGCTTTTACCTGGGATCTACATGTATTCTTCTCACTTTCAAAATACAATTCCACCTGTATTTCATCCATCTCAAATTATTTAAAATTAATGTGAAAAAAATGAAGGTGTGTTCCATTAATTCTATTAAATTAATAACAAGTATTTATTATTGAAAAAAAAGCTTTTTTTTTTTTCTAAAATAATGAATATGTACTAAGATGCAACTATTTATACCACACCAAAACTACTTTAACCTTGTATGTAATTAAGAATTAGGATAAATTCTGGGTTTAGCTGTGGGTCAGAATTTGAGACATCTTCTCTATTTTCTTTTAACTTATTATACGTGTAACACAAGAAACGTAATAAAGAATGGCACTAAAAACTTGGTTTGGAAGTTCTTTACTTCCAATGCCAGCATCCACAAGGAGCTACTTTATTTTATCAATACATTGGTCAATATGTTTCCATGATTTAGACAGTATGTATTTTCTGATGAGGCTCCCTGAGATGCATCCCTTGCATTAAAATATTCGTTTCTCTTTCTCCTCTACTACATATTTTATCAATTAAAACATTACTCCTAATATTATTAAATATTATTAATTAAAGATAATTGTTTAAATAAACTTAAATTATTGTGTAACTTTTCTAGTATGATCTGTGATTCTTAAAGAAACTTTTGAGAGCAATATATTAAAACTGATAACATCTTCTGAAAAATAGAGAATCATATAAACAAATGAGTATAATTAAGCATATAATTGGCTGAAATATATAGACCTAGAGGTATGCTGTCATCAATATTTGAGTTTAAATGTGTATTTCATGTGTAATGAAATAATGATAAGCGCAATTTAGTATATGTTTATATATTCCTTATATGCATAAAAACATAGATACTACGATGTTGTGTCAGAGCCAAGATCCATTTAAGCCACCATCAAATCTGCAACAGAACCAATATTCTATGCTTAGAGAAAGTATATGGAAGAAATGATAGAGGAAAGACAAGTATTTTCTCTTGGATAGTCCCTAAGCTTCTGTCACAATTTCACAACTTTAAAAAAAAAAAATATCTAGGCCTTTTTGCATCTAACATAGCTAAAGGTGCATAGACTCCCCAAACTTCTTGTTTTTTCATTGCTTTTACAGCTTTCCACTTGGTCCTACAGAAATTGTTGCACAACTGACCCTGTTGAATGAAGGGGAAAATTAAGATATCTGCCTTTCTTGAGACGAAGTGTATATCCTAAAAGAATTAAACAGTTTTCTACTGTATCTATAATAGACTTACAGTAGTGTGGATTTTTTTCAGATGTGAAAATAAGGACATTTTAAAGTGCATAAAGAAATATATTTGTGTTACTCTATAGCCAATGTAGGTCAGCACAAAAACATTCATAAAATACAAAGATGGATCAGTTTATTTCCCTTTGAAGAATAAGCACAGGACTAGGAAGCTAGTTTGTCATACTGCTTGGAAGAAAATAAAAAAAAGAAAATACCATATGTCTCTCTGCATGAATTCAGGGAATCTTATTGTAATCTATTTTTCTTTTTACTATTTATATATTTTACTGAATTTGAGTCCAGGGACATGTAAGAATCCCTTTCTTAGAATTTTTAATTAGCTGGAAAACAGATCTCAAGTCATAACGAAAGAACAGCAAGTTATCCTGGGACTTTAAAGTGTTTTTCTAGCTTTTGTTATCTATATCCTTTATGTTCTATGGCAAAATGTATCTGGGCACCTTTCAGAATCTATACCTTATCTCCCCATGAAGTCACATATTTTAGAAAGACAAGATAAATTACTTCCATATTACCATAACTTTGATTATTATTAACCAATAATTTAATCAGTTGATTTAATCAATTCTCAGAAACTGAAAGCAGCAGGAACATATTTTCAAGATTTTTGTTTTCATTTGAGTTTCTTTTGATTGGATTTTTTTTTGTTTTTTTTTTTTTTTAACATTTTTTTTTTTCAAAATCTTAAATGCATAATGGTGATAAAGTACTTGCCACATTTCATTATTATAAAATCTTCAAGGTGAGAGAAGACAGGAGTGTGAGGAGAAATCATTGCCTAAATTTAGAAAGGATTCCTGTTCTCATGCAGAATCATGCAGAAACAGAACGGAAGGTGTTTTTTGTTTTTGTTTTTGGTTTTTTGTGTGGTTTTTTGTTTGTTTGTTTGGTTTTTGTTTTTTGTTTTTGTTTTTGTTTTTGTTTTTGTTTTTGTTTTTGTTTTTGTTTTTGTTTTTTTTTTTTAATCCTGAAATAGAAAAGCACAAACTTCTATGCTGGAGACATTTACATCATAATAATTCTAGATAACATTTTAATCTTATAAAGATTACAAACCTCAAAAGTACCACCCTATATTGGAAGTGATGACAGAATGTTGATTATAGTGTTGTGACTCTGACCTTGCAATTACTGATGCCACCTACACCAGCTGTGGTGAGTATCTATGAACATGACTTGAGCTCCTGCCAAATTGTGAGTAGGACACAGAATTTTGCACTCCATACCATAATGCTACCTACTGAAAATTTATTTTCTTTTGGTTGTGTCTTTTTTGGGGGTTTTTGTTGTTTGTTGGTTTGTTTATGTATAGTTTCTCCTAGTGATGAGCTCAACTGGACCAAAGGGTAGAGTATTAAAATAGCGACCTATAGCCAAAATTTACACATGTATGGGCAGGGATGTCTACATAGCTGCATGTGTGTCTGCATACATGTCTTGGCACACTGTCAAAATTTTAACCAGTGTCTATTGCTTTGAAGCTGAGATAAATACTGATTTTTGGGAGCAGAGGAAATTGAAGTCATAAGCACTGACCCATATTGAAATGGCTGGTTTGTAACTACAGAATAAACTCCTTGTGAGTGAATCATGAGTGAAGCTGGTTTTCACTGTTTCAGAGAAAGGATCTGTATTGTAGAAAATGAATGAGAGGGCTTGTCAATTTGGTGCTATTTATTGAACAAGATGTGCATACCCATTATGATTTATACATGATAAGCTGAAATAATGAGTCAGTGCTGAACTCAATGATTGCATTTATCCTAGCAGAACTATATCATCTTCTGAACAGTTACTTGAAAGTGCACTGAAGTGTTTCTTGTAGCAATATCAGTTCTTTAGTATTTTGGGATTTTTAGACGTAAAACAATCAAACCTGTTCTGCGCATCAGGCAGCTTTGGAAGTCAGAACAGTGTTCTTTTTATTATCTATTTGTTTATTTGAGACACTGTTTGTTTGTCTGCTTACAACAATTATTATTCTTGGAATGAATGAACACTGAATACATTATATTCTAACCCTTAGAGCTTTATGCATCCTGGTTTTTATCTGTAAAGTTGCAAACAACCCAAATTTAAATACTGAACATTAAAAATAATCCAGCTTGACCGTTTAAATTACTTATGCATCTACAGTACATGCTCTCATGATTGTGTTTCCTTGTAAAATATTACCATATGAAATCAAACAGACAATTAAAGTTCACGAATGTGGGGAAAATATATTACCAACATGACATTATAATTTAGTGACAGATACTGTATGGTAACATTGTAATGGCCCACAGCCAGTGAATTTTTCTGAGCAGATGGTCCCTGCACCTGCAAACTGTTGGAAGGTACCATGTTTTGAATGCTATGTTTAGATCTCGTGGGAAGGCCTTTTTTGAATGTTAATTCAATGCCCAGAAATTTTAGCTTGTAGCAATTATTTCTACTATGATGAGCCTGAGTTTTGTTTCTTCCTCTATTAAAAAGTGATCGTGGTGGAAACCTGTGTTGATAAAAGAGTGAAGTTTTAACAGGTTATATGCCTGTAAAAAGAAAGTATCAAATATTCCAGTGGTTTGTGTATTTCACTGTCACTGGTACTTGTTCATATTCAGTTCAACATGGATGTTACCTGCTCTGCTACTCCTTCAAACCAACTATTTGAACTAATTTGGCACTAATTTGCATAATAGCATTCAAAGTGAGAAAAAATGTGTCTTTACTATGTTATTGTTACACTGTAGTGTTATTTATATATCAGTATGTTGTTAAAAAGACATACCTAGAGTTTAAAAAGTTATCACATTTATGAACTCCAATTTCAAAGTCTATAAACTGTGTATCGACCTATATTTTATACTTACCTATGTCACCTGTCTTCAATGAAGATGACCTATTTCACACATGATACTTATATAATACCATGAATAAAGGAATTAGCAAAATTAATAATTAATCTTCCTTTTAACAGCCACATTTGATTGCATTACTTCTAGCCACTTTTGTCTTTTTATGCCTTTTAGCCCACTTTTTAAAGAATGAGAATTTGTAAATTACTTATAAGAAAAATAATTTGATAGAAGTTATTGAAGAATAGTTTTTAGCCTTGCATTCAAATTTTGAACTTTTATGTGTGAAAAATTGCTACAAAGTATTAAAATGTCGTGGTTTTTTTTTTTTTTTTTTTTTCTTTTTCAAGTGGTGGCAATACTTTTAGGGATGTTTTCCTTCAAAGAATAATGCTTTAATACAGTGGAAACATTAAAAGCATCTCATCAAATTTCTACACTTTTAAAATTATTATAAATTCTTCCCAGAGTACTTTGAAAATGTATTCAGTTCAATGTTAATTATAATTCTCACTTTGAATTAAATATGTTTTATTCATACATTGTAAAAGTTTGTGAAAATGAGAGGTCTTAAGTGGGCAGACAGGAGGTTTTTAAGTACTATCATGATTTTAATTTCCTAAGCAAAGAATGCAACTACAGTTTTTGAAAGCATTAACAAGACCATATGCCTCTGTTCTGGATTGGTAATGGCATTCATTATCCAAAAATCAATTGGAAAACACAGCAGAACCCAAAAGAGGGAGAAAAAATTGCAACCACTGCAAATCATCAGATCCAAAACACAGTAGTCTGAGCTTTGCTTTCCTGGATCAGAAGTTATGGAAGAAAGGAACGAGGGCATTAAACACTGAAAAATTTGAGTATGTCTTGCTACTCACAGCCAGACCAAATACCTTTTGAACTGACAGCATTCAGTAAGAGATTCCTGAGAGAACATAAGTACATAGACAGCATTTAAGAAGCAGCAGCAAAATTGATGATGCATTATCTCTGAAAGGTTTTCAAGCCATTATTAGAGACATCTCACTGAGATGAATTTTATGAGATATGTTCCAAAGGTCTAAAAACCTTGGTGAGAATCAGAAAGTTTACTGCTCATGATCCACACTATTTGTTGCACACGAAAGTCATGAAGAGATTGGTCAATGACAAAAAAAAGCAGACAGGTAGACATACTTCAGTTTTAGAATCAGATGAAGAAAAGTAGATATGATCAATTGAAAGCAATCAAATTGATGCTAACCAGAAGGAAAATACAATTTCAACATGTACCCAGAGGGCAGCATTCACATCCATGTTGTTAGAGACATTAGTGTATGGAACACAAGGTTTAACAAGGCAGGAAAATTATGTTAAATCACAGCAGATTAACCTGCCTAAGACCCAATTAGAGGATAAACTCATAACAGTTTGACATTTGCATACAAGTGCACTGACATAAAGGTAAAAAATGAGAAGGTCACACCTGAAGATTTGAGCCAATATGCGTCGGCTCTCAGGGTTAAGTACATAGCAAATTTCTTAAGTGATGCATGGGGTTTTTGGGTGGTTTTTTGTGTTTTTGTTTTTATTGGTTTTGTTAGTTTGTTTGTTTAACTTTAAGTCAGATATACAGGTTTTTTTGTAATTGTAATACTATGATATTACTTAGGTTTTTGGAGGATAACAGAAGTACACTAGTCTATTCTTCAAGGAGAGTTTATTTTGATTAAAAGCAAGTGCTTATATCCTGCAGAATGCTGAACAAGTAACGTGTGAGTTTGTGTCATTTTTCACTGCTTTGTGTTTCTTATTTCTGGTGCAACAGATTAACAGAAAGACTGCAGTCCAGTTATGTGCCTAAACCCAAATTACATTTCCAGAGTTCACATAGTTACTTTTTTTAGCCTTTTAGACACCTGTGCTCAAATTCATGTAGAATATGAAATATTGGCAGTGTAGATATTTTTGAATTGCAAGTAAAGGGCAGTAGAACAGTCCTGTTGAGTGCTGGCAATGTGGGTGTGTTATTCTTTTTTATTTCTTCTTTTTATTTTTTATTTTTCCTCACAGTTAAAATCAAATAATAATTGATTTAACTGCTACTCAGTGTAGATCAGCTAGTGAACATTGCAGTCAGCAGCCTCGTATGGTACATTCTCGAGTGAGAGCGGAATAACTGTTGCTTTCAACATCAATTTTTAAAACCAAAGTTTACTGGTAGAGTTTTGACCAATGACTACAGCTGAACTTTTTGTGTGCAACAGTAGATTGAATGATTGTAATCATCAAGAAAGAAATTATCTAAAAATCTCATTCAAGAAAAAAAATTGAAAACTCAACTGTACTTTTTAAAATCTACTCATAAAAATCCATTTAGATGCAATTTTTTAAAAATACTGAAATTAAAAACAAGTTGAGATGTTTTAATTTATCTTAGTAATTGACTGGAGTAGAGCCAAAATTTCACTGCACCCAGTTTGGATTATCCATGCATCTTAGTTTTTCATTTATTTCAGTTTCCCTCTCAGTAGCCTTCAAGAATGTTAATGATATGTTACTTCTGACTTTATGACACCATAATTTATATTGTGAATCTCTGAGATGTAAACAGAGGCATTTTGCTTTTAAAAAAGAGGAAAATAAGCTTAAAGTTATCGATTCATAAGTAATTTAAACAACAAAAAAAAGAAGTTAATAGTATTCTTAGGAGTGTATATTTTATGATGAATGCAATACCAAAGGAAGAAAATATTCCTATTTTTTTTCTTTTACTATTTATGATCACAATGATTGTTGAAAAACCTGACATTTGCAAACATTGTGCTGTCCCATAAATACATTTTGAGAAATGATGCCATAAAGCAAGTGCTATAACCTTTAGTCCTCTCTTTTCTCTGTAGTGCTAGAAAAGAGGGGAGCCAAGTGGGATGCCAAGTAAAAGAGGTTACAGAACCTTCCAGTCACAAAACAGTTTCAGTGTGGTCGCCTGCACCTTGTACTAACTACTAGAACTGGTGAGGAATTTTCTGCAAGAATGGTTTTTTCATATAGAACATACTTCCAATGTGGCATAAAAGGTATAGATATTTTCAATTGAAACCACCTTTTTCAAATAAAACCAGCTATGGAAATAGGAAAGTCACAGTGACAAGGTGAACAGCCAGGAGTGAGACTGAGTGACAGGGAAGTGTATGTGAGAAAACAGGCTGAATGGCCCAAATTTTCATTACTTAACCTGGCTTCCTGACTAAGCCTGAAAATCAGTTCATTTTGTAACTCTGAATGTCTGGCTTTCAAAAGATCATTGTTCAAAGGCACTAATCAAAATTATTGTGTATCCATAAAGCAAGATAGAATTCTGTGGTCCCAAAGAAGTCCAGAACTGGAATTATTGAGAAATTGTTATTTCTAACATGACGAAGAAAAGACCTTTTTTTTTTTTTT
>VWYO01004575.1:84026-100345 GCA_013400275.1 Rhadina sibilatrix
GGAGAGGAGAGGAGAGGAGAGGAGAGGAGAGGAGAGGAGAGGAGGACAGGACTTAGATGATGATTGATCTTTTCTCACAACTGACCTTTTCATATCTGCTGACACAGGGCTCGAATTTCTGCCACTGATACAAATGAATTGTTTGCCTTCTCAGAATCTGAAAAGAAGATAAATAAACATGTAAATTAACTAGATTTAAAAATATTAATTGGGAAATAACAACAACTTAACCAGCACAACTAAACTAAGCTCTGATAAAAACAGGTATCTAGGGTAAAATCAAACTGTTTTTCTCTCATTTAAAAAAACTGTGAAATTCTTTCAGAACTGAAGTAAGCCACTTTTAAATATACCCAAAATGCTTTCCTTCTATTTTGAACATTTAAACTGCTTTTAAGAAACATGGAAAAAGGGAACTTGAAAAAGAAAATCTGCTTTCCTAAAGCAAAGAATTAGGTACCCAAAAAAATTTTTAAAAAAGGACCATGTGATGATCAATGAATATTCAATAAAGGTGCAAGAGAACTGTTTTTCATCATTCTTCTTACCTGATTTGCAGTAGGGTTGATAAGGTAGGTTTTCTATTGCATAAATTAATAGGCTGATCATGGATTAAAAAATATCCAGGAGTGTTTGGTCTATTGATCATGTTGTTCCACTAAGGAGCTGAATGTCCTTTGGGACTGCTACCAGTGGTATTCTTCTTTTAGGTAAATGACTTTAGGTGATTGAGCATTCCCTGCCCCCATTTCACGAGGCTGGAAGTAGTTCTGCTTTTCTGAAAAGGTGTCTCTGGGTGGTTCCATTCATTCCCGTGGAAACTTTTGACAACAGAATTCTAGGGAAATTCAAGACAGAAAAACAGATATTGAGGAAAAAAAATAGGGGAACTTTTTTTTCTTATTTCTCTGCATTTTCAGGTCCAGAACTATTTTCAATAGTTTTGCAATAGGTAATACAATAAGCTCTACTTACTGCAGAGAGAGACACTGTGTTCCTTTTTCTGGAGATATTATTGAAGGTATGCTTAAAAGTTGCTAGAAAAAATAGCTTGGGTAGCGCCTGAAGAAAAAAAAAAAAAAAAGTTTTAGTGTTTCCTAAGATATTACATCATATGAACTCAAGAAGATTATTGTTAAATTCTCATTTATTCCTTTTCTGCACCTAGATGGTAGGGAGAAATTAAATATATATGTATATATATGTTTAGCATGTTCTATTTGGATTCACAGTTACTTTAGGAAGCTAGAAATATCTGTAAAATCCCCTGAATATCTTCTTCTGACTAGAGACCACGAATTTAATGTACTGCTAGTTCTTTACAAGGCAACTTTTAATCTCCTGAACATACCAAGTAGCTCCAAGTGAGCAAGAGCTGAAGCTTGATAAGAGAAGACAACTGTGTATAGTCACTGAGAATAAGATGTAAAAATTTAAAAATTTTCCATCCAGGGTAAGAGGAGTACATAAAGTGAAGGACAGAAGTAGTTGGGGTTTTTCCTGAAAGAACCGCCAGATCCTTAAAAAGTCCCTAAGAGAATAAAAAAATCTCTAGGGTATGTAATCCCCTGAAGACTGTAGATAGACTCTCTTTTCTTTAAAAAAGCTAATCTAAATCACCTCAGATCTGTTTGTTGTGGAAGCTGTTTCCACAAAGATTTTTCAGTAATCTGATGATTCATTATTTCAGAATGCTGAATGTTAGAGAAAGCTGTAAGGATATGGACTTCAAATAAATATGCAGGACTAAGATTGCTATATAAGAATCACCTCCATTAAATACATAGAAAATTATGAGCCTTTCTGCTCGCCTAAGGGACAATTTACTTATAAGACTGAAATTTGAAGTCAATACTAATTTTTGAAATTAGTGGTATAAAGCCTTTTTTGTTGTATAAAAATTATATGTAAATTAAAATGCTTGACTAATTAATTTTACAGTTTATCTATTACTAACCTTTTGTAAAAAGTTTTCATTCCATTCTGGACTGAAGCCAGGTTTATAAACATCATAATTTTGCAAAACACAATTCTGAGTTTCAGCTACAGATATGTGGATAATCAATTTTGTGATTTCTTTATTTGTAGTGATTTCTTATGAATTCTGAGTTATAAAGAAAGGCCTGGATTTTGTGATCAGGAACACTAGTACAAAACCAGTTAGACAAATGTATGCAATTAAAGTATTTCATCTTATTCATTCCAATCTTTTCTTTCTGTATTTATTATTTGATTTGGTGTTTAATGATGCTTAAGTATAACATCTTCTTAGTCACATAGCATATATATATAAATAATTGTCTGCTAATATCTTAGTAAATGTTTAAATTGCACAGTTCAATAATGGGTCTTAATGTATTTAATCATGAAATGTTTATTTTAAAAACTAAGTAAATGCTCTGTGATTATACAGCTATCATTTTAATTTCATAAATGTAATACACATACTGATAAGTATATGCTATTTAATTAAATGCCATATCTGATAGTATGAGAGGCTTTATATATGTGTGTATATATATATAAAATATATGTGTTTTATATCAGAATGTTTGCAGATTTTATTTGCAGATTTTATTAACATAATCAAATCATACTTGAGAAAGAAAAAAACCTTTGGAAACTAACACTTTTTAGTGGCAGTTGTATAAAAATTTTTTAAAACCTGATTATAGAGAGAACCTATACAGATGATTTGGAAGGATGGGTAATAATTTTTAAAAATTGACTTTTCCTTTCCTTTTTAAACCTTATAAACCACTCCAGTCTGGGCAAGTGGAACAAGAAAAACCTTTTGGCAGTTATTTCACAAAAAATACTATCAATACATATATGAGAGATATTATAATTGCTGAGATTTATAGTAAAATGGAAACTGATTTTCAAATGGGAAGAGATATCATGAAATGTATACATTTCCACTTAGAAATTAGGTTACTGTCTCTAATCAATGCTGAATTTTAATTTCACAATTTTTTGCTTAGCTGGATGATATCCTGTTCCAGATACTATTTTCCATGATGCTTGGATTCATTACTAAGCAATCCTTCTCTCATTTGTATGCAAGCTTAGAAAATAATATGATTTTTAAAATAATATTTTAGTTGTTTGTTAGGTTGTTTTGAGAAAAAATGGCAAAAAAGTGGCACCTTAATCCCCCCAAATATTGAATGTAGCTTCATTCAGTTTGGTTTCTTACTTAATTTCAATTTGGCTTTTGACAGAATTTTGAACAATCTTTCTTAGAACTGATTGCAGGAACTTTCTCAGTCAGGGTGTTGTATACTGTATATAAAATTGAAATAATGTGCATTTCTATATAAGAAAATACTAAGCGGGGATGCTTAGAATGGGTAACTCAATATGTTGAGCAATACATAAGTTTTAAAATTCAAGATAAGTGTTCAAGTGTTGTTAAAGAAGCAGCTGGCTCTACATGACAACTTTAATGGAGCTATTAAAGCTGTCAGTTCCCTATAGCTGAAAAACTGTTTCCTAGACCATTTTTTACT
This sequence comes from Rhadina sibilatrix, assembly GCA_013400275.1. Taxonomy (NCBI): domain Eukaryota; kingdom Metazoa; phylum Chordata; class Aves; order Passeriformes; family Phylloscopidae; genus Rhadina; species Rhadina sibilatrix. Next base: position 87,539 of record VWYO01004575.1, read on the forward strand.
TGAAAAGTCAATTGAATCTAGTGTAGAAATCCCATTTCAAATGTTCTAAGTAGAAATGAGATCTAAGTGAAGATCTGATTTATTTTTCAAGCTGTGGGTTGAAAGAAGATACCTTGGAAAGGAAGACAGCAAAAGCAATAGCAAAGTGAGAAGCGGAAATACAGTACTTGTAGAGCAAACTGTTTATTGCTGCCTTACATGAGGAACAAAAGTGCAAAATTTCAGGCTATTTTCTTCCTGAAATGTTCAAAACAAATGTCATGCTCTTTAGGGATCCCAGTGCAAGCATATTTACAAGTAAAAACTCCTCCATAGGAATAAAATAATGTTTTAAAGTATAAAACAATTTAAATTATTGTTCTGGCTTCCAGGGAGAATTTTTAAGCTATTCCACTCCCTCCAAACATAAGGAAACCTTATGACTATAAGAGATCTATGGGGTATTTGCCTATTCCATTGTAAAGCAAGGCAACATGCATAAATATATAAATATCCATTATAAAAATTGTGTGGGGTTTTTTTGTTCTTTTTGATTTTATCCTTTTTAGACAAGTTCAAATTCTCCCTTACATACATTTCAGTATGCGGTCTAATTTCCATCTGTGTTTCTTCAAAGTGAATTTATACCCAAGTGCAGCTCTTGCTGTGTGATGAAATGGCCTGGAACACTAACCAGACCCTTCTCTACCCGTAAGATGAGTTATACTGTTATTTATCACTTTTATGTATTACAGGCACTTCACTCTGGCACTTGCATTGTGTTCTAAATTAATTTTATCCATATGTTATTAGGATTGCAACTTTTCATACTTCTACAATTGCTAGAATTAGAAATTATGAGAAGAGAAATAATGTATAGTATATGTTTGAAACATGTTATTTCTGGCATTGACCCTTAAAATGTAGACAAGGATTTTATGTGATTAAAGTTGGAAAAGGCCTCTCAAGATCATCTAGGCCAATCTTTCCTTGGGCTTCTTTTTTATGGCTTTATATTGTAGCTTCTTAAGTTATTCAAAAAAAAAAAATCTAGCAATCATGAGTTCATTATTTAGCTCTGCTTCTACTCTCAATGCAGATGTAGTGCAAGTGTCTCATGCTAACCCAAATTTTGTGATTCGTTTTTACCCCATCCTTGCAATGAAGATGTATTATGTTAGCATAATAAATGGATGAGAACATAATTTTATAAGATTTTTTCTGTTATTTATTTCTATATCAAGACTGTTTCTCTGCAGAAAAAAAGATTCTTTCTTCAGTTCTTAAATATTTTTCTTGTCAGATTGAATTGAGTGAAACATCACATAGTCAAATGCATTCACACTCTCTTGGTTAAGTCTCCTTTGTGTCCATCCCTCCGGGATGATTATTTCTGCACTCTTAATGCATAGATGAAAAGCTGTCTTGACTAACATCCAAGATAACCTGCTGTGTGCCGTATGAGACCCATATACCAAGTTGGTTTATAGTGAAGGCAAAACTCATAGGTTTTGACAGACAGAAATTTGAGACTCCTAGGGAGGAAATACTTAAAGGATTCTGCTATGCTTATAATATACCAGTGGGGAGTTGTTTAATTTTTATTTAGCATAGAAATATTTGTAGGGATTTCTTTTGGGGTTGGTTTGGTTATTTTTGTTAGGTTTGTACTAGTATGGCAATATTTGGGAGTATTTTTAGTAGAAGAAAAAGAAGTTTCCATAGAAACTTAAACTTGGAATTATTATTGTCACACAGTGAAAATTATAATTTCATAAAATGACCAGTTGAAATTACTCAATTTTTAAACTCACAAAAGCTTCATTAGCCTTTAGAAGCTGACACTGTTATGCAATTTGACTTTTTCTATTTAATTTTGTCACTAAATTAAGTATTTAAATTATTAGATTTTTCAAAAAGTGACTAGCATTACTGTAGATATACTGTGAAACCTAGTAATAGTCTTTCACATTATTTAACTACCTATACAATATTTAATAAAGTAACTAATTAGTTTTTAACCCTAGCAGTTGTCTTATGTCAAAACATAAAGATTAATTAAACAGAGAAGAAAATGTTCATATTTTGTATTTATAAATCATAAGACAAGTAGACTAAAAAGGTGACAATTCTCGCAGCTACAGCTTATTTTGCAATACAATCAAGAGAGAAGAGACAAAAGAAGGTTATTCAGAACTTTTTGCTCATCCCAGAACTAACTATTGATTAAGATTGATCAAAGTTTGTTGTTTTTTTTTTAATTAGTTAAGAGAATCATGTAAAAAAATATATGTTATGTGTGCAAATTGCATGATTGTAAAATAAGAGCGTTATGTTACTGCTGGCAATGTGTAAAAGAAGAAAAAAATAAAGAAAAGAAACCAACACTAAATTAAAACCAGGGCTGAAAATTGTTTGCTAAAAAAGCAGTTCTTGAGCACATTCAACCTTCTACCCATCATAGATTCTTTAAGTTACAGCTCTACATTGAATGCATTTTATCCTGTTATGATGCTGAAACTGAAGAAATCACAGTTCAAGAAAGCGCTTTCCTCATCCTGTATCCACATACTGTATGGACAACATGTTGTCAAGACAACATATTTAGACAGAGAAAAGTAACTTCTTACTTTACTATGGGACCACTTTAAAATATAATACACAACTATAAAAAGGAAGCTATGGAAGCCTTCTATCTTTGCAGATAGAAAGGCAGAAATGTATGATTTTATGTAAGTAATGATTGCTCATTATTACAGCAAATTGATTGTTTTGATAAGCTGTGGAGTAGGACATTTTATAGTATAAAACTGCACTATAAGCAGTTCAATTTGTGTCTGATTTCTTGTATTTGAATGAAGAATGAAAATATATTTTCCTTTTTAATGTTCATTCATGTCAACAAATGACAATAAAATGGAATTTGCCAATAAAGTAACCTGAGAACCAAATCTTTTATGACTTTATTACCAGTCTATTCCATTGGTAACTAAATACCAAAGACAGAACTCTGTGGAACTCATCAAGCATCTACTAAAAATATGTGATGTGATGGCAATTTTCATAGACTGGATTCTAAGAATTTATTTTGACAAGCTCATCAGTACTGTTCATCAGTCTGAAATAAATTATGGCATATGATACTTTGCTTTTAAAGAAAAATAAGAAAAAAAACTGCCCATTTTATTAAATTCTTGCTTTCACTTTGTGATAATAATGCATATAAGTATGAATTTAAGATACCATGGAATTTTTTCTTTTATTAAAATTGTCCAAAAATACTGTCATTCTAGCACAAATCACAACTCTAAGTATTCATTGTTCTTTCTTACAACTCAATTTATTGCCTTGATATTTCTTACAATAACTGTTTTTCTGTGCCTAAAGCTTCTCCAAGTAATTTTGATTTCAATGTCATATGAGGTCAATATACAACTGTTCAGTCATTAGAGTGCTTGTGCATATGTAGATAAAATCAGAGTTCTTCAGCCATAATTAAGTATTCCTTTATCACAACGGGTCATGAGATTCTCTTTTATTTATGTAATCGAAATATTCTTGAGAGATGCAAAAAACTTATAGGATAACTGGCTCTTATGAGGAAAAATAAAATGAAAATAATACGAATATAGTCCACCCACTATGGAACTAGTAATCACAAATAACCACAAGCACAGGAATTCCTGCAATCATGTTCAAATCTATTTGCATGCACACTCAAATTTATGTTAGCAAAAATCAAGATCATCCAGGAGTGAAAATTCTCAAGCTGAAGAATGCAGAAAGACAATTGATTGCAGTTTGAATTTTGATATATGAATTATTTTGTTAGTAGAGCTTCTGTTGGTGTGTTATTTTCCCAGTTCTTTTTAATATTTAGATTTAAAACCTTTGCTTTTCAGTATATTATCAATTCAATCGATAATTACAGCATGATAGCAAACATAAGATTTTTTTTTTGTCTGCAGATATATATTGCAAGACTAAGATTTGTAAACATATGTTTCCTTCTTGAACTAATAGATCTCAACAGACTGATGGAACTTCTTTCCCTCCTCGCTTTAAGGGAAAAAAAAGTAATTAAAGGAAAAGTAGACTTAAGAAACCTTATCTCAGTCAGAGTCCATCTTTTTTCTTCATTCATGATCACCAATTTGACAGTCAGTAGCAGGAGAAAATGGAGAGTTTCCTGGTTTTTTGGAAGCATAATGAGATAACATTATTTGCTAATTTAGTGATGCTGTTATGAGTACTTGCCAAAATATTTCACATTTGTCAAACATATTTTGAATTCATATTTTGGTAATTGCAGGGAGGATGAAAAGAGTGGGGTTCTTTTTTTATCTTTTTCAGTTGATTAATCTTATTTTCCATGTAGCATGATTTTTACATTTCCATTTGTGTAGTACAGTTTTTTCAATTCTTTTTCCATTGTATCAAAACCCTCAGATCCTTAATGACTCATAACCACTGGCCCATAATACTAGTAAATTTTGCATGAGAAAATGAGCTTTGTCCCAGTAGTACAACACTTAAGAACAAGTTGTATTAGCTGCACTGAAAAAAAAAACAAAACCAAGCAGGTCCCAAGACCCAGTAGTAGAAAAAACTTTTCTGAAGGTTTTTTCTTTGCTGCTCATGGTTAAGCTTTAGTTTTGAGCTGTTACGTGTGATAAATTACTGTTTCTCTCTATTGAAAAGGCATGCTTCACTGCTGTACATTCTTGTTTTTTTTTAAATAGTTGTTAATTCATCCATGCAAATAAAACAGACTTAAGAGAGGACTAAATTAAACAAAANAGCCTGGGGGGGGGTGCTAATGGCCCATTATCAAAGGTGTCAGACCTCTCTCCCACAGATGAAAATAGAATACACATATTTGGTTCCAAAACCCAGGACAGTGATATTTCTGATAATAAACCAAAAGGTATATTCTCCTTAAAACTGATGAGGCCATTCAATTTTGTTACCTGGATATAAATTCTGGTTTCTCTACAAATCCTTTACCTTTGGATACAAACGGCAAGAACAATTGTTTTGTTGTCTTCTGTTAAGCTAAGTCCACCATGTACATTCAGAGAGTGTTTATCAAAGCAATTCATGTCCTGAGGTGATCTGTCATGGATTAGCTATTATAAATAGCCTCACAGATTATAGATGTGTCTTTTAACACCAGTTGCTCATCAGTAAAATGTCCCATTGCTCAAAAACTTTAAGTCTGAGAATACTCAGCTTCCAGAGCTTTATGGGTGCAAGTTATTCTAGATTAAAGACACAAAATAAATCAATATTACTAGTGCTGTGACAATAGGGAAAGGACTGTGGTTCATTCTGCTATGGGACACTGTATTCCTAGCAGTGTACATGCACACTGTGTTACTACTGCTGAAGAAATTAGTGCCACTGTCTGGACGTGGGTGTATATTGGTGTGTGACCTTGTATCCACTCTGGGTTGCACACATTGCTTCTGCACATGGCCTCAAAGTATTGTCACACTCCTTTTGCACTTAAATGAATATTATATGAGTTCACATTCACACAGAATTCATTTTTCATTGAGACCAATCCTTCCTGTACACCAAATGCAGGCAGACACTGATGGAGGTCCTTGTCCTTCATCAAGGAGGAAATTGGGTAAAAATTCCAGGCCACCACGGATGGGTAAGGACCTACTGAGCCAACTCAAAATGAAAAAAGTAACTTCCAGGAGGTGGAAACAAGGACAGTTTGTGTATATACATGTATAAACATATATAAACATATATAATACAAATATACTTCCATTAATGACTGTCAAATGGATAAACAATTGACTCTGGAGTAACAGTTCAGAGAATTTTATTCTCTACCACTGGGAATGACTTTCAAAAGGAGAATAAACACACCATTCCCTTTCTTTGTTTCTTTGTTGCTTTTTTCCCCCAAATATCAGATAATAGAAGACAAAAACAATATCTATGGATCTCTCTATATTGGTATTATTGGTTTACAGTTTGTGGCAATATAATCCGTATTTAATTCAAAAATTAACGAGTTGCACTTCAGCTAATACCAAAACTTGATGTGACTTGATCTTATTTACTTGAAAACATTTCCACAATTGTGTTGTAATTGTGTTATATATAAGAAATGGAAAAAATTCTTCTAGATATTTTTTTAATATTCATATAGGATTTTATAGGTGAGCACAATTCACTGGCAAAAAATGTGATAAATTACATTCTACTTAATAAAGCACCAGAAAAAAAATCCAGTATACTTTGTGATGTATTGAAGCAGCCTGTCTTTTTAGCAGTTTTTTGGGGGGAATACAAAAATATATTTTCAGAAAGGAGCTATTTTACATATTTGAACAAATATAAGGAAAATTGAAAGTATTAGTATCTTCCTGATGTGAAGAGTGTCAATAATATTAAAAAGATAGTTCAAAACCAATGAAAGGTAAAACCTCACAATTAAATTTACCCTAAGGAGTTACCTTTGCTAAAGTCAATTAGAGCAATATTAAAGCAGAGAAAAATATGAGACCAAGGAGAAATTAAGTAGTGGTTAGAAGTTAGATGATTAAGACTATTATTTAAGTTTGGGGAAGCCAAAGCAAATGCGAAAACAGTATTTGAGGTCAAAAAAATGATTAACAGTAGAAAGATGGTATGGGATGAAGAAAGGGGACTAAAAGAAATGGAGGTAAAGCAGGTGTGATCCAAGGGAGATATAAAGAGATAGAGTGTGAGTTTTTTAAATAAGTCTCAGTGCAGATTTATAGCTCTATTATTGTGGATGGGAATGAGAAACAAAGAGAAGAAGGACTGAAGGAGAAATTAAAAGCTGTAGGGGAAAAAAGTGAAATTTTTTGCAGTATAAGAAATAGGATTTTGCTGTTTAAACGTTAACTGTTCTTTTGTTTCTTTTGTGGATTTATTTGGTTTTGTTCTGGTTTTGTGGGTGTTTTTAGTTTAATTTGGGATTTTTGAGTATTTGTTTTGTTTCAGGTTTTTTGAGTGTTTTGTTTTTTTCTTCCCAAGAGTACTCATGTTCTTCTGTTCCTTTTTATACAATAAAGTTTTGGAACCTGGAGACTAGCTTCTCATTCAGAGAGTATCTTGTTTTTTCCTCTTGTGCAACAACGATTTTTTGTTTCTCCTATACTTTTTTTTTTTAAAGTCTTCTCATTCTTTGGGGCATAAGCCAACACAATTTTCCCTTATTCTCTGCCAGTCTCATCAATGATGCAATTATATGCCATGAACAGGGCTCCAAAACAAGTTTTTTTAGGAAAACTTGCCAGCATAGAGAACATAAACTGTGTGGCTCAACAACAATTGGGCACAAATGCAATAGCTCCATACATAAATTATGGCTATTGTTTGTTTGTTTTTCACTTTCTTGGCAACAACATATTGATTAACAAAGAATGACTAGCAAGAGATTATAAAAAATTTAAGGAACACAGCATAGCCTATTTTTCATCTCAGACCCCATTTAAACTAATTTATACATGTTTTTAATAAAGTATAATAATTTGTAAGATTTAATATTTAGTAGTTTCTAAGCAGTAGTTCTAATTTATTGGTGAAGAAAAAAAGCCTTTTGTGTAACATTGTGAAGTTATACTTTCAGTTGAACAATGTACTAGAATTAAATGGGAAATTGTTTTCTTTGCTTTTTTTTTCTCTTAGGTATCTACTGTTGTTTGTGATCATAATCTTTTCAATGAATACAGAAAATTGTATGTATGAACCATTTTCAGCTAGTACTAAAATATAACTTTAATGTTCTTCCCAGTATATAGTTGTGTACCAGTATGATTTACCTTTTAAAATAGTCTGGTTTGTATATTTCATTCACCTGTTGGTGTATTAGATGTTTGCAGACTACATCCACATTAGAATTTAAATGTAATAGTATTCTGCAAAGAAGGGAGTGAAATTAAGTTTTTATCCTTTCAGACTGCAAAAGTAATAGAAAAATGAAAAAAGAAAATAATGAGAACATTCTACACGTATTTAGAGACAGAAAGCATACATTCACTTCTAAAACATATGAAAGCCACTGAAATTCCTACTGGTAACTTTCTAAAAGAAAAGATAGAGTGGAAACACAAGCACTGATATTTAAAATTTTTACAAAAAGGAAAATGCAGTATGGTGCTCTTTCAATCAGACAGTCTGGATTCACTTTCAGTAGAAATCAGTAACTTGGGAAAAGGAACTCTTAGTTTCCTGAGTCTTGTTCTGTTAGGGAACTGGGACATGTTTGGTGTGTATAACAACCTCTAGGAACCTGAAAGATTTTTCAGATTGATTAATACAGATACAGACAAAAAGATGAGATATTCCATATCAGCTGACTATATTAAATAGATAGATAGATAGATAGATAGATAGATAGATAGATAGATAGAGCAGGAGCCTGAAATTCTCTGAAGAGTGACTTAACATGTTTTTCATTTGTTCATTGCTTTGTTTAACTTAGCCTAAGGTCCAGAATCTCAGGATTTTTCTGTCTGTATTCATAGGGAGATAGATTCATCCCATTTACATTTGGATAGCTCAGTGATCTTTAAGTTGGGAGCCTAATATTTTTTTTTAATTGTCTTTGAAATTTCCTCTACAAGTCATGAGGAGGCCTGAGCCCTTTTCACTTAGAGAATGAACGTCCCACTAGTAGACTCTATTCTGGAAAGGACTAGCTAAAACTGGCTTCAAACATGCTTGTGAATGTAAACATGTAAGCAACATCTGTCTGAAGGTTAGTGACTTCAGCAACTTGAAAGTACTATGAAGGGTTAAACAATTTTGCCTGTAAAGTAGTACCCAAAAACAATGAGAAGAAGCGGCCAGAAATGACAGATGAAAGAGATAATGATTGATTAAATCATCAATGGTCAAATAATGGACATTCTATAGGCTGACCAAGCAACACCCAGGCAAGAGAGTGGTCATATAGATGCAATGAAATGAAGCAAATTTTGGGGGAAATGTGCATTGATATCAGAATAACCAGTCAAACGCTCTACTGCCTTGTAGAAGCAGAGGAGAATCAAGGCAAGGAGGACAATAGTCTTGCCCTTTTCAGTGAAACAGGGCCACAACATTGTGATTTGGACCAATTCTCATCAAAGACCTGGGAAAACCTGGGTGCCCTCTCTTGGCTCCTGTTGAGGAACGTGCATAGGAGCAAGATTTCCCTGCTGTAGCTGTGATATGGTCATTAGAGTACTTGTAGGGTACATTTTTTCTCACTCGAGATGGACATCAGAAATACTGATGTCATCTGAATCATCCCCCAAATTGGCTAACACCATGGAAAATTCTACAACCTTGTAGAAGTGAACTTTTTACTTTCAGTTTTACAATGGATTACGTGATATTTAAAGAAACTACAGTAAATATGTAGTAGTACTTAAAAAGATAGAGATGTCCTCTGTTTTTCAAGGCATTAACCCAAGGTAATGAGGATGCCAAGTAGCTTAATGGTTCTTGCAATCATCTGCTACCAAGAATAGAGCACCTGGCATAGCAGGTCACCTGTGATATATTGTAAAATTGTCCTTAATAGTTGGTGGATTACTTCATTTCTTTCTCTGCTGAGATATGTAATTATGTTGGTAATCTGAATTCTTCACTATCCATGATGGAAATATAGGAAATTTACCATCAAAATTTGAAGAAAGTAAGGAAAATAAGGAGTTACTGAAAATTAATACAAAAAAAAAATTGATGAAATAATCAAATGTAGTATTCTTTTAGGAACAGTCTTTGCTATTTGAGTACATTTTAGTTAAAAGATAATCCTTGAGTAATTTTGTTTTCTTACACATTTTAAAAGCAGAGAAATAAAATAACTAGTTATTGTGACTTTGGTGTAGGGGTTTGGGTTTTTCTGTTGTTTTTCAGTTGGGATTGGTTTTCTAATATTAATTAACAATTATTTGAGTTAATCTATAATGAACAGATTATTTTGTTTATTACAGCTTCCAATTACATTTAATAACAGTGAAAGACATGGATACTTTTATTTTTTAGACATATGTTCAAGCTATCACAGAAATTAAGGGGATAGTTAAACCTGAGTTGAAGGAGATGCTGAACATGAGTTTAATGAAATGGTTTCTAGTTGATGCTCCAATGAACATACATTATTTATACAAGAAAGAACAGCTTTGCCAAGGGAAATTGAGAAATGTGCACCAGCTCAAAATAGCTAATAGAGAATATGATTTCCAATAACTTTTAAATTGCAATATCTATCTTTTTCTATGTGTGATTTTCAGTTTTCTTCTGCTAGTGGATTTTCTATCTCATCTTCCTAATTACACCTGAATTCATTTCTTTGCCCATCACATTGGGCTACAAATCTGCTGCAGTAACTAAGCTCTCTTAAATTACTACCTCCTTTAACTTTGACTTTCCGATAAGTTACTCCCTAAGGTCACAAGTTAGAAGTATTGGAACATTTATTCCTGGGGAAGAGGAGAGAAATTAAATGGAGTTTGCCAGTCAGGAGACAGTTCTTATTGTATTGCAAGTCCCCAGAGGTCAGCCACAATTTTGGCCATTCCAGATCGTAAATTGTTGTGCAGTGTTCAATATGTTGAGTTTATTTCAGAAGAAAGATTGAAGAGAACATGCCTACCAAGTGAATTCCTTCTGATTACATTATAGATGGCCAAATTCTTGTTATGCATTTTTAAAAGACTTTAAAGATTAATATTTTTGAATAGGCAATATATGATAGATTTCATTAGGAATACATTTTTACAAGAGTGAAAAAAAAATACAATAATAATATTATATTCAGAAATTTTGTTTCAGTCCAAGTGGATTTGAGGCAATGGACAGCACTTTGAAAGATATCCCAGAGGGGGAAGACAACACTGGTATTCATTTAGTAAACACTATTTTACTACCATGATAATCAAAGGACTGTTGACAACTGTGTATAATGCTTTCAAAATTATTCTTTTTAAATGCAGATTTCAGAAAAAAGTTTATATCAGCATTAGAAAACTATGATTAGCTTAGTCCATCCACAAACAAATTAGTTTAATTTAATGTTGTTTTGAAAGAAGAATAAAATGTAAGATTAATAGATAAATAAACAGCATTTAAAGCTTGCTTTTATTGGTCATAGGAATGGTTGGAAGTATTAAGGTAATTTCTGGCATAGCTTTTGGTAGGTATATTATATTTCCTCCTCTTCCTGTGCAGTTTTGTGAAAGAATCAAATATTCTCTGAGCTTCCCATGTTACCCAGTGATCCAGAGTCCAATTCCTCTGCAAAAAGGTACTGGTACTTTCCACTTAATTTGTCCAGATTCTGTTTATTTTTCTGTGAATGGAACTACAGTAATTTCTTGTGTCTTTTACTTGAATGACAATGCATTTTCTGCAAAGCTGGGAAAATAGTTACCTATCTGTGATTTTCTTTTCTGAGTTCCAGATTTCTTTGGTTTTCTTCATCCCATACATATTTGGAACTTGGTTTCTTTGGTATTGTTTTTTGAAAAACACAAAAACAGATGAAAGTCTTTATAACTACTTTATTTGATCTCAGTCCTTCCACAGTTTAGTAGTATGTAAAAATTGTTCCTGTTGGTTCTTCAATAACTTCCATGAAATTAATTTAACACTTGCAAAGTACTTAAAATAATTGGATTTTTCCTTACCTTTTTTTGTCCCTAGAAGTTGAATTAAAAGCCGTTTTTGATTTCTTATTGTGCCCTGGTTTACAGGCTCAGAATCTAAAGATGTTGCATGGCAAAACATTGACTTAGCTCCGAAGCTGCCCTTTCAAGTCAGTTGATAAGAAATTTGGAAGTTTAGTTTGAGAAGTCTGCTACTTTGTTTATGGGAAGGCAAATGGATCTGATCAATAGATCTTTTCTTTTGACTCTTGAAACTCATTAAAAGACTTTTATGAGAATCGTCTTAGAGGAATCCATATCTAATCATTTAAATGTAAAAGCAAAAAAACAATAATTCTTTGCATTGCTAGATCTCTAATTTTCAATTAAATTAATGCTTTATATTATTTTTATGTCTTCAGTAACATTATCACCTTCTTATAAAGAGAAGGCTGTTTAAAGAGTTGAAAGAGTGGTGACCAATCAATGGAAATTAGTAGACTAGCACAAAATAAAAATTAATTTTCTCCAAGGAGACTTGCCTAGCAAAGAGAACCATATTAAGTGATCCTGACAAAAGATCTCTCTATTGGTGCCAGCTGTTCTGGTGCTTAAGCTTTTACCGTAATATTTTTGGTTACCAACATATATCTAAAATTTTTGCAACAACCTAAAATATAATTCCCCTTTCTTTAGTGAATTTTCTGTTTCAGAAATATACTTTTTCCCCTACAATCAACATAGACTAAGAACTAGTAATGCCTCAGTTAATATTCTAATTTCATCTTTTTGATGAGACACATAAAACGAGTGGAAAAAACCTCAACCATATTTTACACTTTTTGCAACAGAGTACTTAACAGTACACAAAGCATTTAAAATATGAAAGATACTGTTCTCTAAGGCTGCAATCTGAAGTTTAGTATGACCATTCAGAGTGAACATAGAACTTGCTGAAACACCACCCTCCTGCCTTCTAAAGCTGTGTTTTTAACCATAATGGAAAATTTTGGCATTTTTTCACATTGTACCAAATGGTTGTTTAGCCTGGACCAAACGAGGTTTGGGGCAACTTTATCACTCTCAATAACCGAAAAGGTAATAGTGAGGTGGAGATGGTCTCTTCTTCCAAGTAATAAGAAATTGTCCTGGGTTGTGGAGCCAAATATGTGTATTCTATTTTCATCTGTGGGAGAGA
>VWYO01004575.1:100387-114975 GCA_013400275.1 Rhadina sibilatrix
TATAATTTGGCTGGGGGGTTTACATTCTCCATTCTAAGGGAAACTCCAGTTTTCCTGGTAGATACCTGTCTTTCCAAACAAAGACAGATATAAAACAAGAGGAAAGGGCCTCAAGTTGTACCAAGGAAGGTTTAGACTGCGTGTTAGGAAAATTTTCTTCACTGAAAGGGTATTTAGGCATTGACACAGGCTGCCCAGTAAAGTGGTGGAGCACCATTTCTGAAAGTATTGAAAAGGTGTGTGGATATGGTGCATGGATGTGGTTTAGAGGTGAACTTGGCAGTGTTATGTTAATAGCTTGATTTGATGATCATAAGGATCTTTTCCAACATCAATATTCTAGTAAAACTCTCCAAGCACATTAACCCTTCCTTTTTGGTTGGGATGGTAAGTCAGTTTTGTGGAAGCATGTGGAGGAGGCTGGGCATACCTTTGGGAATTGGCTGCAAAGAAGAGAATTTTTTCCCACAGCTTTGTAACACCAGGTACCAAATTAGTCACCTCTTTTACACAGTCCCATTTTTTTACAGACATCCTCCTTATACTAAGGGCATCATTTTGTACAGATGAGGTCTGTCCAGGGAAAACATCAAAAGATTTATACCACTGATGTAGTAACACCCTTGGCTTCCTTTGCTAGTCAGGGGGAGAAGGGGAAAGAATCCACAAAGTCAAATTCACTCAGGATTTAATCTCCATTTTCCTTTAAAAACAATCTCCAAACCAATATCAGAATTGCTCAGGTATGGCAAAACTTCATGATGTGCCAGGGGATGGAGTGGAACAGGAGGTTCATCAAGCACAAATCCCATTAATTATGTAATAAAACAGGAAAAGAACACCTGGCGATATCTCTCTTACCCATCATGCTGAAGCAACTGAGAATCACAGAAATCCTTTTCATTACCCACACAATCACATTATACGAACATTCAATTGGTGGTTTTGTAGAGCCATCTCATGAAATATACTTAATCTTACAGCTGAGAAAACTTTCGTTGCCTGAGAAAACGTGTCTCAAGTTCCCAGTTAAATCATGAAGGATAAAGTTTTGATGTGTAAAACCTTATTTACCTTAGGTGGAAAATATTCTTTAGAAATTCAGGCTGTTTTAGTGGGTTAAGTACTTTAGTGCACCAGAGGTTTTACCACTACCTCCAAGCCCAGTGGCCTTGAAATAGTATCAGTTACCCAGGGAGACATGCTGGAATCACTCAGCTAAAGTATTGTTGGAGATGGGTATTATCTGCCACACCACTCTCCCCTTAACAGTCCTATTTGGCCCACAAAAAGCCAGGTGGTTGCTGATGCATGATGGTAGATTACCAGCTAATAAATAAAGCAGCCTCTCCCCTGGCTACACTTGTCCCAAATATATTAACACTGTTCAAATGTATTGAGAGAGAAGCTGCAACATGGTATGGTGTGACTGATATGGCTCATGCCTTCTTTAGAATATTCAGTACTGCAGAATCCCAGGAAAAATTTGACTTTTCTTGGGAAAGGACTACAACATACTTTCACTGTCCTGACTCAGGGGCTTTTGAATAGCCCTACCTATCTGCCAAGGGCTAGAGGCACAGCATCTGGAGAATAATAACATCTCTCCAGATTGTAAATTTTTCCATTACATGAATCTTACTATCATTACTGGGCTCACTGAAAAGGAAGTCAGAGAAACTCCTAGCAATATTTTGGACATCATGAAAAACATAGATGGGTGATCAGTCTCAAAAGATTCTTAGATATTATCTCAAACGATAATACAAGGGCCTACTACAGAAATTATGTCATAAAACCTGACACGTTGCCTGAAGTGGCTAAACAAACTATATTACTTATGTCTGAATACAAAAAAAAACCCCTCAAAAATAAACACCCCAAAAAACCTTTGTTGGAATTCTGAATTATGGGACACAATTTCATCCCATGTCACACAGATCTTATGGGTGTTGTATCATATATGCAGGGAAAAGGCCAAACTAAAATTTTGGGAAAAGGAAAAATTAATTTTTCTACAAACCAGACAAGCTAACTTCCACACTGTGTCTTTGGGGCCCATATTTGCTGATAAAATTTTTGAATTTTAAATTTTGTATATATGATGATTCTGGGCCCAATAGAGCTTTTGGCAATGAGAGAAGGGAATGCCATCCTCCATGGGCTGTAGTCTCAACTCCTCTCTACACCAACTCAAAATTACAACCCTTTTTAAATATTACTTTTAGCTGCACATTGAATATTGTCAGAAGCTAAAGAGCTAACAAGGCATTGCTCTGTCAGTTTACCTGTCCTGCCGCAGTGTCCAATGACACCAACTGCAAGGATGGGAAAATGCAGGTGGTATGAAGTGGAAATGATGTACCTCCGCAAATGCTAAGCCAAATTGTACTGGTTTGGTTGGGACATATACTTAATTCATAGTAACTTTTATGGTGCTATGTTTTGGATTTGTCCTGAGAAGACAGTCGATAAGATGAGGATATTTTGTTTGGGGCTGAACAGGGCTTATAGGGTAAAGGTCTTTGTTTTTCGCACTGCTCTACTAGGAAGTGGGCTGGGACTGAGAAGAAGAAGCTGGGAGGGGATCCAGCCATGTAAGCTGAGATGATGGTATCATGGGGACAAGATTGGAGAAAGGGCAAAGTGATGCACAGGCACTGAGAAGTGATTAAAAAGTGCTTGGAGGAACCAAGCTGAGAGAAGAAGGAGCAAGAGGAGGTGATCCAGATGCAAGAGCCATGATTCCTCTGAAGCACCCTTCAGGAGACCATGGTGGAGCAACTATTTCCCTCCAGCCATGCAGAGAGAGCCACGCTGGAGCAGATATCTACAATGCAGCCTGTGGAAAGCACCATGACAGTGCAAGTGGATATGCCCCAAAGGAACTGTCCAGGACCCCATCCAGGAGCAGTTTACTCCTGAAGAGCTTCAGCCCATGAGGAAGATCTGCTTTAAAAGAAAGGAAAAGCAGGAGAAAAAGGAAACAGAGAGGAACTGCTATAGTCTGATAGCACATTTGTCATCCCCCTTGTATGCCTAAGGGTAAGTGAAAGTAGGCAAGTGGAAACAAAGGAATAAAGTTGAGCTTGGAAAGACAGAGGAGGATGGTGATTTAGGTTTTGAATTTGTTTCTCAGTATTAAAATCTATTTTAATTGGTAAAAAATTAAATTTACCTTCACCAAGCTGAGTCTGTGCTGCTTATGATAGTGATTGTTAAGTGATCTCTTTGTCTTTATCTAAAAGCTTTTTCATCTAATTTTTTCCCTTGTCCTATTGGGAGGCAGGAGCAAGAGACTGACTGGGTGGGCAGCTGGAAGCTGCCAAGGTCAACACATCACAAACATGCATACAGTCACAATTATATGCATTGTCTTCTCCATCTAAAATACTAGATGTAACCATTTTGGAACTATAGCTTTATGAAGAAAAAGGCTTGGGAATGCATTCTCCAAGGGAGTACTCAAAGCTGAGCCCATAATGCTAAGTAAACTTGACTTCCATCAGTGACTGGTGATTAAAGAACCTGAAATGCAAAGATGTCTGTCAGTGCTTTGAGAAGACAAGGCCCCTGAAAGAAAAGGAAGCGAATGAAATGCAAGAAATTTTAAAAGCAAGCAAACCAAGGATATAATTATTAAATAGGGTCATAAACATATTGAAATATGTATTAAATCAAATAATTATGAACTGTCATAAAATATTTTTTCTTATAATATTAATTTCCTGTCAATTGTGTTCTAATAAATATTACAACACCTTTTCTCAAAAAAATGGTCTAAGAAATACAGGAAAATCTAAATTTCATCTTGTCTTGTATGTTGTTTCTTCTTGAGGTTTCATATTTCAAAAAAGATTTGTAATTTCTTCACTATTACATAAATACATTATTACATAAATACATTATTAATTCTATCTTTAATAATAGAATTTCATGTTGCTTATGTTCCTTGTGTCACAAAGGTGAAGAAAAACAAAGCAACATCTTTAAAATTCCTTCAAACTGGTACTTAAATTTTTTAGGGAAAAGGAGTTTTTTTAGGAAAAAAAATCTTAATAGCAGGTAAGGCAGGGTGTGCTGTGTTCTATGCAAGAAAGGATGCAAGAAATTCTCCAGGAAATTATAATGCTTCAGTCACATCAATTTGCATTATTTTGAATATAGATTTGAGGTGTAACATTCCAGCTCAAATTCCAGCAAAATCTGAATCACACATCACAGATTGAATTGTCATACTTCATTTCAAAACTTCATCTCTCAAAATCCTTCTCAGCTGCCTTTCAGACATTTAGTCAGAGCAGTTTTCAGCATGACATGTAATTTAAGTGTAGGAAATAATAAGAATTATCCTTGAATAATATCCTTGAGTGATAGATATTCTGAGTTGCTTCCTTGTGTAAAAATCCTTGTGAAGTCTACTGCATTTGTCCCATTGTCTCCCTATTAGGGAGAAAAAGAAAATCCCCTACTTCTGTTGTTTTTCCATTGGTGCAAACAATGTGGCATGTTTGATTTCCATGTAAAAGGAATTCTAAGTTCTTGAAAGTGAATTGCATTGTCATAAATTTTCACATCAGATTTCTTTTTATATGATACAGTTTCCCAATTTTCCATTTTAATTTGGGGCTATGTTTTAGAAATAACTATGAGTTTTCAAGTGAAAGATTTTAGAGAACATAAGTTCACTTTTCTGAATTCCTGTGTTGCTCATTGTCTTGGGTTGTGGAACCAAAAATGTGTATTCTATTTCATCTGCTGAAAGCAGTTGGGGAGATGTTTTTCTTTATCTCTTGTAACTCTGGGAGGAGGAGGGAGGCAGATGCCTTTTGATAATGGGCCAACTGTTAAAACCAGGTGGGGCGTTGTTTCTTATCTCTTTTCACAATGGGCCATTAAGACTCCCTAAAGCAGTACATCCACATTCCATTGTGAGATGCTCCAACCAGTGGGGGGAGCCAACCATTCCTACCTGGATAAAACAGATGTAGGAACACAAGGCATCTAGCTTTGGCTGATTCCTGGAGGAAGACTGGACCCCTTCTCACCATCACTGGACCCTGACTCTACAGGATCATCTCTACTTTACCAGAACCACATCTGCCACTCTGGGAGGACTTACTGTGGACTGCTTCCAACATCCTGACCAACAGGGTGTCAGGTTGTAGCTCTGGCTCTGTCAGGGTTTTCCAAAATTGTTGTTTTTTTGCTTGTTTGGTTGGGTGGTTTTGTTTTCTATTACATTTGTATTGTTAATATTCCTAGTAAAGAACTGTTATTCCCATTCCCAAATCTTTGCCTGAAAGCCCTTAATTGCAAAATTATAATTTGGCAGGGGGTGAGGGGTTTACATTCCCCATTCTAAGGGAAACCCCAGCTTTCCCAGGCACATACCTGTCTTTCCAAACCAAGACACTTTCATGTTTGCTGAGATGTACTGTTGTAGGTGAATTATTGCTCAAACACCTGGCATTCTAAGTTTCATAGGTTTTATAATGCTCATACAGAACTCATATTTCTACTACCTATTATCACTTTCCTCCTTTCATGCCATATTTTTAAACATAATGAGTAGCTCTACCATCGCATTTTTATTTACTTATTATATATTTTGTTTTGCCCTCTTATTTTGCTCTGGTCTTAATTACCTCTTGATAATTAGGATTATAAAGGAAGAAATTATATTTTCTGGTATATTGAGAATTAGAAAGTGAAAGCAAAATATACTGCTGAGGAAAAAAGAAAGAGTTGGTTTCTTTATTTGCATATAGATCAGGATGAGTTCCTTCCTTCCTTCCTGCCTTCCTTCTCTTTCTCTCTCTTTTCTTTTCTTTTTCTTTCAAGAGCTGAACAAGCTGAATTGCAGAATGATTTTACAACTCCTCAGACCTTTGATAAATGTAGCCTGTGTACATAAATAATTCTGGTAAATATATGGAATTATTAAAATAATAAATGTGAGACAAATATTCTGATAAATTGAAAGATACTGCTTGTATAATGAAAAATTATGGTTTAACCTATAAATAAAAGTACCTTGTTTGTCTCAGCTGTTTCCTTTTTGGAAACAGGCCTTTATGATGGTGGTACACTACATAAATCTTACATATTTTAACACAACTGTCTCCTATACACTGAATTATTCTCTGAGGAAATGCTGGCCTGTCTAGGTAATTTTAAAAGTGGATTAACTGAACAGTTCCTGAAATTCCATATTTCTTCCTATTCAGGAGCTTGGACACCTAAATAGGAAGAAATATGGACTACAAGATATTCTGGTAGTATAAAAACCATTGTCACTTAAAATGCCTAATTTTATAAAAAACTAATTTAAAATAAAAGGAAATTATTTAAAAAATCAGAAAGAAGCTATTTAAGGTTTTTAACAGTCAAATTTACAATCTATCTTGTGTATCTTCTTTTTCTTGTTAACATTTCAACAAAAGAATTCCTAAAAGACTTAATATGAACTGAAATAAAACTGTACCTGCAACAGAGAACGTGAAAAGCCATCTAAAAAAGCAGGTCATTATAAGGTCATTTTAGCAACAGAACTTATATGCGTAATTCTTTGAAGAATATTAAGATTTAAGACACTAACCATTGTATTTGTAACTAATAACTTGAATTATGAGATAGGCCACAAAAATTGAAATAAAGCAATAGATTCAATCTATAATCATATGCCTCAAACATGGTGAAAGTATTTGTATATGTTGCCTTTTTTATACCAATGTTCATATTTGTGCGTTAGATTTTAGCCCAGTATAATCCTGTTTCCTACGTTTTTTATTTGTTATTCTCCAAAGCAACAATACAGTGATGTTGAGAAAAGGCTATGTTTCCTGAGATATTCTTCCACTTCTTCATATGTTGTCCTAATGAAAGAAAAACAACTAGTATTACTGATAAAGGAAGATGGAGCAAGCTGTTATTTACTGAACATTCGAAGTACACTCTTATTCTCTTAGTCTGAAAGACAGATGTCTGCCAGGGAAAGCTGGAGCCTCCCTTGGAATGGAGAACACAAACTCCCTCCCTCCGACTTATTATAATTTTGAAATTAAAGGGCTTTCAGGTGAGGGTATGGGGGTAGTAATAATGGTTCTTTACTAGTATGTATAACAAGGCAAACAAAAAACAACAAATACAGCATTAACAACAAAATGGAACCAGGAACCCAGTAACAGCTTCCCTGAACGCGGCCCTTTCCCCTGTGGTGCAGTTCTGGTCACAGCCGGCGGGGCGCTGGTGGCTCCCGGTGGGCAGGGCAGGTGCCATGATCCCCCCGCGGCTGCAGGGGGCGCTGTGGTGCGGGCTCGGCAAGCACACGGTAATGGGGGCTCAGCCCAGACAGGAAGGGCTGGAAGGGATGTGTCAGAAACTCCATGGCTGTGGCTGAAGACGCAGGAGGTCTCAGCAAGCAGGGGATGTGGGCTACAGAGTAGTAAAAAGACTCAGAACAGTGCCCAAGAAGCAGCAGGGGAGCGGGACAACAGTGAGCCTGCTCCCAGCATGGCAACAGGCTCCTCCTCCAGCGAGGCATGAGATAGCAAGGTCCCAGTTCAGTGACTCCTCCCAGGAGCAGAGGCTCACCCCACACCAGAAGAAACAGGACCAAGCTGGACTTCTGCAGCAGGAATGAGTTCCTTTCCCAAGCAGCAGCTACACCAAATGAAGGCTAGATGGGGTGGGTGAGAGTTTCCCCTCCCTGCCATCTCAAGCCCCTAGCCATCAGTGCTTCTTAGCAACACAATGGGAAAAATTCCATCGGTAACAAATAAAGAAAAGGAAAGAAAACAAAACAACACTCTACCCCCAACATTCTCCAACAGAACAGTACCCAGTTATTAACTTCCTTCATCTCTTCCACAGAATTTCAACTTTCACTGGTTCTTTCCATTTTCAGACCTCTCTAAGGGTTTTTAATAGCATCATGCTTTGTCTTTACATGTATCTGCATCCATTTACAATGTTCATTGTCTAGGTTCCTTCTGATCTAGCTTAAATTGTAATTTTCCGCTACTGTTTGCTTGTTTTTATCTTTTGCTCTTGTGTATGACTTGTTACAATAGAAAAAGAGAAGACATGAGAAAGGAGAAACCAGAATAAACAGAGAGAATAAGTGTGTTCCAAAAGGAATTTCATGAAGTTCAACAAGAAGAAATGGAACGCTGTGCACATGAGAACACTACCATGTAGCAATATATGCTAGGGGCCATCCAGCTGGAAAGCAAGTGACAGAAAGGAATATGGTGATCCTGGTGGGCACAAAGTTCCACCTGAGCCATCACTATGCCCTTGCCAGAAGGAAGACTAATGGTACCCTAGGCGACTTTAAAAAATACTACCTTGCTGTTGAAGTTGTGTGTTCCTTCTTTTTTTATTCAGCACTGATGAGGCCCACACCCAGAGCATTGTATCCTCTTCAGGGCTCCTCAGCACAAAAGAGACATGAGCATACTGAAAGGAGTCTAACCAAGGATGACAAGGATTATTAAGGGTCTGAAACACCTTACATATGTGGAAGGTCTGAGAAAGCTTGGACTGTTCAGAGGGCTTGGACTGTTCAGCTTAGAGAAGTGAACATTCATGGAGTATCTTATGAATATGTATAAATACCTGAAGGAAGGATGCAGAGGAGATGTATCCAGACTCTTTTCAGTGGTCCCCAGTGACATGATCAGAGGCAATGGGCACAAGCTGAAACACAGGAAGTTCCATCTGAGCATCAGCAACCCTTTTTTACTTAGAGGATGACTGAATGTTGGCACAGATTGCCCAGAGAAACTGAAAACTCCATCTGTGGAAACATTCAAACCCCATATGGGCATTGTCCTGAGCAACTGAGTCTAGATGGCCCTGCTTGAGCAGGATGGGTTATAGTCTATTCACTACTCGGTAATGTTTCAAAAGCTTGGTAAGCTGTTTTGGAGTTATGTACCCCAATGGTTTATCCCTGTTTCCCCCTCTCTTAAATCAGGTACCATCCAAAGGTATCTCCTCCCTTGTCCCTTGTCTATCTCTCCTGACTCTGCCCTTGCTCTGGAAGCTTTGATCAGCTGTCCATCTCCCTCCTGACCCTGCCCTATGTTATAGAAAATTATCTGTCAGTCTAGTCTGATGCCAATCACCTGCCTGCTCCACACCCTCTATCCCCCAGTTTAAAAGTGGGCACGGGCTTTGTTCAACTTCTTTTTCATCTCCCCGTCTTGGGGAATCAAGATACAGAAAAGAGCCTTCTCTGATCCTTGCTCGGAAACCTAGGCACTGCAACACCTGTTGCTGTAGAAGAACAGCCTCGTTCTGCACATTTACCCCAGTCTGCTGGCAGATTCAGGAACAACCCCTGGCACTGCCGAGAATCAAAGCTAGCTGGGAATCTACTGGCCTGTGTCAGAAAGCCAAAAGGTAATTAGCATATGACTGCTTACCGCAAACCACAGAAGCTGAAGTAAACTGTGCTTAGAGAGGTATTGCACTCTAAATGTTCAGGGCCTAATAAATACCCTGCAGTGGGAACCTTGCTCTTGACTCCATTAATACAAGTTGTTGGTAAAGAGCAGGATCATTAAGCAACACCCACAAAGACTAATATAAATACAGGCTATCCTTTACTCCCAGTTCTATACTGCTCTTAATCTCAAGAGAACCACTATACTCTTAAAGAAATACTCCAGCCAATAACAATGAATTGCAGTGAAACCTATTTTGCAGTCTGGTCCTTAAAAATAGCTAAGATAAACAACCTGATTAATCAAAATCATGTGCTATGATATTTCAGACTATTTTCCAGATCATAACTGTACAGAAATGTCAGGCTTAAAGGAAAAAAGAAATAAAGAAAGGAAATAGACCCTGTGTGAGGTACCATATGTTTACTATGTACTTCACACCTATTCTACATGTAAAAGAATGACATGTTTAGCTCCATGTCATTGCGTTTCACAGCACTTTCTTAAAGGTGTGAAAAATTAATTCCGACGAGATAGAAACAAGTAATCTCATTAGTATTGAAAAGAGACTATAGAAACAATTACCTGTATATTCCAGACTGATACTGGGCACAGATATGCATGCACCAGTTTTGCAAAAAATAATGAATGTATATGTATATCTGTTAAACATAGTTATAAACTATTGTTCTAGATGTATTAATTGGCACAGTTTTATTTGCTTTTCACACTATAATAAAGAAGAAAGATGCTGAGCATAAAAAATAATGTTGTTTAATCCTAAGTACTTTAATAGTATTTGTCTTATTGACTAGCAGAATATTTAATTCCCATACAGTCTTGATTGATGCAACTGCCTTTGTTATTATCTTCTTAACTTGCTCGGGTCAAGGAGTCTCTCCATCTTGTGTAACCAAATAGAAACTAAATGCAGATGCAACAGAATATTGCTGACATTTTTAGAAAAAAAATACTTATGCTTAAGCTAAATAGGTATTATTTAATGGAATAAAGAAAATATGTACATCATCAATAACACAGTCACATTAAATTAGTGCAACATAATAAAAACAATATATAGGAATTCATAATGATTATCCTCCCATGGAGACAAATATTAGAAAAGGGGAAAGATTTATTAGGTCACCTAGTATGTTTCTTCATCAAATTATCACACAAGTATTTTGTTCAGTCTCACTTTAACTGACCCAAGTGCTGAAAAATTCCTCCACTTCTAGAGAATTTATTCTTTTGTTCAACAGAATTAGAGAACACGGTTGTCTTGGAGACTTTACCTTAATATTCACTTTTTTCACTGCTCATTTTTATCCCATTTTCTTAATTACATCTCTAGGATCTTAGGATTGTTCTCTAAATACATGCACTGCAAATATTTACAGACAACTTCATATCCTTATCCCTCACTATGACCTCTTCATTCTCTTTATTCTAGTCAAGTTTGTAATGCATTTATTTAAACTCAAGTATTCAAACACATCCACAAAAGAAAAAAAAAATTATAAAATTATGTCCATAGGAAGGTCATAGTGAGGGTAATGAAACCAAAGTACTTACTGAAAGAACTTTTAATTTCTAAAAATAAAAATCTAGCCAAATGGTCCAGAAATGCTGAATATTTTAATTGCAAGTGTTGGTTGTATAAAATAATTCATCATTCTTTTCAATATATGAAAACAATTTACATAGCTTAAATTCTAGAGGACAATTCAACTTCCTTGCTGTAGAATATTTGCATGTAGAGCACCATTCGAGATGACCTATGTTATCTTGCATTGTCTGTTATTCCTAACATGCCCAAGTCTCCTGTGAGTTCTTTTTATCAACTACTCATGGAACAAGATACTTAGGATTTCTCATGGTATTGGGTATTTATGAGTTTGATGACAGGCCTGAGTTTAGTGACTGTAGACACAACTGGAAAATACTAAAATTAATCCAATTTCAGAATAACAAATATTGTTTAAAGTCACTGCTATAGGAACTGTTTCTATAGGTATTTAAATAGAGGTATAACACAATACTAATATTAAATTCTAAAAAACAGTTTTTACTACCATGACTTTTTTATTGTTTATATTTATATTTAATGATGCTTTGATCAGTCTTACATTTCAGTTTCTTATCACTGTAGAACTATAACTTTTCCAGAGTTATTTCTGAAGTGTTATTTCTGAAATATAATTTTGTATATTATAATTGATTTAATATAATTTTTTGGCCTAGAGTATTTTATAGTAATTCATACCTTTTTAATAGCACAACTGTCTTTAAGTCAACAAAACCCAATTATTTCTTTGAATTTTTAGATGCATAGGCTAATCAAATATGGATATATATTTTTTTTTATTTACTTGTTTGTTTTTGTCTCTAATAACAAAGCAGATATGCTTAATCAGATGAATTTCTGAGTATTTAAAACCTACGAGAAAATAATAATTTATTGTCATGAATCTTTTACACAAGAGGTGTTGTTTAATGCATTGAGTGCATTAATTTTAAATAAATACAGATGCAGCTGTCAGCCAAACAATGGAAAAAAAAAATAAGGCACGGAAGAGATTGTTCTGTTCAAATGAATATGTCTTGGCAAACATGAGTAAAAACATTAAAAAATCCAAACCAACCTAAAACCCCTCCCTCAGAATAAAGCAAATAGGAATCTGAAGACAACATGGTGCCAAAAACAAAACAAACAACCAAACAACAACAAAGAAACCCCCAAAACTACCCATAGATGATAAAACTACTTCAGTTTATTGTTCCCTTGACCTTCAGGTAAAATAGGTGTTTTTTTTCCTGCAACTTTTATTACTGGAATTAAAACTTGGATTACAAATTAGTTTCCTTATTTTATCATCGGACTTAATCTGGCATCTGTTGAAACTACTGCATCACTATGATGTCACATAAATAATAATTACATGCACTTTCTCTAAAAAATTCATCTCTATTTTCCTTTGCAGCATAGTTTGACAGCTATTCCACTTGAAGTTAATTTTCTCATCTTCACAGCCAAGCCTCTCAGTATGAATATACCAAATAAAATTTGCAATTTTATTTTACTACTCCACTGACTTAACACACATTTTGGAAGACTGGGATGAATCTGTGCCTTCACTTGTACATCCTTTTATTAAACTATCAACTCTGTTGGATTTACCATTGGTAAATTCACCCTATCCATGGTCCACCATGATTTTTGATCCTCTAAGTAATTTGGGATTAGACTTCTAATTTCTAACATATTTTAAATTGATTGTTCTCTATTTGCTTAGCTGATAACTATGCTTAATTGACATGTATCTTTCATATTTTGGAATAGTCATAGACATTTAAAAAAAGTTATTGCATTGTCAATCCAATTACATACTGATGTCTCTCTGATTTATATTTTGCTCCCAAAACCAATATTGATTCTGGTGTTACAGAAATGGGACTTATTTACTGGACATAAAATTATGAATAAAGCAATATATTGCTAAAGAGATATATATATCATAAATTGATATTATTGGCTCTTCAACAGCTTAAAATTATTTTTCACTGAATATTAAAATTTTACTTCTTTTTTTCTTGAAAGCCATTAAATCCATGATAAAAAAGCTTGACAGAAAAAAGAAGCCATTTCACCTTCATTCATAATTTGGCTATTAGAGTACCAGGGGTTTTTCTTCCTTCCAATTTGTATAATAATGATTAGATTATTCCAATGCTTTCCTCAACATCTAGCATCCAGCAGAGCTCACTTGAATTTTCTTGCCTTGAGAATTCAGCTACTGAAATATTCTGTTGGCTGATTTGCTTGACAAATCCTTTTGGCTGAACTTTAGTATGCATAGGAAACAGCTGTTCAATTACTGACACTTACTAGAAGAGAACCTGAGTAATCCACAAATCACTACACTATTTGCCTTTAGACCTTTGCTGACAATGGTACTTGACTAAGCAGTGAAAATCTTCCCAAGATAATGCATCTCGTAAAGGAGCTTATAAACAAAAGACTGAGGACGTAAAAGATTATAGCAATATTATTTATACAACATTCAGCCACAGGTTGCTAAATAATTGTCCCATTATATACTTTGAATGTTCTATTTAACTATTCATATAAGTTTTCAACATACATATAACATATATAAACCATGACAAATAACAGTTTCTTGTTCACATGATATATTTTCATATACATACTGAAAATTAGACCACAACGTGCTTAAATGCATATCTTTTGTGCTAAATCTTATAATCATTACTCTAATGTTATCAAAACTCAACACCAAAAACCAAAACAAAGCAAAACAAAACAAAAACAACAACAACAAAAAACCCTCATGGAAAATTCCCTACATTATCTTAAACATAAAAAGAACAGAATCCAACTTTTTTTTTTTCATATTATGTGACAAACACTGTTTTCCAACATCATTTTTCTTATTAATGTTATTATCTTTATACTTGAAATATGCAAAAAATATGTTATATTTTTATATATCTTTTCATCTGTTGCTAAGAGGAGCAGACAAATGTATATATGCATGCCTCCTACAGGTAACACCAATATACATAAGATTAGTGGAAAATAGTTTTATATTTTTCACCTAGCCATAATCCTAAATTATTAATCTTTATCCACTCAAAGAAATCCTAAAATATTCCCAATGAAAAAAGCTTTTTTTTTTTCTAAATGAATTGACTTTTCCTCCCATCTCATCCCTTATTACATTTTTATTCTTGTTGTATTCAGTTCTTCTCGTAAGAACTTCTCAGACTTCTGAGCTATCTTTCTATCCAAAAAATACACCCCAACAACTGCTGCTGCCCCCAAGATAAATATTACATCTTGTCTGTCAAGATAGAGGCATGTTTACCAAAATGAGATATGAGATCTGAGCAGCCAATGTAATCTTTATTCAAATAATTAGCCTATTGATGAGCAGGTCTCTAGATCAGGTCACCAATTTGTCCTTGTTATTCAGGAAGAGATAATTCCTTCCTTTTAAGTTCCTTATTATTATATAATTTTAGACAAAGATGCCCTTTGCTAATATATTACAGTTTTCAGGTTTTTTAACACATGAAATGTTTATTGTACAGCAATCTGTACAAAAAAAA
>VWYO01004575.1:115467-150467 GCA_013400275.1 Rhadina sibilatrix
AAGAAAGGGGGCAAGGGAAGGGAAGTTAAGGGAAGGGAAGGGAAGGGAAGGGAAGGGAAGGGAAAGCATCAGTTACTACCACCATGTACAAATGCAGACCTGTTTTAATACACATGTGATGCCAAACTCACATAATTAATTTGCTCTTGATAAAAGGATGTCTCACTGCTAATAAAGTATCAGTTGTTACTGCCGAGGTTCAATAAATAAGGGACATAAATTTACTTGCCCTATCATTATCTAAAAATGAAGTATGTAATAAAATATAATCTCATCTGTATAAATTGAAAGGAAGGGTTTAAGTATTTTAATTAGCAATTGACTAGATAACTACCACTATACTAAAATAAATGCCAATTAACATGTTAATTATTTTTTGGCAATTATTGATACCAAATCAACCCACTACAGTAATTTTGCTAAATTCTCAAAGTTAATTCTCAAAGTTAAATTCTCAAAGTCTTTACAAGTTTAGTTTATCAATTGCAGAGCAAAGGCACACATTTGTTGTTGTCATGGTTGGGTTATTTATGAGGAAAATAGATTGAGTTGGTATTACTTTTAAACTTTATTAAATTAATTTAAAAGGTTATGTATTAGGTGCACAATAAACATTTAATCTAAATTAAATAGTTGAATTTAATTAATTTTTAAAAGCTTCATGCAGCTTCATGTAATTTTATAGTAGAAATAGTATCTCAGTCCTGAGAATTAAACTGTTTGCTCTTCTCTCATAAATGACTATTTTATTTAAAGACAGGGATAATATCAATATGAGAAAATTGCTTATTTCTCAAACGCATCCATCCTTCATTACTTATTATTAGTTTTTTAAGATATACCATTACACTGTTAATGTTCATAAAAAGCTCTTCCACAGACAGACACTCTCATGTTGATGAATATTTATATGCAAAAAAACATTTGTTTTGCATAGTAAAAAGTTATTCAGAGGATGTTATACACACAATAACAAAACAGATTAAAATATAATGGTTAATAAAGACAGTCATTTAAGGCAAAATTACTAGATATTTGCTTTAAATATTTCATTCAATTACTATTGCAAACAAAGTGTCTGGAAAGATAAAGAGATAAAAATATCCATCAAAACTGATGCAGACCTGTTAATACAGCTAATATTTGCTTTTGCAAATATGTCTTGACATTGGAAGATTCATGATGCTTTTTTTCTTCATTTCTTTATTCCTTGGAAACAATAAGTATTTAACCTGGATTATTAGAATTATTAGCACTACTAGTGGTAGTATACTTATAAATTTCTCATATTTCATCTTATAACAATAATCAATAACAATCTAATTCATTTCAACTGTGCATGTTTATGAAGTCATAATTCTCTTCTGGTGGATTTGCCTAATTTCTATAAATTACATAACTAAAAAGCAAACCCATTCTTTCATAGTATTTACATTTCTGGTTAGGTTTATAGTTCATGCCACAGAATCAGATGTGGAGTTTTTTAATAGATTTTGTTAAGTAGAATAATAGATTATGTTACTAGAAGAATTGTAGTAGAATAGTATTAAAATGCTTGGTATTGCTTCTAAGAGTTTATACAGTTTATTAATTTGTAAAAGTATTTATTTGAGAAGCATACAGCAATAGATTAAAGAGACAGGCTTTTGTTTATATAGTAGGTTGCATTAATCAAGATTATAACATGCCTTCAGAGCTCTTCTAGTTCTAGGATTTTTGTTATCTTGTTGAAGATTGTGCTAGATGTCCTCAAATACTGAGACAATCTTAGCACAAATAATTTATTCTTTTAGAGCTTAAAAACTTTAAAAACACAATTTATTGCATATTTTAAAAATTATGAGACATAATAAATACAAGCCAGTTAGAACTGATTAAATTGGACATTGCCATAACTGGCCATTTATTCATTTGCAGGCAAATTTCCAGTCATAATATTTTCCTCCTAATACTAAGAATGATGCATTAGATTAAATAAAACAGGATATAAGTTAAATTGTGATTAAGCAAGTAAATAAATTTTTCATAAATAGCTTTTATTTTCAGTCTGTTTCTTTTCCTTTTCAAATGTATGATAAATGTATTACTAGTCTCTATGCATTTTTAAATGGTTGGTTTAAATAAAAGAATTAATCATGAGTGGTGAATTTTCTATTTTTATACATAATAAATAATGTCTGAAAAAAAATTGGGGATTATTTAGAGATATGAGTTGCCTCTTTGCTTCCTTCTCCCACAGCATTTTCTTCTGAAAAGGTGCTACATGTTAAATAATCCCCATGCAACACACTACATGAACACAAGGCTTCCTGACACCTCAGCTCTTCACTTCCCTGAAACTGAACCAGATAATGGATGAACCTTTTGCCTAATAAAAAATATGACTCCAAAGATACACATTCTTTAGGTTAGCTGAACTCAAATGTGGTGGTTTTAGGGTGAAAATACAAAAAGAACAGGTTAAGTTTTATTTTAAAATTTCTGACTAAGGAAATTAATAAGAAAAATACAACAATAATAGTTCTATATGGACACTTAACAGCATTAATATTTCTCGCCTTTCCAGAAGCCTTTCTTCTATCTTAAGTCATGTTGATGCAAAGGAAAGATTTTTGCAGTGGATCTAGGGAAATAAGCAACAATATTTTGATTGAAACTACCGGCAACTCTCATTACAGACATCCAAGAGATATCTAGAGGCCTTTTGATTTGTTTCCAATGTAAATGAAGTATTTCAGTATTTGTAAAAGCACCTTCAAGACAGTTCCTCTCAACAACAGCTTTAAGAACATTGCTGAATCACATCACTAAATGATCCCCAGAATTTTGGAGAGCAGAAATTATGAGTTCCTAGGTTTCTTTGGGGTTGTATTTTCTTTTATGACAGCTTCTGGCTCAATGCTGATATTTCATATAATCTTATTTTCTTTTTAAAATGTCTGCCATGGCCTTGAGTGCAACAACAGCCTCATTTGCAGCCTCCTCTCCCGCAGGGATTTAGCTGCTGGTGTTCAAGGTTATCCATATGACACTCCTGTGTAACCACAGATCAGATTTATGTTTAAAGAGTGAGAATGAGCTGTGAGAAGCCTTGTGTGGATCTGGTCCCCCTCCTCCCTAAGCTCTGGAGTTTCTCTTGAGCTTGAATGGTGATCTTGACATATTGACATGCCTGTGTTGACATTGGGCCTCATTGCTGCAGTCTTGTTTGGCCACACAAGAGCTGTTGGTTGTACCTGATGGACATCACCAGACCAGCTCTGCTCTTGTTCAGTGCTGTGGGTCTGTGTTGCTGTTGCTGAGGGCATTACCCTCATTACCTTGCTGTCGCTCTTGGCTCCTGGTGCCCAGCTTTTCCCAGGCAATCCACTCTTGCTGCTCCCTGGGAATGTCAGTTGGATGAAAAGAATAAATATTTCTTTGTTTTCCTCACAAAAATAATGAATACTGCAAAAGTTCTTGTAACTTTGGACAAAAGGTGGTATCTCTTATTAATTCAGATAATATGATGTAAATGACTAAGAAAACCAATTGGTATTTTAGTTGTGACTTTAGCAGCCAACCCTGGTGGTGGGATGTGCAAAAGAGGGTCTAGAGATTTTGTTGTTTGGCTTTGCTTGTTTGTTTGTTGTGTTTATTTCTTTAGATTGGGGGTTGGGATGGAGAATTTTTTCTGTGTGTTTTATTAGTATTTGATGGTGTATTGTGCTCTTTTTGTTTAACATCAAGAATTCGAAGTGATGTTTAAAACAAAGAAATAAATTGGAATGGAACTTCTAAATGCTATTGAGTGAAAATGTGGACCTCATTAATTCTAGTGAAGGAGCCAGTTTTAGTTCTGGCCCAGACTTCAGTTATTGTGGAATAGCTTCATTAAAATCACCCTACTCCCTCAGTAGATTTGCTCAGGTAGAAAATTTAACTGTGGTAGAACTGATAGCATTTTATGTTCCTAAGAACATAATGAAAAAATGCTTTAAATATGAGTCTTACTACTGGGTTCACTCAGAAGTCATATACAATCAGAACAATGGTCTTTAAAACATGAAAATAAAATGAAATATGATTTTAACAGTAAGTATTATAGTAATCATATCTGAGTAAGTAGAGAGAAAAATATGTTTAAAGCGTCACAGTTTAATCACATATTAATTCTATTTGACTGTATCCACATTATCTAATTTTATTCTCATTTATGAAAATATTTTGATGGTGTGAATCTTGGTAGAAAATTAATTTCATGTCCTCAGACTTATTTTATGATGTAACAAAATATGTCTGTGACAAAATTAATTTCATTTTAAGGGAGTTTAGTGACATTCTTTGAACACTATATTATGTTCTGAAGAAGCAGATAAAAATACAGCAAGTCTTACATAATGAATAAGGTGTATCATATATTTGCTTTGGTCAATTTTTTAGATCTCGCCAAATGGCTCAAAGATCTTAACAAAATCATTTGATCTAAATCAGCAATGTAAAAACATGTATTTATATTCTTAAGATATAAAGAAGAAAAGCCAAATGATAAAAACCCAAAAGAATTAATTTAAACTGTGAACTTTAAAATCTGAACTGTGTTCATTTTAGAGTTTAAATATTGTTCAAATATAACAATAATTTTCAAAGATCAGAATTTCATTATAGACAACTGGTAAATTGTAAAGGCACTACATTTGAAAAATCAATTATCCATGGTGCATTTATCTCCATTTCCCTCTTCTTGCAAATTCTGGTCCACATCCGTGTTAGAAAAACATGTATTTGTTAGTGAGAGATCAAATCCAGCCAGAGGTGAAGTTGCTGCAGCTCCAAGTACACAGGTCCAAACAGTAGCAAGGCTGAGCACACACACACACCATACATAGATATTCAGTGTATGTACACCTGGCCACACATCAGCCACATTGATCAACACAGATAGGCACACTCAACTAATACCAACACAAAGTGCACCAGTGGCTGCATCCTGATCTGATTTCTGCCCAATTTGATGAAGGTCTGTTAGTGGGAAACATATACCAACACATGTAAGTACACATTTTTGTATATATACAAACACATATATAAGCATATATATTTATAAATGTACATAAATATATAAACCTTGCATACTGTGTGCGCTTTTAATCTCCACAATAAAAAAAGGACATTAAGCTTTCAGAGACCTTCCAAAGAAGCGTAATGGGGATGGTGAAGGGCCTTGAGGGGAAGATGCATGAGGAGCGGCTGCGGTCTCTTGGTCTTCTCAGTCTGGAGGAGACTGAGGGGAGACTTCATTGCAGTTACAGCTTCCTCACAAGGGGAAGAGGAGGGGCAGATACTGATTTCTTCTCTGTGGTGCGCAGTGACAAGACCCAAGGGAATGGTCTGAAGTTGTAACAGAGGAGGTTTAGGTTGGCTATCAGGAAAATGTTCTTCACCCGGAGGGTGTTGGGCACTGGAACAGGCTCTCCAGCAAAGTAGTCACAGCACCAAGCTTGGTGGAGTTCAAGAAGACTTTGAACAACACCCTCAGGCTCAAGAATTTCTGGGGATAGTGTTGTGCAGGGACAGCAGTTGGACTTGATGATCTTTGGGAGGCCCTTCCAACAGCATATTCTGTGAAATATGTGCACATTTACATATGCATATATGCATAAATATGAATATGTATGATGTGGAACCATTCAGCATCTTGGCTCAGAAACCCTGTTGAATCAATATCTACTCCTTTTATCCCAGTTACTCCATTTGCAATCTCCTGCCCTCAGGGCCAGAGGCTTACTGACAACAAATGTCCCAGTAGCTTGCCTTGGGCAGGCAGTCCATTGAGGACCCTATCCCAGATCCTTGCTCTTCTGAAGTAATTCACATCTAGTGACACACACACACACATATATGTGCCTGCAATCATATATCTGAATCAACCACTGATCCCTCAGTTTCTGCACAAGCTGACCAGAACTCCTTTTGTCCCTCTAATACCCAGCCTCCTCTGCAGTAGCAGCCTTGAAAGAACAACCACTTTCCCCAGCTCCCAGGCCTTCTCAGCTTCTTCCTGGCTACTCCAGCTTGATCTTTGCCAGTCACCACATGCTTACTTGCACACCTGCTCTCATTCCAGGGGCTGGCACTACCGACACTCAGGCCTCTGGCCACTGGTCTAACTCCAGCCGCTCACATCGTACATACACGTGCACACAGATGAGAGAGGCCTTTGACCAGGAAAACAACTAGATATGGAATTTAATAACGTTGGAAGATACTGCTGTTCAGGCATAGAGTGTGGCCAGACAAGTTAACTGATCAGCAATCTGCTTACTTCAGCCACCCCCTTTTATACCTTTATTCCTGTCTTTCCCATGCATGTTCTTCCCCAAACCACTGAGATTCCTCCCTTTCTCTTCCTTTTTCAGCCTTCTCTAAACATCCCATAATAATCGTAATATATTCCTCAAATGTTCTGTCCCTACAGGTGTCCCAAATGCCCAAGTTACTGACTCCCACTCATTCTGTAAAATGGTGGGAGAGCCATTCTTTTTGGCTCAGGATATGAGAGTTATCTCTGGACCCCAGGGCTAAGGTTCTTCTGAGCATCCTTTTCCTGATGTGGTTTCTTGGATTCCCCCACCTTCCATTGTGTCCTTCTGCTCCTTTTTAGTGTGTACTGGTATGCAACCTAACAAAGTTCTTTTGGGAGAAGTCAGGTAGGTACAAAAAATACCATGCATCAAAAACAAGAGGCACAAGCATTTTTCTTTAATTTTTTTACAGGCAAAAATTAAGCCTATATAGTTATATAGTTATATAAGAAATAGGAAAAAAATTTGTTGTTATACAAATTGCTTTAAATTTTAACAATTTACATCCATAGATCTGTAGTGGTGAAGCAAATAGTGTTTTCAGTCTGCTGAAAGCTCTTGGTTTATCTGGTAGCAGTGTAGTCATCAGAATGCAATGCAAAGTAAGACACATGCAAAGACATGGAAAAGCGCCAAGCAGATATCTGTCAGATGCAGCAGCATAAGCAAATTAAAAAGATTCTAAAAGAAAACAACAAAAACTAACTTAAAAAGGATACACAACAATAAGAAACTCAAAATTATTCTGTTTCAGTCATGACAGTCTTGTATCAGATACACAAAGGAAAAAAAATGAGAACAATAAAACTGAACCAGTTTTCCAAAGTACTGTACAAATTGCTTCATTAGCTCATCATCAAAAAGAAGAGATATTCCAGTTTCATCCCTAGCTAGATAAATTCCCTTTCAATTTCTACACTCACCTGCCAGTGGGTTTTTTAAGCTGTTTAGAATACCTGCTGATTGAATCTGGTCTTGCGTCCTGGTGTTTAGCTGCATTCCAGATGCTGTAGTTCCTGAATTTGTTCCTCCTAAGTGGAACCTTACATTTAGTATTAAAATTTTAATTGGAGCAATGAATGAGGGTAACTGTAAGACTCAGGACAAAATTAATAGCAGCATGCAATAATCAGAGATTTCTCTAAGATAGATGATAAAACCATTCACCACTATTTGGACCTGTTCAAATCTCTACCTGTGCTTCTTACCCATTCCTCTATCTTGCTGAGAAGTTTTGAGAAAAAAATGTATTTAAATTATTAAAAGTTAGGTTTTAATAATAGTTGAAGTTATATATGAGTAACATATATAACTGTTTTAAATTACATACTTACATGCATTGTAAGCACAAGCCAACATTAACCTAGTGTTTTTAGACCTGCAGGTCTAAAAATAAAATATGGAGCTTTTTTATTATTATTTTTATTTTATACAGGTCTTCCTAAAGATAACATTGTCTGAGCTTCCATACCTAAAGTTGCTATTGGGTCACATACCAGAAAAATATTTATGTGTTTACATTACTTTAAAAATCGCAATTAAATGCATTTAACACATATTGTTTTCAAATTTACTCATATATGTACCTTCCTTTAAAGGACATAGCATCATAGTATTTCCTTTTTTTTGACAAAAAAGGGGATTTTTTTTCTACTCATAAAAGGTTAGGTCCCCAGTAATTCATCGCTTATTATAATTTCTACATATGCTTTTTATATTTTTTAGAGTGGCCAAACTTCACCATTAAACAGGATAAGAATAAGAATTGTTCCCAATCCAGGATTACAAAAGAATTTGAGAAGTAGTTTCATCTATCCTGTGGTGTATAGCACTTCTTCCTCTTTCATTAAGAAAGAATAACATCTTTTCTTTTTCAGGGCAATGTTTTCATATCACACACACTTTCTTTCTTATGGTCTCACAGATGAAAAATGAAACCAGTACAACAGTGTTTCCCAAACTTAAAGGGCTGTTGTTTGCTGTTAAACAGTGCAAATTCTTCTCTAGACTTGCTTGTCTTTTGTTGATTTTAGCTTGTTTTAATCATTCCTTAGACATGAGGTCACTGTTGTCTATTTGTTTTAAATTAAAATCTGCAAATGCCATCTCTATTGAAGGCCTGATACAATGAAATAAATGATCTTTTACTAATAATGGGAAAAAGAATCACTGTTGTTAGGCTACAGTCAAAAGTGGTTGAGGCTGGGAATTTAGATCCTGAAATTAATTCCCAGCATCTCTTCCTTAAAATAAAACTATATATTGAACACAGTCATCAATTCTTCTGAAGTGTCATCTGACTTATATCTTCACTCCAAACACCTGTGGAGAAGGCAACATGTCATAAAGGAGCCACATTGTAAGTGATTTCTGCACATGCCAGTGTCACGTGCTTCTGGGGCCAGGGAGATATCCCTAGTGCACCTTTGTTCATCAGTAAAGGCAAAGTAGTGTGTGCTGTTTTCCTGAACCTTAAATCATCCTATTCCCTGCCACACTGAAAACATGTTGTAATTAGAAAAAAAATTATTCTCTTACATGGTTTGAGGATTGCTCTAATCTGGTTCTTATGGTAAGATGTTATTTTGAAATATCCTTATGTTTTACAATATATTGTTTATAGTTTGAGAGAACATCCTTACTCCAGCAAGTGCTGAGGAATTACACAGGATCTCAGCAAAGTGAGAAATTAGGGGCAAGGTTTGATATTCATGATATAGTCATGAGTCTAGGCTTCTCTTTGTTTTGACTTCTTTTTTATTTTGGATATTGCTTTGGATATTGTTCTATTTTTGTCCTGTAAATTGATTAACTATTTGCAGCTGGAGAGCATGCAGTGAGATGGTGTACAACACCTTCAGTTTAGTTTAATTGAAAACAAATTCATGTCATGTATTCTGACACTGCTCATTGCTGCAAACTGAAATGCACTAAAAGTACATGACCATAATGTTTTTAATTTGATCCAGCAATGCAATTTTGAAGCAATTCTTCCAGCTGTCCATTTACAGAGCTTTGATTTTCATTGTAGAAACTCTCAGAAGTCAGGTTCCTTTATATTGAAAGTGCACTGCTAACAAACTTTCAGTTCACAGGTCAAGACTATATCTAATTTAAAAACCTCCATGACCTTCAGCAACCTTCAAGTAAAAACTTCCAAAATATTTGTCGTATTTGCATTAGATTCTCAACTGCAACTACTCTGCTCTATGCAACTATGCTTTGTATACTGATTCCTTGGTGTCCCAAACTATTTGCTATTCCAACTTGAAAATACAGGTGTTTCATACAGGAGGCCTTCTGTCAGATGTGCTCATAAAATACACTCCTTATCTGAACTAAAACACTATTCAGGTATGTGCTTCATGTCCTGCCCAAAATGGTCTTAGAAGTATATTTACGATTCTAGCACTGGATCTTATTTTTATAGTAGATCAGCAAAGAAGGAATAAGGAATTTTGAGAGGACTTTGGCTCATACTCATAAGTAGTGTTTAGCCTTTACATGAAACTTTAGTTACCACCTTTCTGCACTTCTATTTTCCTCAATAGATTTTTAGTTATTTAATTTTTGCTTCACTGAACTATATAATTGGCTCTAGAAAGGTGAAAATGTGATATAATTCTATTCCACTTCACATTCCTTGTTATTCCATTCAACTTTTTCACTCATAAGCACCACCTTTCCAAGAAAACTGGTGTCTATTGTCCTGAACTACATTGTGCGGGGAGTCACCACATTGAAATAATTTGAAGCCTTAATGATGATGGGTCTAACATATTGACAATTTATGTAGTAGTTTTCAGACAATAATGACACAGTGTGTGTGGTTTGTTAGAAAAGTGCCTGCTAATATTTTGTTTCATGGTCTACTAGAAAATATGCACACCCCGCAAATTCAGAAAGAAAGGCAAGACATGAAGAATGTAGCTTAATTAAACTGCAGCTTAATTATCCGATGTCCTGTGGGAAATACCCAGCAAAGGTTCATGTAGTCCAGCTCACCATTCTCTATCTGCCTCCACCTATGTGGGTAAGAAAACTGCTTTATTTTTGTACCAGTTGTAGAATACCCTAACTTTTTTTCAGACTGCCTTCCTCTGTGGATTGTCAAAGAATTGAGCCCCTGTAAATAAAGGATAGCAGAACTTGACATGTGCCATAAAAGGGCACAGACAATTAATTGGTTGTCCTTCCTTCTCAACCACAGCTGGTACTTTGACAGCTCTCCTCTCATGTCAATGAAAAATCCGTCTGCTCCTTTTTCAAAATCCATCTGCTCTCTACTATCAGTCCTAAATACCCAGTGCAACACTTTTTTTTTGGATAGGTAATCTTCCAACCTTCTTATTTGCATTAAAATACTGCTACTTGCTCTTTCATACGTCTTTCTCCAATATACTTTATTCTCTGACAGAATCCCTCAGTCTCTGTCTATATCCTTCATGGATGCCATCCAAGCAAATACCTCATGTATGCTTTAAAATCAATATATCAATACATAAACTGTTTAAAAAGATAAATTCCCAGCAAAATCTCCAAATTCTAATCAATACTATTTAGTCTAGAAGCCATCTTTTGATTAACTTATGTAAGACGCATAAGCAGTGGCAAAACCAAAATTTCCTATTCAGGTATTAGAGAGCTTGGATCTTGTTGGTTGGAGAACACTACACTTTGGCTTTCACAGGGCATGCCACAGAAAACTGAAAAGTCTCTACAGTTTTTGTTCTCAGGGATTCAGTAATTCTATTATACAATATTACTTCAATGCTCACGTCTTCCAAAACTTCTAATACTGTAGCAAATTTGAGATGCAAATGGGACCTGCTTTTCATCTATCTGTTCATCCACAAACCCATGTAAGTCTTTGCTTATTTTTTCATTGCTTCTATTACTGTATGATGAATTTTATAATAATGATCAATACAGATTAGACAAAAGCTGATTAGTATAAAGTTCTAATCCATGAAGAGATGAGTCAGAAAAAGGCAGGGAAGAACAACCTAGATTGTGTATACATTTCTAGATTTTAAATTTATTAGGCAGGAGAAATCATATTTATGAATTTTCTTCTGCTTATTTTGTAAGCTCGTTTCAAACTCTAACATTTGTTTTGCTCTGTGCCTTAAACATCATTCCAACACTTATAAGAGTTACTTTTATTCACGTTGCATCTCTATTTAGTGGATATTTTTCCCTATAATTGATGTGAAGTTACTAATCTGCAGTTCTAGGATCTCCTTGGAGTTTTCTAAAAGCATTTGCCATTGGCTATGAAAGTTCATTGACTAATTCCTTTAGCGCTCTCTCATGGATTTAATCTGACCCTACAGATTCAAAACATTAATTTGGTCCAGGTATTTTCTCATTTGCTCTTTAACAGTGTTGATGTCTGTTCTCTTATGTTGTTCATCTACTCCCAGCATAATTAATCATTTTACACTAGAGTCCTTTTGAGTGAACTGAAGCAGAGCAAGTACTTACAAATTCTAGTTTTTATCCCCTCCAGTGTATTTCCTTTCTGATAATTAGAGCCTTTACCTTTCCTTTTATCTTCCCTTTTTCTCTGAAGTATCTAAATAATTGTGGGGGGTTTTTTTCCTTATCTATCACAAAAGTATATTACTACTGAAGTTTGCTTATCCACCTTATTTTTTTATAACTTCTTATCCTGACTTTGCTTGCCCTTGTAATACAATGTTGCAGCTGCAAAAAAAAAAAAAAAATCCCATCTCTGTATGCTGTAGAACTTCTACCTCCAGACAGATTCAATTTTTTGTTTTTTTCATTTGTTTAATTTTTGGAAAACAAATTCACGTTTCCAAAAACACATGTGAACCAAGTGACATAGAGACAAATTTCAAATCAAGTATTATAGAAGAAAATACTGAATATCCTTAAGCCACTTGCTTCTAATGGCTAAATATGGTTTCAGGGAATTTCATCAAGTTGGGGGGAAAAGGCAGTGAATTGACTGTAACATGGTTACTGACTTTGGCATGGATTTGGAACAATTATGACAAAGAGTCTGAATAGGAAGATGTGAAGGCTCCAGCGTCAATGAATTATTCAGTCTGCTACAAACCACAAACTTTTAGGAGAGACAAAAACTTCATGGTTATGTCATAAAAGGGATGCTTAAGACACAATTCAATATGACTAAGCAGCAGTAAAAAAATGTGAAAATGGCAAAGCTTCAATTTTAAAATGTATGAGTGTAAATAACAATAGTCCCTGGACTTTCCAAGCTGTTTAAAAAAAAAAAAATAGAGGTTAAAACTGAACATGAAGTATTAACAGATAAAATGCATCAGCTCACATGAAAAATAAAAAGAGAGGTATACTTATTTGAATGTGTTATTTGGTTAAAATAATGACAAAGAGGTTACTTTCCTCTGAATATTTATCTAATTTAAATATTTATTTAGCTTTTAAAAGGTGACATACTCTCTTTTCTGTTCAGCATACATGAAAGTGTTGAGCTTCATCCCTAAGTGGGCTTTTTAGCTTCTCTTTAAATTAGTGCATGCTTTGATAAAGTAATGAATATCTATTACTTTAAACAGTTACCCATCTTAGCTTCCGTTAATTGACAGAAGAGTAAAGTGCCAAAGAGCAAAACATTTTTTAAAATCACATTACAGGACTCTTCTAATAAGCAGTGCTGCTAAATATGACCTTTGATCTGTTTGTGGATTGAATCTTTGTATGTCATAGAAAAAAGACATCCCAAGTCTTTGTGAAATCAATATCTGCTGTTTCCAACTCTCCGATTTACCAGAACACAACCTATGCAAGCATTTTTATTTCTGTGTCTTATGACTATTCAAGAACATACTATTTTAATAGGTTACATAAGAACTGGAGTTGCAAAAGCATAACACTGCAGAGTCCAAAAAATCACTAAATTTATTCATTAACATTTCACTTCTCTATAGCTGTATAGTAAGCTGTAATGGCTCTGGTCTGTGGTGGTTCTTAGTTCACAGGTCCAGGTGATCAGGCTTGAAAGCTCTCTGACACAAGAAGTGAGAATTCAAACAAGTTTGCCATGTTTCTTCTCCAAGTCTCTTTTTGGGTGGTGCTTGGGTTATTTATGTTCTTGTCCGTCTCCCAAAAAGAAGAGTTCTCCTCTGGTCCTGATACCCTTTACTCTGTGTAAATAGGCAGATTTCTACCTACTGACATTGCCCTGCACTTATCTTGTCTTTTGTCTGACAACTTACTGTTTTTCTGTCACTTGGATGCATGCTATATAGAGCTGCATGTGCTTTTTTACATCTCACTTCCTATGTAAAAGGCATTTATAGTGTGTTTGCCTATGCCATTCAGAGTATTACAAAAAACTTATGTACCATTGGTAGTTGACTGTTATAGTATACTTCCATTTGGGTGCAGGGGCAATTGCTACTCATTATATTCTGGTTAGTTAATTTATAATTTGTAGGTTTTGCAGCCTCTAAGTAGACTGAAATCATTTGCTTGGTAGCATTTTTTCAGTTTGAGTAGCCTATTATTTTTTTTTCCTCTGTTTTAAAGCATACAGATGTATTTATTTTCTGTTGCAATGGGATTCTGTAAGTTTACTTGTTAACTGTGATTCAACCATTTATGACTCTACAGTGGCCACCATTATAACAAGTGGGCAGAGATATCTGAGATGTTTGTTTTGGTTTTATTTTTTCTCTGTGTACTTTATAGCTCAGTTTGGTTAATTCAGATTGTCTTGCCCATAAATTTTGTTGTTTAGGGATCAACACTGACAAAGAATTTTGATCTTAATCTACCAGGACTTAAAGAGTTATTTTGATAAAATGATGTCAGAAACAAAGATTACCTTATCTATTCCTCCTTATATTTAAAACAAAATCTGAATTTAATTCTGGGAACTCTTTCTTTTAATCTCATGTGGCACATGTGTTGTATAATGGAAAACACAGCTATCAGACTAATTCTTTTTGTCTTTTACAAAAAACATATTTTCTTTGATAAAGATAATCCCCTCCCAAAATTATCTTAAAAAAAAAAAAGTAAAGAAAAAGAATAGAGATGTAAGATGGGAACACTAGACACATTCAGAACAAAAATGATTTATGGAATCTTAAAGTTTAAGAATAAGACCTAGTAATACCATAGCATGTTGCAACAGACTCAACTCATGAGTTGTACTGGCTGTGACAGAAATCTCTGATTCTGGATTTGAGTTACTATATTCACCTAATGTTATCCTTGAGACATACTTCTCATAAATTAGATTTTTTGTAAAGAATATCACGGGGAAATGATATAGATATAAATAGACATGAATAATATAGATATGTAGCATATCTCCATTAAAATATGCAAGAGAAACACAACGCCAGTTCTATCAATGTCACTTCTAAATTTCAGAAATGTTAATGACAAAAACAACCCTTTACTGACAGTGAAAGAACCTCAGTAAGTGCCATCACTTTTCCAAGGTTGCCATAAGCCAAATCTAAAAAAACAACAAATTACAAACCTGAATAGTTAACAGGGGAAATACGTACAGTAAACAACATGGAGCATAGTGATATTAAATGCAATTTAGGAAATTGAAAGAGCAAAATTAAAAACTGCTGAGGCATAAACAGAAAATTTCATATAGCTCCATGAATCAGAAAGACAATAATAATATACTGTGGCCTTTTTATCAGACTTGGAAACGCTAGTAGCCTGGGAAGCCTAGCTGTTGGAAAGTCTGTTGGGTAGACTAATGAAAGATATGACCTTTCCTTTCAACTCTGCCTTGTTACTATTATACATTTATAGTTCTTTCAAATAAAAAAAAAAATATTCCTTGGCAATTTGCAATTAAGAAGCTTCCAGCTCATCCATTCTCCCTTTTTTCTTGCCCTTGCCCACCACCCAACAAAAATATATTTATTTTACAATAAGTAAGGTAATTTACAGGGTAATTTAAAGTAACATAATTTACACAATAAATTATAGAGGCTCTCTACTTTTGCAAACTTGAAAATATGGAGCAACTATATCCATCTGAAACTCTTCTTCCAGGTAAACAGAAAGATGTCAAAGCAGGAGTAAAGGTTTAAAAAGGGAATAGGACAATCTAATATTAAAGTGCCTGTGGACATTTAGGGAGAAACTAAACTGAACAAACATGTTGTAAGAAAATATTTTTCTACAGGTGTTACCTCTCCTTTTGAGAGGTAACTACTGAAACTACTTTTTCATCATTAGTGACAAAACAACTTTATGGAGAATATAGGTTTGTTCAAGTATGGCAATATATATATTCTTCTGCATGCTTTTGTAGCTGTGGAGAGTTCATGTTATAGCTATGTTTGCAGTAGTCAAGTGTAATGATTTGTCTAGTTTCAAGCAGTATTAGCACAAATATGATGGATTGCAAAGAGGATGGACACAACTTCTTTTAAAAGCCAATATCCTTGAGTAGCGGTTTGACGATGTGCTTTTCATGAGTGCATATATTTAGATCTTGTATCTTAGTGGTAGGGCTGAATTCT
Source organism: Rhadina sibilatrix (assembly GCA_013400275.1). Taxonomy (NCBI): domain Eukaryota; kingdom Metazoa; phylum Chordata; class Aves; order Passeriformes; family Phylloscopidae; genus Rhadina; species Rhadina sibilatrix. The sequence continues at coordinate 131,327 of VWYO01004575.1, forward strand.
GTTACACTGTGAAAGTAGAGGCTGCTCCTCTGTGAACCTTTGACCATGGCAAGTGATCTGCACCACTGTAGGAAGTAATAATGTGTATCCATGCTGCCCTCAGGAACGTACGTTGTTTACAAAGCTGCAGTGATTGCCTTTCTTGGATTCTGGCTACTTACAAGATGGATCAGATTTGCTAAGTACTTCTTTAACCTTGTTTGGAACTACTCCCCCTGAGCAACACTAGCCTGCTATGGACAGATTTTCCTCGCAACAAAACTTCAGCATGATGACAAAAGGACTTTACCTTGAAAAATATCTGAGAATAGAAGACAGTGAAAAAGGTACAGAGAGACTTGGCAGTTACCATACTTTTATCACAGATTACTTCTATTCCAAACTTCATGGAAATCATGGTACTAACAACAGTCAATCATGCAGCTGCTCTGCTTTTGCTTTGCTTACTCAGTCTTTCATGTCTTGAATATGCTTCTTAAATATTAATTTTAAACTACAAAGAAAACTCTTTAAGACAGTTATCATAATTCATTCTGTATTTGTTGAGATATTTTAAGTGTCTAGAAAAGCTTCATACTTTTTTTAGAAGGTACTGAAATTGTACATTAAATAATTGCTAAAATATTTTCTATTCTTAGTCTGTATCACATTATAACATTTAGGATAGAACTTTATTTTCTTTGAATGTTATGGTGACATTATGGTGACTCCATAATTGTGATCAGGTTTGCACTTTAGGATATTAATGTTTTCAATTAAGTTATTGCATATTTTAACTTGCTGTATATTTCAATTCAGTTTTATATTCCACACACATTCTAACTTAAATTAAATTAGTTAAAATTTTAAGGTCCTGCTGCATTAAAAGTATATGTGACACTTTGACACATCTGGTTATTTATTCTCCTTCTGGAAGATCTCAGGCTCTTATCCATGAACAGTGACAGTGTAGTGTAAGTTACTACTTCTGGAGAAAATAATGACACATTGTCACAGTAACTCATAAGATCTAAGCTACTAAGATCGTATTGACTTGTAAATTACTTAGCTAATAAATTACATCACACAAAGTTACAGCTAGTAGTTCCCATATAAGTCATCATTAAAAAACCCTACAATTTCATCTGTTTCCAGATGGTAAGAAATGGAGTATCTGCAAAATCATGAATAGGCCAATTCACAGGTCACATCATACCCATGCTCAATTTTCTTCCTTAGTACTGATGAGTTCTGTTAGAACCCCTAAGCCCATCTTGGTTAAGTAATGGGTATCTAGAGAAATGCATTAGTCTTTCTAGCTAATATATAAGACTGGTAGATATGAACTAGTCTAACTGAAGTCAATTACAATATTCTTCCTTCTCCATTTTTTATAGTACCTCCTTCTCTTTACAACAATTAGATATATTCTGTTCTATGAAGGTGAATAAATGGTACTATATTTTTGCAAAATATCATTATAACTATATTTTCAAAATTAGAAATGATACATTTTCCATTTCAGTTTTCAGACTAATTTTTCAACCTGTTAGAGACATCACAAATCAATTCATCTGTGTTGGTTCAAGAAATCCTAATTTTTTAAGTGATGTTCATTCCATCAGTTGAAAGGGGCTTTCAACAATATTGGAGATGTTGGTCAGAATGGGCAGTAGAGCATGGCATCCTAGTAAAGCTCCTAGTAACAGCAACAGGTGAGAAATGCCTAGCAAAGCAATTGTGTCACTGTGGAGAATGTTATCAGGAGTCTGTGGATGAGAAAGGAGTGAGGAATAGTTGTCAGAGCAGTGAAACGTGGCTAGCAGCAGTGTCTAGCAATGGGGAAGCAACTTGCCCCAGAAGACCAGCAGTAGCTTTCATTCAGCTTTGTTACGTAGAAAGACCTGTCATTCCCAGACTGTGAGTGACATTTTAGTGCAGGAGTGGAATGGTGTGGCTGACCTAGCCCTTGCTTGACAATATAACACTATAATTTGTTTTTATTTCAGAAATTGTTACTTGTTCCCCGACGTGATCAGAGCACCAAGTCTGATGGAGTCAAGAATTTGGACAATATTTTCTGACACATGGTGTGATTCTTGAGATATCCTGTGCAGGGCCAGGAGTTGGACTCAATTCATGCAGGTGCCTTCCAACTCAGGGGAGCTATTCTGTGACTCTGTGGTTCTATGATAACATAGTAGGGAAAAGTGCATGTAAACTACATGAAGGAGAGAGGAGTCCAGCAGAGATTTGAATATTATTTTTAATATTTTTTTAGGCAAAGTAATCTTTTTACTTTTTTGTAAAGATACAGAAGGATACAGAAAAGAAAGTATATTTTTTCTAAAAGTTTAAAACATTGCTATCATTGATCTTTATTATTTGTCAAGAGCGGTTTACCAAATATACAATATATGAAAGAAATAGTATTAAAAGCAGGTATGTTAACTCTAAAATATTCAGATTTTTATTTTTATTAATATGATTTGATTTTATTTTTACAAAAAAGCTCTAGGCAACTATAAATTACTCTGAAATGGGAGGCTCCAATGAAGACATGCTGAAACAGAAATAACCAGTATAAAACATGGTAGCTCATGTGTCATTTAAATATTGACTTGTGGAATAAATTTGACCATATTGAAAAGGTTCTCTCACTTACTCTTACAGGATGAAGGAACTAAGGCTGATATAACTGTTTTAAAATTTCTCCTATTTGTGTGATGTCTTTTATTTTAATGGGATCACAGCCTCAGTCGTCATTCAGCAGCTGTTTTCTTTCAAGGGATTTTTACTTAAAATACAATTTTTTTAAAATATTATAATTTTACTGCTCAATGAACCTTGCAATAACAACATTTTAGCATCTATCCACCATGGCAGATGGCAAACTAATGAGGCCTGCTGTAGCTGCATACTGATATGTTCTGTACACAACACTTCCGTGCTCCAAAGGGAGGTCAAAGAGTAACTTTTATTTATATTCTTTGTTCTATATGATTGTTGAAAATCATAAAACAGATTATTAGAAAAAACACTTTTTAGCACCTTTTAATTAGATTTGCTAATGTTTACTGCATGTGATCAACCTATAGAGCTCAAAAACTACACAGTCCATATTTCAGTGTTGTTTAACTTGCATTTTTTTTTTTAAGTAATAATACTATCCCAAAATAGTTTGGTTTTTTTTTCCTTCTATTTAAAATTAACTTTAAAATAAAAGCTAGAGATGGTTTTGCTATGCTTGCATTTGTCATTTAGGACAACTAATATTTTTGTGGTTTTAGCTTACAAATTTTAAAGAAAAATAAATACTTAATATATACTACTTATACTACTCTTTTTTTGTCTTCTTCTTTTTTTTTTTTTTTTTTTTTTTTTTTTTTTTTTTTTTTTGTCTTAAGGCACTTTTGTTGCAAACTTCTGCCCTTCAGGTTTCTATATTTTTCTTAATGAAAACAACCGATAATGTTCATTAAATCTAGTGGAGGATAATTTGGTACAACTTAATGTTTTAGTGCCTTCATGAAAAACAAGGTGATGAAAAATTATGAGTCTGACAATAAGTGTAATTGACCTGACCTCAGTAAAAGTGTGTAATATAAATAGTTGATCTGCATTCCTTGATAGAGAGAGGAGAGCAGTGGAAATGTCAGACAGAGGAACTGACTCTTCTAGAAGATATTTTATCCTACCCAATTTAAAAGAATATCTGAATTGTTCTTTGGAGTTTATTTTTTCTCCTAGAAGAAAAGCCTATGTGAATAATCAATATCCTACCTATATAACTAGATTATCTTGCTGTTTTTTTACATCAATTTTAGTAATATTTTCCCCCCAGAGGTATGTCCCAAACTACTTGAACCAAGACCAGAATATTTAGTTCTAGATAAATAAAATTTTCCCTTTACTGTTTCACAATCTTTTCTAAATCAATTCCACGATCCTATTAATGATTGAAAGCTATCCATGAGAATCTGAGTAATCTCATTAAATTAGGGTCAAGGGTTAAAATATTGGAAAGTAAATTACTTTCATGTATATAGCCTGAAAAAGCATTGCAAGTAATGAAGTAAAGATAATAACAACTTTCCTTCCAAAGTGCTGTTCCTCACCAACAGCCAGTGCTGTGCTGTGTGTTTCTGTGTCAATAACGTATTACTAAGACCATCATATTTCAGAAAAAGGAGAGTCTTGAAGTAATAAATTTTAAAACATTGGTAATCTGTATCTGACCTTCATATACACTTTAGCTATCACTTTTCAGCTCTTCTGGCAAATTTCTTTTATTATCACTTGCTTACAGGAGATAGTTGTAGTCTTAGAGAAATACTGTCATTAACTCTTATCAGTATTCTTACAATGCAATGAATAATTTTAATAGTTTTATTATAATTCATATTTCAATGTAGGTTTTCTTCCTGCAAATACTCTGGAGTCTTCCAGTGTGCTCATTTTACAGTCATAAAATGTCACTAATTTAATTACATTTATTTTTTGTTTGTATATCAGTATAAAAGGACTTGGAGACTATTGTAATATGATATTAAAAATAAATTCATTTTATATTTGCTTTTTGATTTAACACAGATTGAAACATCTTGTCACAGGAGTAAGATTTCAAATATCACCTTAGACTAAAAGTAAAATTTGATAATTATATATGTAGTTATATATGTAGCACTGTGGGTTTTTTGAGTTGTTTTTTGTTTTTGTTTGTTTTGTTTTGTTTTTTAATAAGTTTCTTTCATTTTCTTTCATTTGAAGGGTTGTTCTGAAATGTCCTGGCTGGAGTCATCACATAAGAAAATTAGCAGTTAAAGGGATGAAAAGAATGTAACAGACTGTTTGCCCTCATTCTTTCAGACATAATAATGTCTTTCAAGACTTTTCTCATCTTTAGTATTTGCTTCAATTCACTAACCTTAGTAAAAGATAAAGCAGATAGACTTCTTCAAGAGCTAAAATTACTGTTATTGTATAGTCAATTTAGATGTGTTTTAAAAAGATGCAAGTGATTAATTCATTCACTAAACAAAATTAGATGGCTGAATATTGCTTGTATTGCAAGTTGGCTAGCCTTCAGCCACATTGTCTTTGTTCTCTGTTCCTGGCTGCATTTGCATAGATCTTAGAGCAGAGTTTAAGTGATTGCTTTCTTAAATGGAACAGCACTGCATAATAATTATTACCAGTCTGATTTTCTGTGTTTATCCTACGTATTATTTAAGAGATATTTAAGAGATATTTCTACTCAGCATGAGGGGCTTTTAAGAATGTCATCAAATACTGCATAATCTGCTCATTATTTTAGTAATTTGCCATAGAACACAAATTATAGTCAGAAGCTGCTCAGTCAGTGTATTTCTGGAAAAGTCATGCAGGGAATCCACATTAGAGAAGTGTTTGCATTTTTTAGGAAGGTGTGATTTTCTTTCAGCTTGTCATCTGAAAATTTAGTATGAGTAGTAGTTATAAATTGCAAAATCATCTGGTATGCCAGTTGTCTGATAGTGATTCATCTAAAAAATTTACTTTTATATCTCTAGATGGTGCTATGTGTACCTCTATTAGTAAAAGAAGCATAAAAAATTAATATAAAATTGTACAAATCATAAGTATGACACAAAAACTAGAACCATAAAAATTATTGTGAAAAGGTTTTTACTGCACTTAGTGTAGGCCATGAGGCATGCTTTGCCAGGTGATTCTGCTTGTGAGAAAGTCCTATGTTGTATTAAATATGAATCACAAACAAGCTCCATAGAAAGACAATCTACAGTTTTGTAGAAAGTATTGGGCTACATTCTTATCAGAAGTAAACTGGAGAAGCTCTTTTTTCATTCAGCCTTACTACGTGCAATATTTGTTGCTCTCTCCATACATGGATACATATGTATACCTTTTTCTGTATATTTGTTTTTAATTGAAAAATAATTGAAAAAATACACTCATTTGTGATAAACTGCTGTATCACTGAGCTTGTTAAAAATAGGCAATACATGACATTTGTAATAACTACACATTTATAATTTTAAAAGTCTGGATAAGGTGTTAGGTTGTAAGGAGCACTTTCCCAGTGGAATTAGACTGCTATGTAAATCAACAATTTTTGAGTACATTGTAGGTATTTTATATTTCTTATAAGAAACTTCAGAGATGCCATTGTATATTTCTGTGGGTATTGCATAACCTGAATCCAAAGAAAGTTTAGAGATTTATAGACATATTAATTGGACTAAAGAAATTAATCAGAAATCAGGATCACAACTACTAAAAGTATACTCTTTACTACCACACTAAATTTAGAAAGTAAATATGACAAGCATTCATAACCATATGAACATATTTTGTATTTCTGTACCTGAACCTGTATTTTTTTTTATCTTTTGTCCAAATAATAAATACAATGCCACAAGGATAAGTCTTGATTGCCTTCTACCTTTTTTAGGCACCACAGATGGAAGCTACCTGGTCATAGCTCATCCACTGTAGATTCTCTTTGCTGCCAGCTGATTTCAGTTGTGTGGTTGATCTCAGTCCTTTGTCTCTAGTCTTTCAAAAAGCATATTTGTAACTTCTCTTTATGGGAAAATAAATAGAGTTTAAACACTGTAAACTATTCAATATAGGCTTTTGAGAGAGGAGAAGATAAAAGCAAATTAAGTGCACATTTCAATCAAGATTTTAAAAAAAATCTTTTGACAGGTTAAAATATGAGCCTAAACATCCTGTCCAAGAATGAAATGAGAAACCTATCGTCTTTACTAGGTGGGTCTAAAAGGAAAGTTACAAATAAATCTGTTCTTTCTTGTGACTGAAAAAGAACCCCAAATCCAACACATTTCTCAATGAACTCCCCTTCTTTAACTTGCAGTGAGATTACCAAGAGAAAAAGAAGAAGTAACTAGAGATAAATATTGAAGTGACCACAAAGAACTTTACTAATAGGCATACAAAGTAAACTCACATTTTTTCCCAAGACTGGAACAAATCTTACCAGAGGTGTCACAGGAATAGCACATCTTCTGGAAAGAACTGTTCATTAACATTTGGATGTCTTTGTAGGAACACATACTGACTTTTTCAAAAATAGTTTTAACAAATTTGGTAGAAAAAGAATATTTTCTTTGATGTTCATGAAAGCAAACATGATATTGTGAACATATATAGATGTTCTTTGTCAAAAAACAAAAGACAAATCTTATGGTGACAGCTGCATCCTATTCTTCTCCTCTCCAGACTTTGCAAGATATTTTGAGTGTGAGTACAAAGCAAAATCAATATGGACACTTTGGCTAAATCCCAGTGAGGCTAAGAAAAATGTCTCTAAAATTTAGTCTTTAACTTAACAATTCAGGATGGGACAGAGAAACAAGGAAATCTTTTGTGAATGCCAGACATCACCATTTTTTTTTTTTAAAGTGCTATTTAATTCATAGTTGGAATGCTTAGACCAGAAGATTTCAGCTAGTAGTCTGAGCTCATAACTCAAACATTTCTCAGCCTGAGATTTTAAGAGCATGCTGTCATGTGCTTTTAGGATGGACAGCTGAGGAAAAGGATTGTGACATTTTCCAACTAAGGGTGCACACTCATGCAATTAAACATAATCTTTTTTAGGACTCCTTTGACACTTCACTTGCATATTTTAGTAAAATAGAAGAGTAGGATAAAACAAAATCTTTCTTAGCTTGTTATATTGTTCCATTGCATTAGATGTTAACCTGTCCTAATCCCTCTTGTAGCTTCTCCGTGCTGGTAGCATCTGTTAATATAAATCCTGTCAATGAACAGACTGCAGGGTTCCTAGCTTGTTCTGCCCTGTGACTTTTTTTGTGGTAAGCAGAACAGTGCATTATGAAAAAATGGAGAATATAGGGCCTGATCCAAATAGCTGGGGGTGTTTTTTGGTGGGTTTTTTTGTTGTTTTGTGTTTGTTGTTTTTTTTTTTTTTTTTTCCTATTGAGCTCAGTGTGCTTTGAAATCAGCTTCTCTAGAGAATCCCTTGCAAAGCAATCTCTATGAATGTTCATCTGAATTTTTAAAGTGCACTTAGCACAAATCCAGACTGTTTTGTTTCTTTTTTTTTTTTTTTTTTTTTTTTTTTTTTTTTTTTTTTTTCTATTTACATTCCTAGCCTTTTATTTGACTNCAAAAATTATCTCGGATTTTTTTTACAAAGAAAACAGTTATAATCATGTGTTGGAAAATATTCATTCTTTCTATTTGCATGAATAATTAAGTTTTGATTAGGCAAAGAAACATAATGGAGAGAGGAAAAGCATAAGAATGATTCTACCCTTATTATTTGGTTGTGCATCCATAGATAAGAGGTCTAATTTTCGCTCAGAAAAATATAATAATAAGACAAAGCAATTTCAGAAAAATAGTATACACATCTTCACATCCTTCAAAGCTTCTCCAAAGCTGACCCTATGTTTGTGACTAGCAAATTTCTTATTGTAGAGGAAATATAGCTTTAATATGTCTATAGTAGGATCAGGTTGCAAATAAGTTCATCTATATACATTTTTGTGCCCTAAACATCTGAAGGGGAGGGGCGTATTTTGCTTCTCTACCTGTTTCTTCTGAGATAAATGTTTGTCAGTACTCCAGTAGTTATTCCACAGAAGCTAATACCAGGTTTTGTAATATCTGTTCAGAACCCTGAGGTCACTAATGGGCTTTCACAGACTTCCTTTGATTTGTCTACATCAGCATGTAAACCACTGTACTTTCAGCTAAAATATGTGGCAGCCAGTGGCTTACCAGAGGGAAGAGTCTAGCCTGATGATCAGAGTACAGATAAATACCTTTTTACAAAGTCCTAGTCACCTAATTTTAATTTCTATTTTAAAAACACCTACAGGTTTTCTTATAGTTTTCTAAAAGCTAGAATATTTTCTGGAATTTACTGGCTTCATTTTATGCTGACCTCAGATGTCCAAATCTTTACAACTCCACTTGAGCTCATGAATTCTAATGGGAACAAGGCAGAAAATTATTAACATAAACTGTCTTCAGGATAAAGGTCTTTTCGACATGCAACAAACACTCAGCTCCTTTGCTTACTAAGTTAATGACTGATTAATGCCCTAGAAGAATCTGTTGAAATAGGTATTCCGTATCCAAGATAGATGATTCTAGCCTGCTTTAAGTATCATTGTCTGTCTTCAATTGACAGAATTATACATGTTTATGGAAACCTGTATAGTATAATTTTATTGTTTCTTTGAGTTTTATTTAAATTTGAACACAATCATGTGTTTGCAATTATGAATGCAGAGTTATTTTATAGATTATATACCATTTGTATGACATAATTTTCAAAACCTGGAATTTAAATAAAAGTTTATTCTAAGGTAGAGGTTTCAAATAAGTCATATATATACCCTAAAAGCCTTTTTTTTTCCTCTTAATTGACTCTGAAGAGACTTAAAATAATAATCTCAGGTAGAAGCATCTTCAGGTAGAAACATCTTTCTTTTATGTATATGAAAGCATCAATGGTCCAATCCAATAGTTTATAGACTAATATAATTATATGCTTAAGAAATAATAGAATTTCAGAATATGTTTAATAGACAGAAATTTTGAGGTGCTTATTTGTTATATCATCTTCAGTAACATTTCCACTCCAGTCATAGTACTAAAAGTTAATGGAGTTATTTTTATATATTTTATTTTTTTTTTAATTTGCTTTATGCGTGATAGCACCTTAACCTTAATATGCAGCTGCTGGAATTTTTTTTTTCTGCATGGTATTCACATAGCTGTCACTAACATGAAAGAGATCTAGGAAGTCATTCTGAACACTGCTGCATTTTTCCTTCAACTGTGGTAAGCATCACTTTTTTCCCTAATTTGTTCACTGCTATAAGATCATCTGAACGCATGTAGGAATTTCCCAAGAAGAAACAAAATATTCATTGCCAGTGGAGACTTATCTTTTTTTTTTTTTTTTTTTTTTAAGAAAAAAAATACAAATATGCTGTATTACATGAATAAAATTACCTAAATTACTCATTTGTGGAGGGATAGATGTGTGGCTGGATTTAATGCCTGCTTTCACAAATAGTTTTACTTAGTCTGTAAAGATGCTTAGAATAGCCTTACACCAATTCCTGTGTGATTTTTATCTAGGTCAATTTTCATAAAATTATGTGGAAATGCATAATATGTAATATTCATATAATTACTGTTAGAGATAACAGCTGTAGCCTTCTTTATGACAGCTTGGCAGCAAAACTGTTGTGATGGTGTTTGGATGTTGCAGTAAAAATTATAACTTTTTTCATGATAACCTGTAACTTATTTTTTCCCAGAAAAATGTTTATGAGAAAAGAGAAGTCCCAGTATAGTGTTCTGTATTTCTAGTGCTTCCTAATGAGCTAAAGATAGATCTACACATGAAAAATAATGATATAAAAACTAATTTTTGCATCAGTTTATTATCATGAACAATTCAGATTATAGCTCTTATCATTAAAGTCTCTCTATTTCTGAGAGAAATTTCAAATATCCTACACTGGACTGGCTTGCCAAGGTTTTGGTAGGGGGTGGGCTGCAGAGGTTGTCTCTAGAAGATACCAGAAGCTGCCCCCGTGATGGACAGACCAGTCCCAGGCAGCTTTACAGACCCACCACTGACCAAAGTTGAGCCCATCAGCTCATTGGTAGCTCAATGACATTGGTAGCATGTCTGTGACAACTTATCTAAGAAAGGGTAAAAAACCACTGCACAGAAGCTGTTGCAGAAAATTGAAAAAATATGAGACACAAACACTGCAGACACCCAGATGAGTGAAAAACAGGAAGAGGAGTTGGTCCAGGCACTGGAGCGGAGATTCCCTTACAGCCTGTGATGAAGATCACAGAGACACAAGCTGTGTTCCTGTGGCCCAAGGAGATCCACAGGAAGTGGACCCACCTAAGATCACATACACAAAATTATTGTAGCCTATGCCACTTAAAAATTTGCAGATTTTCTCTCTTCAAAGTGAACATCTGTCCACAGAGCCAAGAAATGAACCATGTTTTTACATCTTCTTTGTCTTCCATTTTTAAGATGGGGATATAAACTAAGGCTGAAGAAAACCGTGTGTCCATAACATAGTTTTGGGTATAAACCCTGGTATCTCAGGCTCATCTCCCTTTTCCTGTATATTCACACAGTAGCCAGTTAAATTTCTTTTTTTTTAGATATGTGAGCAGAATGTATGAATTATCAGACTCCAGCACAATGTGTTTTAAGGTCATCATATACATTATGCACTGGTTGATGAGATTGGATCTTTCTGATCCAAATATTGTTAGTTCAAAATAATTTCTTATTAGTGTGGCAATGTCATAACTGTAAGCAGAATTCACCTCACTACAGTTTCCTAAGAGAGAATTACTAGACGAAAGCTAGTTGCCTCTTTTCATATTGCCACTTCTCAATTAGAGGTGTTGTTTAGGTGAGCTTGCTGTGTCTTTTCTCAGCATCTGGACCTATGCCAGAAGTTCACAGGGATATAATTAAGGCCTTCACATGCCAAAGAGTGAATGAAAAACTCATGAAACATTACCAAGTAGTGTTTAGGGGCTAAGTTTTAAAGAAAGTCCTGCCAGGAATTGAGGAAATGATGCAAAGTCTGAAGTGGTAAATACCTTTGGGATATTTTAAGAGAACCAGACAGATGCTCAGGAAACTGGAAAAAATACCAGCATAGTAATTAGTTCTTATTCCTGAAGAGAAGTCAGATTTGGGACCAATTCAAAATGAGGGGCAAAGGAGCATAGAGTATATCTTATTCTTCAAAATATACTTGCAAGAAGGCTCAGCTGTCATGCTGCATTAAACAAGTTTTTATTATGTGCAGAAAACTGAAAGTACAAATCCATTACATATACTAACAACTTCTGCTGTATATTTTACAAGAAGAGACTATCAGAATGCACACATTACATGGGGGGTTTTATATATACTGTATTCCCTATACAATATTTTTATAATATTCCATGATTATGACATTTCATATAACCATTTAGGTTATGGCACAACACTTAAAAAAATACATTGAAAGCGGAGTTTTGGTGGGTGATACATGCAGTCGTTTTTGGGTTTAACATTAAAAAGTCTTTACACTCTGAGCTTTCTTGTTCATTCGTTAAACTTCTTCAGTTACTACAATATGATCAAGAGGTGATGGTGTTGAACTCCATAAAGAATTAGTGAACATCATGAGAAATGAAGTTTAGTGATTTAGGCAGGTATTCTGTATTAGATTTCACTGTTGGAAAAAATAGTGTGGAGAAGCAAACCATCTGCAAAATTTAATTTTGTGGAAAATAAATATTTGAAGATCATCCTGTTCCTTACAAATAGTTGCCCACTTGTAAATATGGTTGAGCAGAATTACTGAAACTGGTTAGGGAACTCGTTTAATGTGCAACTAAGGTAAAATCTAACATCAGAAAATATTTTCACAGAATCACAATCTTTGGGATTGGAAGACACCTCTGGAAATCACTTAGTCCAACACCTTTCCTTGAAGCAGGATCAGCTAGAGTAGATGGTTTATATCTGTGTCCAGTTGGAGTGTCCACATCTCCAGAAATGTAGACTCCACATTCTCTCCAACTTCTCTGAGCAAGTTGTTCCAGTATGTTATCATCTTTGCAGAAATATTTTATTTCATAGAAATGGAATTTCCTGTATTTCCATTTATCCACATCACATTTGTCTTCTCAATAAGTGAGACTCACTCAAGTGAGTTTGATTTCATCATCTTTATTCCTAATCATCAGCTATTTATAAAATCTGATAAGATATCCCTAAACCACATCTTCCCAAGGCTGAATAGATCCAGTTTTCTCACCTTTTCTTCATCTGTCACATGCTCCAAAACCTTAATCATATTTGTGGCTTGTCATTAACTTATTCTCTAAGTCCATGTCTCTTTTGCACTGGGAAGCCCAGAACTGCAACCAACAATCCAGATGTGTCTCACCGGCGCTGAGCAGAGGAGGGATCACCTCCCTTAAGGTGCTGGCAATATTTCTCCTGATGCAGCTGTTTGTCTTCTTTGATACAAGAGCAAACATATGGCTCATGGATAATTCACCGACTAACAGAGAACATGTGCATTTCTGATCAGATGCAGAATGTTTCATGTCATCAAGTCATAAAATGGCTTGAAAGATCATGTGGTTCAATCTTCTGTGGGAAGGACTGCCCTGATGACATTATCTACCTGCCCATGTAATGGCATCTTGACAACATCCAGTGATTTCCCTGTGTTGAACTTGATGATATTATTCTCTGGCCATTTCTTCAGTTTGTCAAGATCCCTCCAAATGTCAGAACAATCATCTGATTAGTCATTAATTCCTCCTAGTGTTGTATTGTCTGCAAACTTTCTGAGGCTGTGCTCTTCTCAGTCACTGAGGTCATTCATGAAGCTTGGAGTTTCATCCATTCATTTGGAGCCTTACCCCTAAGGTGACTTGCCTCCACCTAAACTTCATAGTGCTCATAATTCTTGCAAGTCTGGAAGTTCAACCAGCTTTAACTCCACCTTTTTGTCCACTTTTCTGGTGCATACTTCACCCTCTGGTGCTAGATCTCCTTCTCTGATGGTGTCATATTTCACAGGGTTTTTGTTTGTTTGTTTGTGTTTGTTTTTGTTTTGTTGGGTTTTTTTTTTCCTTAGAACTGTAATATAGAAACAATAGAATTAAAACCAAGAAACTGTTCAGAGTTTGCTGACACAGAAAGCACTAAAATTCATTGGACTGAACAAAAACGCATGTATTTTCCACAAATTCAAGAAAATATACTTTCATCTTTTTTTTTTTTTTCTTAAGATCAGCTGCCCAGAATTTTGTGCTCAAGCTCTGCTAAGATCCAGAAATTATATCATGTAGCACTAACTGTCTCTGGGGTATAAAGTCCATTACACGCAAAGCATCTTCAATATTCTAGGACAGAATATTGAATGAAACCCTCATGTATTCAGCTATAGCACCTGTCCTTTTAATATTGTTTGAAAATGTGGTGGTAGTTACTTCTGAGTTTATACATCACCTATTTATTAAAACTGCCCTGAAAATAGTCTACTGATCGGAACACTATGAGAGTTTGGATTCAGTCTTTAAGAAGATACAGATTCAAATTTTCTGCTCTCTGTTCTCTAGGCAAAGATTGGCTCATATGTCCTTCAAATACATCTGAAAAATAATAATTCTGTGTTCTTTTTGATGGGAGAGCTTTAACAGGATATGTTTAAAAGGGTGCCTTCATCCCAATTCTTAGTCAGGGTTAACTCTAGACCAGAATGCAGAAGTGACAATATGCTATATGTTGGATGTGAGCCTTACCTGGATACAGAAATGGAGCATCACTTCCAGCTCCATTTTAAAATAAATTACAATAACTGTCTGTTTCTTTAATAATAATAATAATAATAATACCAACAACCAGAAGAAGCAGAACATGAGGTTTTCCGCTTGAATACACATATTTTCTATAAATTCAAAGACTCTGGTTCTGGACATGTGGAGCTTTAAACATATCCAAAACCTTGCTGTTTTCTACCAGATCAGATGTGTGTGTTTTCAAAAGCCTGTGTGCAACACCACTTCAACTCCTGTGGAATAGTAGCATTGACTTGGCAATTAAGTTTGACAAAAACAGATTGAAAATAAGAAAGTAATAAGTATCTGCTTAATATCATATCAGTATTGTACATTATTTTGTATTTTATTTGATTATTCATTTAAAATAAAGGTTTGTTTTTTGTTTTTATTTTTTAAAATAAAAGACATATTTTATTCCAGGGTTACATCAAAAATAAATTTGAAGTCTTAAAAGACAATTGCATTCACCCAAATGAATAGGATTAAAGAATGATACAATGATACAGACTCTTTCTCAACAGTAATGATAATTACTCTATGAGGTCCAATATTGCCAGAGTATGAAAGAAAAAATAAAGACTTTTAATAAATACTATCTATGCATTCATAAAAAAACATAATTATTATGAAATTTTAAAAATTGAGAGGTGTTCAAAAAATTAAAATAATTTCTCTGACACATAATTCCTGTTTGCACTTTACAAAGCAGTTTGTTTAAAAAAAAAAGAAAAAGAAAAAAGGTTTTTTTTATTATTTTTTCTGCCCGTAGGAAACTTAATTTATAGAACATTTTGGTTGGAAGGCACATTTAAGATCATCTACTTTCCTCACTCCTGCCATGGGCGGGGACAACTTTCATTGGACCAAGTTGGTCAAAACTCCATCCAACAAGGCCTTGAGCACTTCTCCAGGGATGGGACATCAATAATTTCTCTGGCAACCTCCTTCTCTCACCACCCTTACAGTAAAGAACTTCTTCCTTACATCTGATATAAACCTACTCTCTTTCAGCTTAAAGCCTTTCCCCCTTGTCCTGTCACTACATGCCCTGGTAAAAACTCCCTCTCCAGTTTTCCTCTATGTCCCTTTAAGAATTAGAAAGCTACTATAAGGTCTCCCCAAAGCCTTCTTTTCCTCAGGCTGAAAAACCCTAGCTGTCTCAGCCTGCTTTCACAGGAGAAGTGTTCCATCCCTCTGTTAATTTTCATGGCCCTCCTCTGGACTCACTCCAAGAGGTCCATGTCCATGTTGGAGGCTCCAAAGTTGGATGCAGGTCAGCAGTTGGTGTCTGAGCAGAATACAGAGGATGAACCACCTTCCTTGGCCTGAGTGTCATCATTTTTTTTGATGCAGCCCAGGACACAGTTGCAGGCACACATTCCTGCCTCATATCCAACTCTTCATCCAGAAGTGCCTCTCCCCAGCGTTGCTCTCAATCCATTCATCTCTCAATTTTTATTGATATGAGAGATTTCCCTGGTGCAGGTGTAGGAGATTGTACTTGGCCTTGTTGAGCTTTATGAGGTTCCCATGGGTCCACCTCTCAAGCCTGTCAAGGTCTCCTTAGATGAAATCCCTTACCTCCAGCACATCAACTGCAGCATATACCTTGGTGCTGTCAAACCTCCTGAGGGTGCACTTGATCCCACTGTTCATGTCACTGACAATGTTATAAAACACAAGTGGTTTCAATAAAACCCCTG
Source organism: Rhadina sibilatrix (assembly GCA_013400275.1). Classification (NCBI taxonomy): domain Eukaryota; kingdom Metazoa; phylum Chordata; class Aves; order Passeriformes; family Phylloscopidae; genus Rhadina; species Rhadina sibilatrix. Next base: position 147,418 of record VWYO01004575.1, read on the forward strand.
AAAAAAGCCTCACTGGTTTTCATTTGGGCATCGGGCCATTGACCATAAGTCTTTGAGTGTGACAATTTTTCTCCACTGATAGGTCCATCTGTACATGAAAGAGAGGAAATTTCCTTGATCCTTACTGTTTGATTTGTCTGTTCTTGCCTCAGGAAAGAAAAGACCCTTGTGCCCAGCCAGGCTGGGGACCCTCCACTGATCAGCCCTGCTGGATCAGAGGGTAGTTTGACTAACTTATTCAGAACACACACCAAAAACATAAGTGAGACTCCGCAGCAAATTTCCACAATTTATTCAAGTATGTTACCCACTGCCAGTGACTTAGGTCTTTTCATTAATTGTGCACCTTGAGTTTCCTTAGATATTCATCAACCTGTACTACACCTAAAGGGGGGCAGTTCTTCATTCTTCCAGTCCTTGTCTTTTCAGGAACATGTATTCTGTACTTCTAATGAGGGGCTGTACTCCAAGCACACCTTATATAAAATCCAAGTAGAAAACAACAGGAAAATAAACATCAAGGTGTCTGCACATCATAGACTATACAGCACCTTTAAGCTAACAGCTTGCCCCAGAAAGATATTTTTCTTCTCCCTCTTGAATGGCCTCATCCTCTATTTCTGCCAACTGGTTCTACAATTATAATTAGGGTCGTTAGTCAATGCCTACCTGAAATAATTGCAGGATAATTATCCTTACCATGCTGAACATGAGGTGCCTGGATCAAAGAAAAATTTGCCTCTGATTAGACAGACAAAAGACAAAAACACAAAAGGATAAGCAAAAACCTTCTTGTGCAGAGGAAGTAAATGACTTTGGACTAGGCCTACTAGAAGATGAGAGGCCCCACATGCTGAGATGGCAAGAATATAACTTTTTAATGCTTACCCCTCTAAATGGATCATAGAGCCCTGTGATAGGTGTACGTGCTTCTTATATTATGTCTGGCAAGAGGTAAACACAGCAGCTTGACAATCTGAGAATCCAGCAAGTGATGTGGTGAACAGGAACTTACCCACAGCTGTAAAGCAAGAAGTGTCACTTTCTATATTAACTCATCCTGAAGTTGTAACTCCAGTCAACTGGCCTTAACAGCTTCAAGTGCTATCCTAAATACAGTCTTCATGTTCCTTTTAAGATAAGAATGATGGGTTCTAGTGTTTAGTTCATTCACCCTGGATATAAGGTTGCTATCTGAAAAGTTTAAAATTCCATTTTCAACCTCACAATAACATGTCTTAACAACTGCATTGCAGGTTTTGTCAGTAACCATTTATGGCTGCTCTTTATCTCTCTTCTTGAAGCCTTGCCATGGGGACAAATAAAATGAAACAAGATTCACCCAGATTGGAAAAAGAGAAAGGTAAGGAAGCTCTTCATCTGAAGGGCAGAGACTTCAATCTAAGTCCATGCATTCTGCTTTACACAGTCACTGAATAAAATACAAATATACTTCAGGTTTCAAGGCTGAAACTGAATATTTGTCTGTCCTATGCACAGAGAATCTGTAATTAATTTTTTTTTCTTCCTGGAACAATAAAACCTGAGTTGTTTATTTCTTGTAGATACACAGTTTTAGCAGATATGATTTTTTAGTATATCTGATCCATCTTAACCTAATATACTGTGGGGAGGGACAGAAACAATATTCTTGGGAAACAGAAATTGGAGAAAACGTTTGTCAAGATAAGACAAAAAATTGGGGTCACACTCTGTTTTGCCAAGAAAATATTCCTGAAATGTTGGAAAGACTGTTTCTAAAAGAGTAATACTTTTTCTATTTTTTCTCTTAGTGTTAGCATTTATGTTTCAAAAACTAGTTTTCAATTAATAGAAATGACATCCTGAATCTGAAATTTGAGCAACTGTTGAAGACTGAAATGAAGATCTCTCCTTAACATTTTATTTTAAATGACTCTAGATCTTTATTATCATTTTTAGATCCTTTTTGTGAAACACCTTTATGTTCCCAGAAGTACTGGGTGTACATCGCTGTACAAGGTTTTGTGAAGGGTACTGAATTATCAAGACACTCCTTTTATATACAGTTATGCTGAAATCTAGGCCATCTGAATCAAAGTTCTTTATCTACGCTATCTTATAACACCTGTGATTTAAGTTAACTTTTTTGACTTTAAATTACAGTAGAGAAGAACAAGACCTCAAAAAGTAAGGTAAAGGCCTCAGAAGGCAAGAAACATCTGGGTAATAGGCAGATTCTTTAGTTCCTGAGGATTTGAATATAAACTGTATATGGTAAACAAAGAATCCTTCCTCTCTTGTCCTGCTCAAGAAAAGCTGATGAAAGAAGCATCCAAATCAAAAAGTCCAAGTGCTAAGCTTGGACATGAATTATCTTTAGATTCACCCATCAGTATAAGCAAATCCATTATTTGAGCTAGCTTTTAGACAATATGCATTCCAGTGTCAATGAGATTTTCACGTAGAAGTCCCCAGTGACTGGAAAAAAGGGGAATATTTACATTCATCTTTAAAAAGGGTAATAAGGAGGCACCTGGGAAGTACTGTCCAGTCCGACTCACCTCAGTGCCCAGTAAGATAATGGAGTATGTTAAGGGAAGACAAAGAAGCGGTCAGGTCAACATGGCTTCATCAGGAGTAAATTTTACCTAATAAGTTTAGTGGTCTTCTACAGCAGAGTGACTGTATCAGTGGACAAGGAAATAGCTGTGGATATAATTTACTGAAACTGATAAAGATCCTTTGATAAGGACTCCCCCAATAAGCCTGACTCTAAATCAGAGGCATGTAGATTTGATGGATAAACAAGTAGATGAATATGGAATTAGCTGGATGTTTGCACCCAAGGAGTTACAGTCAATGGCTCAACGTCCAAGTGGAAACCAGCAATGAGAGGTGTCCCATATGGGTCTGCAGCAGCACAAGTACTATTTAACATATTCATCAGTGACACAGAGTGTCTTGCACCTCAGTAAGTGTGCTGATGACACCAAGCTGTGTGGTGCAGTCACCATGCTGGAGGGAAGGCATGCCATACAAAGGGACCTTGAGACCTCAACTGGCTTGAG
>VWYO01004575.1:152967-166134 GCA_013400275.1 Rhadina sibilatrix
ACAAACCTGCCAATCGTGTCCTGGGCAGCACCAAAAGAGAGGTGGATGGCAGTTAAGGGAGGTGATTCTGCCCCTCTGCTCTGCCCTCATGAGACACCAGCTGGTGTTCTGCATCCAGCTCTGGGACCTCTAGCATCAAAAGGACATGAACCTGCTGGAGCGGGTCCAGAAAAGAGCCATGAAGATGGCCAAAAACCTGAAGCACCTCTCCTGTGATGATGGGCTGAGAAAGCTGGGGCTATTCAGCCTGGAGAACAGGCGGCTTTGGCAAGACCTTATAGCAGTCTTCCAATACTTAAAAAGAGCTTATAAAAAAGAAGATAAAGAGTGTCTTTTTGTATGGGGAGACAGTGATGCGGCAAGGGGGAACGATTTTAAATTAAGAAAAGGGAAATAGGTTTCTCAGAGAAGTTGAGGGTGCCCTAAACCCAGAGGTGTTCAAGGCCAGGTTGGGTGGGCCCTGAGCAACCTGGTCTAGAAGTCTACATTCCTGCCGCCATATCTGACAATTGTTTTCTGGAGGAACTTAAGTGACAATTAGTTTATGCCTTTTTCATATTTTATTATTGTGATTAAAAAAGATTAAAATATGGTTAGTGTCTCATTTTCATCATGTTTTCTATTTCAACAAAATAGGAATGCTTTTTCATAGGGAGAAAAAAAATATTCCTACAGCCATAGGGCTTTAGTCTTATATAATGCTCATAGCCATCTGCAAACATAGGACATTTTAAATTTTCTTGGAGAAAGAGAAGGAGAGAGACAAAAAAGCTCTTTTAAAGACTGCACATAAAGCAATGTAAACCTGGGGATTGTTGCATCCCTCCTGCAAAAATGAACTCATTAAAAACCAATGTTTTATTAGCTATAGAAATAATTATATCTACTCTATTCATTTAAAACTCTCTTTGTTGAACCATTAATTTTATTGTATATCATTGACTTTTTCCTCTCCAGAATCCAGGGAAGAGTCATGCCATGAAAATACAGCTTCAATTATTTCAGTAAATACATGCTGTGTAAAATGTAAAAGATGTAAGAATATTGGCATAAACTATCAGTGAAGGGGAATGTATTATTATCAGAATAGAAGACAAATATCTTTTCTGTTGTTGTTGCATAGAATCTAATTTTTTTCCTAAAGAAAAACAAAAACTTTGTTTTTCAAATTTACCTACTAGAATTAGTGTTAATTTCATAAATGACCCTTTTGTGCTAGTGAATATTTGCCAGATGTAGTGCATACACTCAGATTACAGCACTCCTTTATTTTAAACTCTTTACTCCAAGAGAATTTAAACTCACATTATTTATCTCCCTAAAAATATTTAAATACTAGATTATACATTTTCCCTGCTTGTCAATATTGTGGCAAGTTAACATGCATGTGATCAGCGCTGTGGTAAAATTACAGAAGTTTCTAAGTGCAACGGGTGAAAGATAAATATCTCTGTGCTGAGCAGTTTATAGTTCATTAAAGAAGCATAGTTCATCATTAAAAAAAAAAGAATAAAAAATCTGTTGGTTGAGTTTTCCAAGTTCTGTAATGCTTGCTTTAATTGATGGTATACAGCAGGTGAAGTAAAACTGGAGGAACAAACTGTAAATAGCTAAATCCTATTAGGAATAAGTAATGCCAGCATTTGATTACAGTTTTATCCATGCAGGATATATAAAAAGTAAAAAGAAGAAAAGGATCAAGCATCCAAAATGCATGTGGTATGTTGAAGTAATAAAGTCTAGAGACAGCTGACTGCTTCTGAGGTACTGGTAAGAATGAAGTCCTGGGAATGGTACAAATAGAAGTCAAAGTTAAAAGGTGGGGGTTTGTATTTGTTTGTTTGTTTTCTTGTTTTGTATTTGTTTGTTTTAAGTGAGTGAACAGATATTGTGATCTTTACCACTCACAACTGCTAAAATAGACATATCAGTTATAGCTGCAGTTAATTTTATGTTGGCACACAATTCCTGAAACCTTCATAGTACCTTGTTGGGTAAACGATCTGACTCTTTCCTTATGTGAAAAAACTGCCCTTCAATCTCCTCTTTGTCTTTACTTTGGTCCACTAGAAATGCATCAAATCTGTGATTGATTAATGCATACTAACATTTTGCTCTAACTCTATAAATGAGAATGACAGTAAAGGTGCTTGTTAGTGTAACTAAAAATATCCTCTAACAGAATGGGAAAATTAGTTTTATACTTCCTCTTCTGTTACTGTCAGAGCACTCAGTAGCTATTTGTGTGAGTGTTTTCAAGAAATCTTTTTCTTTTTTTAATAGAAAGTTGAATCTATGTATCCATAACTTTGGTAATTTTGTAATTCTGACGAATTAATTTGACAAGTTTTAGAAAGTAAGTGCCTATAAAAAAGGAAATATTTGTACCAACCAAATGTGGGATTTCTGACTTAGTGGTCTGGCCTAAAAATGAGGTAAACAGTGAAATCAGTCTTGTCACATTTGGGAGCAAAAAAGGATCGTTGATGTGTTCTGGTAGATTGTTAGATGACAATGTATATCCCTATAGCACAAATCCAATATAGTCAAAGTATTCATATGGAAATAATAATACAAAGTATAAATAAAATAGCATAATAAAGGTATACCAAAGTCATTCTTAATAATTCACTTGTCTCTAAAATCCGTACCAGGGGATATAGATCAATGTCATGTATTCAAAAAGTCTGTTTAATAGTCATAAAACCCACATGACCTCTCAGAAAAAACCCAGAAGCCACAAGGCAATGAAAAGTCATAGAATGGTTTTGTTTGCTTTTAGCAGACTCGTTGTACCTTTTAAAACTCCTAAACTGAGCAAACTACAATGACAGTATGTGCTGTCCCTGTACATTGACTGAGTGTATTCTCTCCATGGAAAGTAGATGTTGTTTGGGTTTTTGCTGTTCTCCTCTGTTTCTTTAAGGAGTTTTCTAAAGTTTCATTTTTAGCCTTCTGTGTTTACTTTTTGCAATAGAGTCAGATACAATTTTACATAAATAACCTTTTGTTACTGTAAAATCTAACAATGTTTACATTCTTCACATAAGGAGGAGACTGTTGATGGACTGTTGGGTTGCCCAGTGTGGTTGAAGAGGCAGATTTTCTTCCTCCAATCCATGGTCACTGCTGGAATTGTATAAATGTTGAAGTTGTAAATAAACCTCCTCTTTTCTGCCTTGGACATCTCAGTGTGTGGGTGTCAATTCTTTGTGTCGTGTGTGACAAGTGGGGGCTTTTGTAATATGAAAGATTGTCTACTAAACAAGGATGACCATCCTATTTATCCTAAGAAAAGTAGGGAAAGAGATGTTTGGTCTTTAAGAAATATAATTTATACTCAAAGTTAAAGGATTTTTTTTCCCTTAAAATATCCTAAAACTGCTATTCATGTATTTGGATACTTAGGCACAATGTAACAAGAAATCCTTTATTTAAATTTTTAAAAGAATAAATCTAGATTATCTCCAATTAAGCTTTTTACAAATAAATTACTAAAAAAATTAAATAAAAAATAACACATTATTCAACTACATCAGAAAAAGGAATAATAAAGACCACAAACAGTGACTAAAGATAAAAAAGTAGAAATTGCCAAATTTCTGCTAGATAAGGTTATTTGCCATTCTTTTGCCACACTGAAAGTAATCAACAAGAAGAAATACATTTTCTAAAGATAATTTTGCTTCTGTGACCTTAACTAAACAAAATTTTTTCACGTAATTCTTTTCTCCTTCATTTATGTGCTTAAGGTGTGTACAAGATTTTCTATCAATTCCATTAATAAGTCTGAACAGAGCATTTCTGTCCAATTCTGTACCACTCTTGTCTTTTATTTTTGGTTGGTTTCTTTGAGAATTATATACATCATAAAGATGGTCCTCTCATGCTTGCCTTACTTTTACATACCTCAGTCTTTAGGACTAGTTAGTGTTATGCTAGAGATTTGGGAATCATCGTTAATAAATATATTCATAGAATATATCAAAGAAATATAAAAAAGATATAGATAAAGATTTTTTTTTTCTTACTGATTCTGTTTTTGGTTTCTTTTTTTTTTTTCCTTTCACTCTTCTGATAAAAGTAACATCTGAAACAAAAAAAAAATCCAAAGTACAGTTATCCAAAGGTTGGCTAATTTTATGTTATATTTATCTGAATTTATGCTATGCTTTGTGGGCTATTTTGGTTATAAGTCTTACAGGATCCCCTAACTGATCATATACTGTAATACTTTCTAGAGCCTTAGAGAAACTGGAGAAATTAAGCAAATGCCTGTAAGTATGAATTTAAAAAAAAAAAATTGCTTTTTTATTCTGCAGTGACTTGTTAGATCAATGAAAAAACATTTATGACTAGTGTTTCAGTAGTGAAATCTATTAATCAATTGAAAAAATATTGAATGTATGATCATTTTCCTTTCTTGTATGATCTTTTTCCTTTCTTTCATGATAAGAGAAATACCAACAGTATATTTGAAATTGTGGGAAAGTCTAATATTCTAGATCTTTGTAAGCAGAATAAGGAGAAGACTTGATCAGACTACCTGATACTGTTTAATTATCTTATGCACTTATTTAATTGTCTAGTTCTTTCTTAAAATTCAGAAATAATTCATAGTGACTGGTTTTTGCAGATCATGACAAATGAACCGCTTCTAAGGCCAGAAGGGAATATTAAATCATTTATTCTGACTGCCTATATAGTGTAGGTAATAGAATCACTCTAATATTTATTTTCATGCTTTGCGTTTGAGCTAAAAATCCCTTTCAAGGTTGAACCCAGTCCTGACTTGAAGATTTCAATACTGATTTCCCTTTGGCAAGGGGTGAAAAAGTTCATTTGTTACTCAAATTCACTTTTTGTGAATCTACTCCACTGATTTCTACTATCTCACATTTACTTTGAGTGTTAGCTTTTTTTTTCACTAATGTGGACAAAAACATGACCATCATGTTTTGGCTTTTATTGATTTTCTTATACATTCTATAAGTGAAAAAGTGACTTCTTTTGGGAAGAATCAGCTTGCTAACAGGTTTGTTTTGTTTCAAAAATACTCTCTCCAAAATTCTAAGTAATTAATATATTTTCTCAATGTATAAGTTTTTGTCCATTTGATCATCAGGGACCTGGTTTTGGCACTCTACTGTGACTTTCAAGGGACTGTTAAACCCGTGATAAGAAAGTGAAAAGAGTAAGATTCCCTAGTGTAGTGAAAAAAACCTGTGTGCTCCCTCCCACAAACTGGGCAAAACAATGACCCTTGTTATGAAATGCATCCAGTGAGAAGAGAGTAGTCTCATGAGGGAGCAGCAAGGGCAGCCTGTTCCATGAAGGGAGGAGAGATGGGAGTCGAAAGTGAAACCAGATGGGTAAAGCAGTGATCTCACTGATAAGGAATTAACAAAGTGCACTGGAAAAAGGTTCTTCAATTACAGCCAAATGGAGACACAGAAGCTTAATTTCACCAGGGTCATAGCAGCAATCCAGAATGCTGAGCTCTAGTGCCTCTTGGTTTGTGACATCTTGAGTTAAACTCCTATTCTCAAAGTCATTTCAGCTTTTGATATCTGCATGATTTCTGTTCGAAAAAACAGACTACTGTTTATGTGAACATAATATCCTTAAAAATTGTCCAAAGCTCTCTCTTGCAGAGAAATGTTGAAAGTTTTCTATACCCTGACATCTTGTTCCATTTTGGAATAAACCGATTGCATAATGTCAGCAATAGAAAATATTAAGTCCTTGAATTATAACCTTGAAAAAGTGGGGTGGTTTTATTCACATGCATAAAGCTATTTCACTGGAAATTATGTACCTCAGAGAAATTTGCAGTTGTCAGAAACAGCCACTGTGTGAGTGTACAGGTAGAGTGTAGATGATCAAGTGAGTCTTTGTGGTCTTTTTTAATTTAGCAAAGTACATATACAATTGAAAAATCAGTTTGATCTACTGATAAATACATTTTTGGTCAGTGTAATGTTCAATGTAACTGTGTCTGGTAGCAGAAGATGCACTAAAGAGACAGATGAGTGTTTAATAGGAAACAACTGAGAGCATCCTTTTCCATTGAGAGTTATAAATTCTCTAGGCTTGGTTTTGTTTCCTGGCAGCACTATGGCTAAACCATGTTTTATATATACCAATATGTCTTTATTTACAGATACTGGTAGCATTTTTATGAAATATACCCAATATGGTCAACAACTATTGATTTTACCATCTTTTCTCCATCACAACTCAACCCTGGATCCAGATCTGCTTAGTCTTGAATTAAAGTCTATCCATGACGATTTCTAAAATAGTGTTTTGACAAATTGTAATGAAAGATGAGCTCTTATTTAGAACCAGTACTGCATGAAAGTGCATGCTCACTACACATCCCCACATTAAAGAGATTATACTAATACTGATGCTTTATATTCATAGTCTTGAAGAGTTTGCTCCCTATTTCAGGTTCATAAAAAGATTAGAGTTTATTTTGGCAGTGTTTCTCTCATGTGTTTTGTGAGATAATCTAAGATCAGTAGGGATTCCAAGGTAAGCACAGATAATTGCTCTGGGGCAGACATTCTCTCAAGCAAGCCTTGTAATGTTTAATTTCCTTGTCCTGTAGGCATGTAAGAACCAAGTCTCGGTTCCTGTTTCATGAGGTACCAAATTAATTTTTCATGAGCTTTTACCAGTATAAGATTGCAATTATCCAGGCTTCAGCTAGTGTCTTCATTGTTGTATGGGTTTTGGACCAATTTTTTTTTTTTTCCTTCATGGTTCTAATAGTACCTAATTTCCTTTCACTACTATAATGCATAAGAATATATTATTCTCTGCTAATCATAACAGCTGACAGGTACTGATATGAGTTCATAACAGGTTTTGAACCTAACAAAGAGGAGAATATTTTCATGTGTTGCTTGTAAATGTTGTAACTGGTAATGAATAACACTCTTTAAAAAAAGAATAATAGCTGTTGGTATCTATAAGGATAACTCACTGCTATTTTTAAATTACTTGGATTTAGTCTGCCACAGTTAAAACCAGAAAAAAAAAGAGTAGGTTTATCTTTTTATTTCAGGAAGGTCTATGTGCCCTTTTTTGCAATATATCCTTTTCAGCATGCACCAAACACATTGCATTACTGGCATACGTTTCTCTCTGCAGATATCACAGCAAGGAGAAAGGCATGAAATAAGGCAAGGAATAAGGCATGAAATACTGCTTTTTGAAATGAACTATATAACATAAACAGTAAAAAAAAAAAAGTTAAATTTCTCTGCTTATACATTCCGCTCTTTTAAAGGTAAGGGCAATATGAATGTGTATCTTATGTAGTTTGTGCTAAGTCAATAAGACCAAAATGAAATTAGACTGCTACAGAATACATTTTATATATAGATTATGATAAACAAGACAGAGGTTGTTAGAAACAGAAAAGAACACAATCAATTCAGTATATTTCCCTTGAAAGATAAATTTGAAAGATTTACTTCTCAGAAGTGCATTCTTCCAGAGCTGTATCTGTTTGACAAAATGGTTATTTTAACACATCCTGAAGATTCTTTTATCAGATTTTTCTATCTCTTTTGTTATTTTTCAGCTTATCAGTCTCAAACTATGGTTCAGGATTGTTTAATTTTATTAGCTATTTCTATCATACAGAAAACCGCAGTGACATGGTGTAGAACACAGGGCACACATTTCATTAATAGGTAAAACATATCTTCTCTAATAGTTTCTTGGGAAAAATATCTAAAGAAGTAAACTGCTTAATATTAGAAGGAAAAATTGGCTTTAGAGCATAAGGTTGTGTCTGAATGGAAGTCTCAAATTGTATGATAATATTATTCATTAAATTAAATTTGAAGAAACATAATAGTAAACTTACAAGTAATTTTGTGGAATTGTTGGGTTTTTCAAATGTCAGTAGTGTTTCATTATTAAAAATCAATGTATTTTGAATGAACAGCTGGAAGTATGCCTGCAGTGTGAGATTTTTTGTATTTCTTTAATTCTAAAGGAATAAATTTTCAATTGTTGTAATTTTATCTGGATCTCAGAACAAATAAAAATAATTTTATTTCTCTCTTTCCTATTCTAAATTTCTTATTTAAGTGTTAGAGACACTGAAATACCTAAATAATGCTTTGCTGTTAATTTTACTTAATATGCCAAATCAGTTTAATTACAGTTTCTATAAATAATCTATGCAAAATACTTGCCTGAACAGAATGCACTTTTCCTTCTGTATGTGGCACATTTTAATACTTAAAAGCATTAGAACAGATGTTAGGTGCCTCCTAAACTTGTTTTCAGTTTTCTTTTATTTATATGTTAATGAGAATTTAATTACTTCATGAATACTTAAACAACCTGAGGGTGCCTGATATCATTAACTTGAACATGACAAGCACCTCAAGTGACCACATGGGAAGAATAAAATTGCTTTTAGTTCAGTTGAAGACAGAAAGATGAATTCATTTCACCCCCTGCTATGTTCTACCTGCCACACAAAACTGAGTAAGCTGTGGGCACTGATTCACTCTCACCTCAGTGTGACCAAAAGTATCTGAGGAAGGAATATGCACCAAACTGCATAAATCATTCCTTTTCAATTTGCTTCACTGTCCTTCGTTAAACAGCCAGGGAATGTTTTTTACTGTGTCTTATTTATTCTTAATAGTTTTTTCAGTCAAAATTATTTTGTGTCATGTAAATTTCTGTGTTCTATTCCCGTAACATTATGCACAACATGCCCCACAGTGATCAAATTATCCAGGATGAAAAGCATTATGGCAAATGTTTAACTGTCTATCAGGAATATTGTTGCACTAAAAGTATTATTTCTGGGTATTGAAAAGTAATAGACAAGTCTGACTCTCACCTGTGGAAAGAATAAAGTGGGAAAAATTAATTAATTAATTAATTAATTCCATCAATTTAATGGAATAGGATTTTTAACAGTAGCTCTATTTTCTCTATGCTCACTATATAGCCTCTAGGAGCAAAATAATATTTCTGACAGTTCCCTTACCTTATTTGTATGGTCCTCCTTCCCATGAAATGCACGAGAAAACAAAATGGTAATAATATGAGCACTAAAAGTTAAAACAACAACAAAATCTCCCTTTCTTTTCAGGGGGTGGAGGGACATTTGCCCAATCTGATAATTTATATTTGAAGGGGATAATTTAATTTTGATTTAGATCCTGCAGATACTTTGTCTTCAATAAATTCTACCTCTATAAATGTATATAGAAGATCATGTCTTAAGTAACGCAGATACTTCCAAAATATATTATATAGTAAAGTTTAACACTTCTCAGGAAGAAACATTTCATTTGTTCATTACTGTATCATGTATCCATTTACATTCAGTCTTAATGATGCTGAAATAGTAGATCAGCTAGGCATGACAACAAAGTTGGGAATAAAAGAAATTATTCAAGGTCCTACACTGAAAGCTTTGTCTAATCTATTTTCCTCATGGCTGGGCAGGAAATGGGGAATATCAGAGCAGCTTAGAAAAAGAAATCAGCCAACAGTGATATGAAAGGGAGAGACCACAAACACACTACAAAAAGAATGATGATTTTACTAGGAAAAGAATGCAAGTATTTTCCAGAAGTTAAACCTTGCCCCAAGGAGGTCATATTTGTCAGAGAAGCATCGAAGCATCAAGTCTGTCTCTGACCTTTCAAGCTTTATAAGAATAATATTCTCTTTTAATTCAAGTGATTAAAAAAAGACAGTATACTAGATACAGAGATGCTTTCTCTGATCATCAGACATGTCCAAGATGTTTAGCTTTTGTTTCCATTTATTTATTTATTTTTTCATTATATTGGATGCCTGTTGCACAGGCATTGATATCATGTGTCCACATACCAAAGAACACTTTTGTTAGCTAGGTCCATTAGATGACAATCTGCCTGCTTCTGTATGCATACAGAGAAACTGTTACCAAAAAAAGTAGTCTGAAAAAAAAAAAAAAAAAAAAAAAAAAAAAAAAAAAAAAAAAGTGCTGAGGGATAATTTCTGCAAATTTCTTAGGAACTGAACAGCTCCAGCAATGCCAGTCCTTTTGAAGCTGCAAGAACTGACAAAGTAAGAGTGGCAGAAGCACCTGAATATGTTCAAGGCCACTAACAACTGCTTCAGGAAAACATTCTATAGTTCTAACCAAGAGGCAACAGCTCTGCATGTTGCCTCTGTAGACAGAGATTACAGGTTCCCATGTATGTATGTCTGGTAAAATGTAGGACTCATAGAGCTATTTTCCAACCACTTAGTAAGAAACTAGTGGCACATCTTTCTGATCCTTGGCACCCAAGTAAACTGTTGGGGTAGGGTTCTCAGATGATGATCCAGACACATTTCTATGAGTGAGAGGGGGTCTGAGCTGTGAAGCAGTCAGAGTTACTCTGTAAAGTTATTTTTATAGACAACAGCATCTCAAGAAAAAGAAAATCAGCTTAATTATTATAACATGTTCTAGTAAGCACTGGCTGCGATGTCTTCACAGTGCAACCTTCAGACTTACATTTTCTTTTGTGGCAGACAGTTAGGGAGCAGAAAGAGTGGCCTGCTCCGGAAGGGATGGAGAGCTGGAAGCCAAGGACAGGGCAATGCCCTCAGTGACAGACACAGATCCACAGATCTTCCTGAACAACAAGAGCAGATCAGATCTCATGCTAGTAAGTAGGCTCAGTCAGCAGCTGGCAGCAGGTTGTCAAGCCAATGTATACAGGGTCCTAGGTATGTATAAGATCTCTGTTAGTATTCAAGTCAGTCTACAGGCAGGGCTCTGTAGGGATCAGTTCCTTATATACCCTACATAGTCCTGGCTCTATTAAACACACATGCTATAACAGCACATGAAGAACCAAAATCCATAGCCTCACACGAAGATTTATTTTTTAGGATATCAGAGAACTCACTTTAGTTTTTGTGTCATAGAGATGTGTTGATTTCATAGTTCATAGGATCTCCACTCTATGGAATGTAGCTCCTCTGCACCATTTCACCTGGGGAAAAGAAATCACTCTCACAGGCACAAATATAGCCAGTATTGCTCCAACTTTGGATCATGCCTTTGTTTTGCCAGGGAAGAAGTAGTGATAAAAGTGATAAAATATTTCAATAATTTCAGAGTTAGGGTGGAAATTTGGTCTTAATAACCAATCAACTTTACATCATTAAGTGAAAATTCAGAATGGCCAGATGAAGGAGAAAAATTTTGAAAATATAAACATTATTTTATTATATTTACAAACTGACAAAGATTTTTTTCATCATAACAGAAGCAACATGTTCATAAATCTCTCTCCTCTACTTACTGTGCAACATGCAGTGCTCCATGAGATATTGTTTCTATTCCCACTATGGCTGAGTATTTAGAAGAGATCTGAAACTTCAAAGTCTTGTCCTTCTAAAGCGCAAAAACATAACACTATAGGAAAATTTATGCTAGTAAATTTATGCTAGTAGGATTTTTTGGATCAAAAGTAGCGCTAATCAACCAGAATTCTCTAACAATCAATGTGGAGAAATAAGGACTTGAGGGACAAAATAGCTGCCAAAACAGAGATTACTGGTGTCACTTAGAGATCCCAGTACTTCCCACATTTTTTCGAGCTTTATTTCTGAGGCACACAGGAGGCCCTCAGAGAAGAGGTTGTCTGAGCAGCAGTCAAACCTGTTTTGATGTTGCCGGAAATCACCCTGTGACACTCCAACTCCTGTCCAGGTTGGACACAGCAGCCTTCCTGAAAGCTGCAGTGAGCAGCAGCACTTCAGCTAGTAGGGTGTTTGTTACATGGGTGCCCACATTTCAGGTTTACATGCCTGGCATCATGAGTTTCTATCACACTGATGAGTACATACGTTAGTAGAGGGGCAGAAGTCATCTGGGATGTATAAAAAACCAGCACTCACATCTACCCCAGTGAGAAGTGGGTTTGTTTGTGATTCTGGGTCAGGGATTAGAAATTCTACCACAAATTGTGGAAAGGTTTTTAGGATATTGATCCTGAATGCATGGTTCAATGACTGCTGATTAATTGCATATTGTTAATAAATCAATAGACCACTTCTATCCTGATTTCTTTTAAGCTGAGTGAATGGAGGTCTTTGTTTTGGGGTTTTGTTTTGTTTTATTTTTTTTCCCTGCAATTTACAAGCTAAATTATTAATGATTTTCTTAATTAATAATGCAAGTATCTGTTAGCCACAACAAAACTAAAATTATTTCAACTAAAAAAAGGGTTTGATAGATAGAATGTGTCCACATGAAAGCAGAAGTAAGCCAAAATCAAGAAATAAAAGCTATAAAATTTTATAAAAGATATGTGAATCTATAAAATATGACTGCTTTAATTTTCATGTTCTATGCCATTAAGAACAAAGGGAAGGTAAATCAAAAGCTGTTTAATTATAAAATCTTAACTATCCAGATGTTTAGCAACTTGCAGGTGCTACATTTGTCAGCATTTTTCTCATGTCATTAACAACTTACAATTATTTATTTATTTTTTTAAAAAATATTCTTCCCAGGGCCCTGAAAATTCACTTGAGTGACCTTGGGCTTCCTCTTGCAATGTTTTTGGTGCCTGTATAAAACAGTAGGAGTGGGTAATATTCCAAGGACCTGTGCTGATCTAGTCAGTTTTCTGGTGATTTTCCTGATCCAGATAAAGTGCTCGGGTTCCTTGTTAGTTAACTTACAATATGTGTGAAATAGCAGCAGCACTTTATCCACTATGTTTTAAGTGTGCTTACATGACACATTATTTTATATATATATATATAATCACACTATTAATATTTCTTAGTAATATTTCTTTGCTTGGGGCTATGACGCTTCATAGTCTTTGAAGTTCCAAGAAGATATCCTAACGTCTTTGAACTCAGCTGAAAAACCATTGACTTTGCAAGGTTTAGGATGACCCATGAAGTCAGCTGAGCTAATGTCCTGCACAAATCCAAATTGCCATGATTTCAAAGAATTTAACTCTCAGTTTTAAAATTTCTGTATATTGACCTAGTGTTACAAAATAGTTCCTTTTGTTGCAGCACTGTTCTCCTCTCTGCAAGTTTCATCCTAGCATAGAGAAATTTATAGTAACACCTGTGATACTTACTTAAGGCTGGCTGGGGGCTGGGGTAGGG
>VWYO01004576.1:0-24146 GCA_013400275.1 Rhadina sibilatrix
CTTTCCAAACCAAGACAGATATTAGGAAAAAGTTATTTATGGAAAGAGTGATAAAGTATTGGAATGGTCTGACCAGGAAGGTCACCATCCCTGGATGTGTTTAAAAAAAGATTGGACGTGGCACTTGGTGCCATGGTTTAGTTGAGGTGTTAGGGCTGGGTGTGACTCAATTATCTTGGAGGTCTCTTCCAACCTAGTGATTCTGTGATTCTGTAAATCACTATCTGGGGCACCCACCTGTGATGGCTTGTTCTAGACACTGCTATAGATGTTGTAAGGTATGCTTTCTGCCAGATTTTATGAAAAAAACCCTCAGAATTTGCTGTAGAATGGTTTAGTCTCTGATCTATAGTGAAAATGAAGTTAAAAGAAAGATTTTTGGACTAAGTAGAATGAAGCAAGGAATTGTGAAGTATGGGTGATAGATGATGGCAAACTGCAGAAGAATTTTTCACCAAAATCAAACAATCCAGAAAATACACAACTTCAGAAAGAAAAGATGTTACCCTCTCATGTAAAGGGCACCCTACTGGCAATTACAAGCATACTGGATTCACATTCAATTAAAAGGGTTTGAGATAGCCTTCGACAGTGGGGATCTACTTTCTGCTGTGCTTTGAGTCCTGTTCACTCAGCAGAGCTGGGACTATCTCCCTATGCATACATTCACATGCCGCAGCAACAACATCAAAGAACATCTGGTTTTTTTTCAGTGCCACTTTTTGCCTTCCCGAATGCAGAGCAGTCACTAACAATCCAGTATTTATATAGAAATGGATGTTTATTGTCTTACATTTTGAAAAGAGAAGGAAGGCAGGAAATTCTTAGATGTAAATATTCAAATGGAGATTTTCAGATCTTCTCTTTTATCTTCTTAAACACATAAAACAATTGAACCTCCACCCACCAGCAAGTTCACAGCAAGTTACAAAACCAGAATATTTCTTTAACTCAAAACAGTCTTTCAGCTCACAAATTCAGTTACCATTCTTCAGTGAAACAGCAGAATTATCAGCAAGCCAAAAAATTGCAACAGACATGCCATAAAATCCCCTTATGCATTTAACAACCAATACACTGCACATATTCAAAGTAGGTCATTCTATCAGTGTGAAATCCAATCAAAACTGAAAACTTAATATTATCTATAATAAACAAAGGTGTTTCGGCAGAGGCAATCAGGACGTCTCAATGTCTGTACAATTACTGAATAATCTTCTAAGGATAATATTTTTCAGTCAGCATTAATTGCACATTTCCAAAAGTGTTGCAATAGAATTTGTAAGTGTAGCATGACTGAAACTCAGGAGAAAAGTGGAGAAACTCTAGTCCTGTAAACTTTTAATAACTAGAATAGTTGCCTATGGTTTTATGGCAATATTCACACAAGTAATATTGGAAGTTATTTATGTTTGCAAGGCAAAAAATTTAAATTTGCAAAGAAAATATTATAAGCACTTCTGCCCTGGCATCTTTCCCATTAACGAAATGGGAAGACTATGAAGTCAACCAAAAGCAAGTATTAACACACAATTCTTAAGAACTTTGATACCTAAGAATAAAGTTTTAAAAAGTAAAAAACCTTGATTGGCAGGACTGAAGATAGATCCTTCTGTGATAAATGACCACAAAGCAAAAGTACTCCTTTTATTCAGGATTAGAATAGCATTGGAATAAAGTTTTTTAAAAGGAGAAAAAGTATTTTTGATGTTATGGAAATCCACACCATTCATTAGTGAACATACTAATAGATACTCAGTTCAATCTAAGCCACTCTTCTTCACTTGCTGGCCATTTCTTTCAAACAAAAAACCACATCCTCTAAGAATCCATCTTCAGTCATGTTTACACCCTCACTCCCACTTTTATTAGTAATTTTTATTTCACTGCCTCTGGGAACAAACCAAGAACAGCAACTCATTGTGGTGCATGCTGCACAAACAGGCCAACATCAAGTGCTGCTCTGATGAGCTTGCATACAAAATAAGAAAATAGCCATACATGTCAATAGCACAAATGCCCTGATGAACCAATGCAAAGACAGTCACAAGATGAGGAAAATGTTTTACAAAGCAATCAGGAGAGAACATGCCAAGTTAATATTTCAGAACATATGTGAGTTGATGTAGTTTCAAAATAGCTGTAATATTTTCCATTGTATTTCTCAAAAAACGTTCTTATTATTGAACCTAGAGCTTGAATACAAGTAAGCGGATCAGCTTTCACACACTGCCAGATAAATTCAGGATCAGTTCAACTCTACCCTAAAAGCACCAAAGGCTGTTCCAATATCAATAGTATTTTCCTGTTTTAATAATCATTATATTTGCTCATACGTGCTTTGATTTTACCTTTCATGAATCTGGTACAATAAGCTCTGCATTTATAAGAAAATGAATAGCCAGGGGAAAAGGTTATTTCCTTTGGCTCAGGCCTCACTCTTACTGGGCTGGGCAGAACTATTCTTGACCCAGTTTTATAGGTTTCACAGTTGGCTGACCCACCCACCCATTGTCAACTGATACGGATGTTAAGTCAACATTGTCCTAGCAACCAAGAAAGCACACAGAGATCTGAAGGAACCCCAGCACTCAAACATAATCTGAGATCTCCCATTCAGCATGATCTAGGCAAGTGCAGCAGAGAACACCAGCTAACATGGACTGGATAACAAGCTACTTTGTAGAAAAGGCCAATGGCTCATCTGGCTAAAGCAGGGAGCACATCATGCTGCAAATGCATGATAAATAGTTTAAAGAATATGCGTCCAGTCTAGAGAACATGCATCAAAATGGAATGAAGCAGATGTGACTATCCTGAAGTGCATGCATACTGATACAAGGCTCTTCTCCTTCCAGCAACAAACAATAGGGTTTGTGCTGAGTGTCCAAGAACAGCCATGGCAACCCTGATACCTCCCAAGAATCCAGTTTCAATATGCTGTTAATTACTTATCCTTCCCCTTCTTGTGCTCTAATTGTAAGTAACAATGATGTCTCACTTTGTAAAGTGCATCAAGTCCAGGGTCAAAGGGAAGCACTGCTGTAAATCATTTTAGATTTAAAAGGAAATGTAGTAATATAGTAAGCGAAGTTCACCAGTTATTGCAGAATCTCCACTTACATGCACTCCTCCAAAATGGCTCGGAGTTACCACGCTAATTTAAACCTGAAAATCAAGGTTAAGAGTAAGAAAATGGAAACTTAAACTTCTTTTAAAACGTTTGTCAAGTTGAAAAATATTCAGAAAAATAAGTTTAAGAAATAATAGCTTGCACTTGGAAAAAAGTCCTGTCTTTGTGACTATGTCAATAGCTTATAGCTGTTAGCCTTGTAGTTCTTGTAACAAGCTTCTTAATTATATTGTACTACCTAAGTTTGTTTCATTATTCATCTTTTATTCATTCTTTTGTATATTCAAAATATTTTTGGTCCTTTTTCCTGTCTTACATGTTCTGGATTATCATCTTGCTCTTTGAAGAAAGCTGCTTAGATATGAGCAAAAATGTCACTTTTGGTTTGTCTATTTCAGCAGTTCACTTGGCATTCTACGGATGAATTACAGTTTTCCCATAGCTAAGGTATGTGTGACACTATATTCAGGTTAGTACTCCTGTAGATTTGGTAGAAAGCTCACATGTAAAAATCCTCATGAAATGGACTTGTACTGAAAAGTTGCATTTACTCTTAACAAGTTATTCCTGCTATTACCTATAGAAAGAAAAAGTCCAAACATGCCATAGGAAGTTTAACTACAATAGGTCATAAAGAGATGAATTTTAAAGGGTATTCATCGTGCTCACTGTTTCTTATTGCAAAGTCTCTTAGTGCACTCCATTCCAATCAATTTCCCTATTTTTCTAACAGGATTGTCCACTGGCATCAGGCACCAGTCAAGGTGCTACTCTGTCATATACTGCTCCAAAACAAAGCAAATAGGAGGTTATTATCCCCACTCTTCCCATGGAATGAGAATAAGATGCATTTAGGTCATCTATCTACTAATGCCAATGAGATTAGGAATTTAAGTCCATAACAAGGAAATTCTTCCCTTATATAGAGCTTCTGGGCGACAAAATCAGAGAATATGCTGAGTTGGAAGGTATCCACAAAGATCATTGAGTCCAGCTCCCTGTCCTGCCTAGGCCCATGCCCAAGAGTCACACCATGTGCCTGAGAGCATTGTCCAAATCCTTCTTGAACTCTGTCAGGCTTGGATTCCTTCCATGGGGAGACTATTCCAACACACAGCCACACACCTAAGATCCAATCTAAACCTCCTCTGACTCAGCTTTGTACCATTCTTTCTGGTCCTTTCTCTGGCCACCACAGAGAAGAGATCAGTGTCTGCCCCTCCTCTTCCTCTCACGAGGAACTTGTCAACTGCAATGACTCCCCTCAGTCTCCTCCAGGCTGAACAGACCAAGTGACACCAACCTCAGAGCCATGCACCAACCTGATGGATTTGCCTTTTCTCATCAATATTATTAGGAGTCAGCATTTGCCACAAAAGCAATAGTTTTCAGAAAACAGTTTTTATTTTGTGAATTACAAACTGGATCTATTCACTCCGCATCTGTTGAGTCAAATACTCTGGAAAATACATAACTTTATCTGATGGGATTGTTTGTTTGTTGGTGACGGCATTCTTGGCTAGTACAAAATATATGAAGTCCTTATATTGAGAAGGCAGGAATTAAAACAGGCTAACCTAGAGATATAGTATCCATTGGAAAATGCAGAGATTATTTGCTTAAATTGTTTCATTCTTGTGGAAACATTTCACCCTGGATGATGGATAGTACATCGCAATGGATGATGCTATTTTAGCTGAATATACTATACAGTCTAATGTGGCAGAGAATAATTCCTTAATGTGAAATCTTATTCTAACAATATTTAAACTAGATTTAAATTTAAACCATTTTCTAGCTTTGCATAGTGCACTTTAATAACTTTTTGGTATTCCAAACAATTTGGTGGAAACCCACTCTTTCAGGTCCCTGTACAATAACAGATTCTAAAGTACCTATTCTGCCATCCTATATTCCTAATATGTCTACTTTTAATAAGGACTATAAAATCAATATTTAAGTGGTATTTTTCTCAAATAAAGTTGCGTTTTTTTTAGATTTCCTCTGGCAGTACAGACTGCTGTGTCAGACCTTTCACAATTCTTCAGGAAGAATTTTTTTCCTTATTATTAAAGAGGGAATTGAGATTTACTGTGGAACATTTTAAATTGAGCATTCATTTAATAGCATTAAAGAAAAAAGATTGGGAAAGTATATATGCTTTAATATCTTCAAGATTCACCACAGTTCATCACCAACTTCTCCTAACTGATCAACATTATTTAACTATTTAATGAAGTCATTCAAAACAGAATCAGAAGATAGTAACTCAAGCTAAGATTGCAAATACTGAAATAACTTTTTAGTTAAAACTTTTGATTTCTCATCTCAGAGTACATAGAAAACACCCGATTGAAATGTCCTGCATTTGTTTTATTCCTTGAACTCTGCCACTCTTTCAGACTTGAGTAAGTAAACAACATTCAGGTCTGTATGTATTCTTCTACCAAGCATGTAAGAAGTACATAAAAGAAGCAGAAAAAGACCACAAATAATTAATTTGAGTATCCACTGTCATGAGGATGTCTTATGATAATTCTCTCCAAAAGACAATTCTCCCTTTTGTAAAGAGTATTTGTGTTCCATTGTCAAAAATAAATTCACTTGCATTTCCACACCTGCTGAAAATAATAGAAAGGGAAGAAATAATAAGAGTGATGTCACCAACTGTGACATTGATAAATAACCAGAAGGGCTACACTAAAAAGTGATTCAGAACCAGTTAGACCTTTAATGTCAACAGTAATATTACCCCACGATGAGTGTGGTTAGAGGGACAGCTTGGAATCAGAGTCAGCAAATTCTTACCACCTTATTGTTAGATTTAGACATAAAACTATTTTTTAGAACAATTTTAATCCCTGTATTCAATAATTCTTAATTAAAAACAACTGCAGCTCTCCCCGGGTTTTGGAGGAAGAGTGCATGTGAGATGCCAAATATATATAAGTACACAAGTTTGAAGAAACTTAAAATGAACAGTTTAGCAATAACCGTAAAAACCAACAAAGTCACAACTCACACAAAAAGAGAAGGGAACCATATAGGAGTCCTTCAGCCTTTCTCTTTACCAGCAAAACAGTACCAGCACCACCACAGCTCACAGGACAGAGAGCAACAGCTTCATTTTAGACATGTGAGGGAAAACTAAGCTACTGTTTCTTTAATTCTTACAGATACCACAGGCAGTTGAATCTTTGGATTTCTTTGTCTACTTTTCTCCAATGCAACAGGTGACTTATGGATCACCTCCCTGACCTCCAGGGAGTATATTTTATCAGGTCTTTTTGCCTCTGTTTTATCATCTACCAGCCTTTTGGTAACAGCATTCTAAAATGTTCACGTACTCATTCTTCTGATGACAAGGGGACCAGATGGCATAAAGACAAAAGAACAAAATATATACTCATGATACAAGTCATATTTCAGTCATATTTACAAAATGTGGCACTGTACAAAAATTACTAGAGAATGGTAATGGAAATTACTAGAATACTCTGACCATGCTTTGAAAACACAAGAATTATATTAAAAATGTGCATTCTGTCATCTTCAATTGTAGTAATTTTTATGCAGAAGTCACAGATATAGATAGAGGCAAATCTGACGGTGGCTGTTTATTGAGCTATGTAAGATGCATGGGTCACTCTTCCATCAATGGTAGTTAGTAGCACTAAATTCTGTAGTTTGTAGATGTTTTGTTAAAGAAATATTTCTTCTTATATCAACAGTGTTTTTCTATTACTGCATCTTTCATAAGCTGAGACCCTTGCTTATTTTGTGCACACATGAAATTCGACTTGAAAAAGGTTTGTAGCAGAAGAATCGGAAATGCTGAAAATACCACAGAGATTTTATGTGAGATTACTTAGCGAATGCACATTGTTTAAACAGCTAAAAAACCTTATTCAGAAGACTGTAAGAATGGAATTTCATTTGGAATGGCCATGGGAAAAAGAATTGTCATGTTAAAATAAGGGGTTTGCTAGGAATGCTCAGATTTTAATTGGAAGCTGGCTTCCAATTTCTTCAATCAGTGACAGCATTCAAATCACAGCACACAAAATAAAAGATCAATGAGAAAGGAAAACTGATTTTCCATATTCAATTTCAGGTAAAGTACTTGAAGAAAAAATTAAAGTAATCTAATCCAGTTAAAGAATAAGGTTTTAATTAGGCAAAGGCATTACTTTTTTTTTTTTTTTAATTATATCCCTCTGTTCCATAATAAGAGTTCAGAGTTCAGAAGAGTTTATGATTTTCCATTACTAAATCAACTCCATCATAGAATCGTGCAAAGGAATATTTTTCCCCAGTGAGTGGCAAGATTTTTCACTTTCCAAATATGCTGCAAGGATCCTATGAAGTTCAGAGACTTTCACTAATAATTTGTTTCCTTGTAGGTCAAAAAAATCCCAAATCTATGTAGATCTCCATAAATCCAGAATCCCATAGTTAAAATGTTTGTCTTTTCATGCCCATAGGAAGATATTTTACGTAATATTTTGGACTGAAGTATAGGAACTTTTGTTATTTGTAACTAACCAGGCCTGTAGGAGGTGTTGCTACCATTTCCATGGTAGCAAAAAAAAAGACGTTAAAGTTTTTTGCTTCTAGTAAGCTCTACATGAGAAAGGTTGCTCTCATCTACCTAAATTCCCACATGTATTGGTAAAAGACAATAGTATTGTGCAAGATATAAACTCACCTTCAATTTCCTCAATGTCCAAGAAGTAAATACATAATTTGTAATGTGATCTGAGTTACGAAAGTCATGAACCCTGAAATTTGGTTGCTTGTGGTCAGGACAAAGAGACACATGAACAGTGGATAGAGCCACATATGGCACATTAGCCACAATTTGAAACCTTGTGAAAAAAAGCTTTTTCTCCCATGAAGCCCTCTGGAGAAAAGTACCAAGAAGAATGCAGATTAAAGGTGAGACCAAACGGTAGACAGGGATTATTAAATTCTGCAAATTAAAAGATTCATTTTAAAAAGTAAACTATTTGTTTTTTTCAAGGAGAAAGGATAGTTGTTATACTTCTCTAAAATTAGGTTTCTGATTAAAAATCAAGAACCGACCATAATTTACAGCGGGTGTCAACAACGCTTCTCTTCTCATAGACATAAAAATTTTGTATCCTCCCAACACAAGTATATATGACAATCATTAACAAAAAAGTTAAGAACAGGGCAGTCAAATGTTGTCTTTTTTTCAAATTTCAGGTACTGCCACATTTTAATGTTAGATATGCAAGGATCATGCCTAAGTAAGCCATTAACTGATTCCTCAACAATAAAAAGACAAGCAGATATCTGAAATCCAAAAAATAACTCCTGCTTCAAACCAATGGTAAAAGTCATTGGGATAAAAAAAAAAAAAAAAATTAAAATTCCTTGGTTCCTGTTGTTGTACATGGCAATTTCAATCACAGGGCAACCTCAGGTAAGCATAGCTTAGTAAACCCTCTGTCACACACTTTTCAGCTAAGAATCGTTAAAGGTTTTACAGTGATTAAAATTCTTGTGGCTGAGAGTAGTTGATATTGTGCATTCAAACCATTTCACCTTATTTTCCCAATTTCCTCATTCCGATTTTCAGTTTTTCACTAGGTGCCTTAAAGTTTCATTTTATTGGAGCACATACTTCTGTCAATATTTAATACAAAACATTGTGTTCACTGTTCAGATCTCTGAGAACACTAAAATCAACTAAGAATTTTAACTGCAGTCCAATCTCTTCACTGTGAAATCTCTGTGTCAAAAGATTCATACCAAAATGGAATATTTTTATGAACAGATATTTTCCTTAATTTCTGGTGTTAGGACAGCTTATATTGTCACATTTCACACTGTAGTACAGGTTTTTTTTCCCTTTCACATTTTCAGTATGCAAATTTCTTAGAAATTTGTTCATCAAAAGGCCTGATACCAGAAACTGAAAGAATTTATTGAATTTCTTTCAAACCCAGTTGATGGCACGAAACAAAAAACATGTTATGCTCTTGAACTAAAATACCATGTTATTCCCAGCTGTACAAGAGAAAATGCCACTTCAAAAGAAAAATCACCAGAACATTTAAAGGAATAAATTTTCAAGGATTTCAGGAATGCTTGATCCATATAAATGTCTGGGAAGTAAATGCCTTCAGAGGCACTGCTCAAGCAGTAGGCAAAAGGGTTTCCATTTATAAAATGGTTCCTATTTAAGTGAAGGAAGGGAGTGCCCACTCTCGCTAACACGCCGGGGGCTGTCGCTATGCTGCCATTAAAGCTTTCTCTCAACTCATAAACAGAGCCATTTCAGTTTAACTGAAAAGGGGAAAAGTCATTAAAAAAATAAAGAACATGTAAAAGGAAGAGACATTTTGCAAAACACTTAATTGCACTAAGCTTTTGGAATCACAAACAATAGGGTTGTTCAGTAGTAAGAAAACCCCTGGCTACAGTGACTTTAGCTCAGGCAATTTATTAAGTAGCCTTTTGATATCCAAAAGGAATTTCTCTTTTAAATTAATAAAAAAGCACAATGCTGAGAGGATCATAGGAAATCCTACACATCCATCCTCTTTCTAAGCTGAACTACAAAAACAACCAGACATGAAATATTACACAAAGCATCAAAAATTTGCTCCAGCATGTTTTTGGCAAGATTTTAGGCTTTGTCTAGCAAATTCTTGCATCTGGAATTCCTTTTATAGTTAATGGGAACCAAGCACTTCCAGGAATGAGCACAGGTGTACTTGGAAATGGCACTTTCTGCTTCAGCAAGAGGAAACCCACCTTCTGATCAGCAAACATGAACTGATTAAAGAAAGTTACATGGCAAGGACAGAGACGCCAATGATTGATTGCACTATCAGGTACTCCTCTACTTAAGCCCTGTAAAGGTACAATCAAGGAGAGGATAGCAATATAATCTGTAACTTTTTCCAACATTGTGATGTGCCAGTGAACAATTATTTTCCCTTCTAGCATTGTTTCTAGACTTCTGCAGCAATCTCTTATTGAATACATCACTTTTCAAAGCTTCCAGTTTATTTCCCCTACCTAATTCCCCTTCTTTATGAAATTTTATGTGAATTGTGTATTTTCTCCCTGAAAATTTTCAACAGTTTTGATGTTTTTACAAAACACGTTGGAATAACACATTAGTATTCTGGTGGATCCGTGTTGGATCAATTACAACAATTACAACAATTGAACAATTACAACAAATGAAAACTCATTAAAAACAATTCTCAAGAAGTAACATCTGCAAGAACATTTTAAACCATTCCTCATACTTGAACAGCACTCAGTATGGTCTTTGGACAGAGTAGAATGTGCCTTCAGGATTTTCCATGGCAAATTAGGAACCAATCAAAGATTTAGTAGTTACCAAGGTAAGTACCTTGAAAGAATCAATGTAAAAAAAAATAGAAAAATAAAGAGAATTCTCATTTAATTGTTTATTTATTTATTTATTTATTTATTTATTTTATTCAGGGGAAAGTGCATCATTTGAAGAAGCAACAGCTGTAAGGCTGCTTCTCCACAAGTTAAACATCAGTTTCAGGTCTTGCAGTGAAACAGGGAAAAAAGTCACTGACATGTGGCACAATAAAGGTAGAAATAACTGCACCAATGGGCTTGAAATGTCCTTCCTTACAGAGAAGCCAAATTCAGATCTGCTCTAAGCAGTAGTAAATCCATTAACAGTAACAGCATATTCAATTAAAGTTGCATTTGTCATAGATCTGAATGCAGCATTATAAACCCACATTAACAGCAGAAAGATTGTCTATTCCAACTCTACATCATGGCAGGGTTGAGTGCAAGAAGGTAACCTCAGCCTCCGTAAAAGGGAACTTTGTTGAATGCTAAAAGCTCAAGTCAGAGCCAAATCACAAACCAATTTGCTTTCTGCATGTCAAGCAAAATGAATACCATTCATTGGCATGAATGCCTGCTTTGAAGTGTAAGAAAGCCCCTTCTCTTTTCCAAGAGATGTGTAATTTTAAGATCAGATGATAAAAACTGGGAGGACTCATAAAATAGTTAACCAACCAGAACATGACACACGATGCAATTGGGTGTTATGTCCCCATTATAATGAAGTACATAATTTTCCTGACCCCTCCTGTACAGATTCCAACACTGTAGTGGGAAAAACAGTGAGTTTTGGGCATACATTACTTCCATGCCACGTTATCAAGTCAGAAGGTTCATGATTCCACACCAAATTGCAGACTCCTGCAGCATTTCATTGCTGATTAGCAAGAGTGTTGGAAGCCCACATTTGTCCATTTATATGCAAGACTGAAAATGGCCATTCTCCCATCGTCTAGAGACACTGGACACCCACTTCCCTACAGGAGTCTTCTGGGTTACCAGTTATCTTCAGCCATTTTGGACATAGAACTTAGCTCCACAGATCACTTTTTCATGGTAACATCAATAAGCTGCTTTTACAAGTCAGGTCGCTGTTTTAAGAAATGTTCTTTGGGCGAATGTTCTCTGGGCAAATGTTCTCCTTAATTATACTGGCACAACCATATCAACTTCAGCAAGGCTGAACAAATATAAACAAGAGCAAATGCTTTACACATGATTTCAAATCAACAACTAGCTGGTCCTAGATGAAAGGCTCTGGATAGACTTTAATGAACTTAGTTCCCTTGCTAACTGATTGAGAAATAAAACATAACACAATCTCTGTAAAATATATCAAGGAGGTATTCGACAAGCGTGAATAAAATAACAAGAATGAAATAACATGGGTTCATAAAAGTCCAGTGGCAAAAAATGAACAATTGAAGAGGCAAAACCAAACAAATGGATTGATTCTATCTTAGAAAACATAAGAAAAAATCATAAAATCACTGACTGAAAGCTTGAATCTAACACTTCTAAGTCAGTAACAATCAATTTGTAGTGTAATGTAAATCACGAAAGAAAAAAGGATTCTTAAATTCCATTATTTAACAGCTAATTATGCATACTCCTACAAGATAAGAATATGCTATTAAGAAATACTTTCTCATTTAAGAAGTGGAAGAGAGGCTCTAATTGCTGAATAAAGAAGCTTACTGTGCATAAATGTGTGTCTGGTTTGATCAAAATATTCAGTCCTGCTTTTATGTCCATGAGTCTAGGTTTTCTTGTTTTGATTTTACTACTTATGCCTTCTGAATGCTCCTTCCCCATGAGAAAGCTTCTTTTATTTAGCTGCATTTGCTTTCATGGTCATTCATTTCTGTAGACTTGATCAGAATAAATTTCAATTTCAGCCTCACAGTCTCCTAAATATTTGCTTATTTGGACCACATACTTTAGAGCCTCTGTGTAATTAAAAAAACAAAATACAGATTTATATTACATCCTTGCAAAAAAAGTCTGCAAGAGAAGAGGGCACCTGCATAGATTCATGTAGGGTTTACCCTACAGGGTTCTACAATCCACCTTCTCTCCTCACAGGGTCATTCTTTATCACTTTTATCCCTTTCCCAGGCTAGCTTTCTGACAAATCTCTAACTACAAATTCCACTAAAAAACCACTTTTAGAGAGTCATCTACCTTTTCTCTTGGACTCAAAATGGTTTGCTCATCCCACAAATAAACACCAATTATAAGGTTTTGGTGTTTCCACAGATACTGGTTTTCAGGTTTGCCCATGCCAAGCTGGAACTTCACAGTATCAGTTGGAAATCAGTGTCAATTTGTGGGGGGTATTTTTGGAGGGGTATGTTTTAAACAAAATGAAAATATTTTGTATCTGGTAGATGACACCCGTCTCTCCTCTACTAAAATCATGTGTCAAAACCAAATCCGGATGTTTTGATGCCAGGATTTAAAAATCATTCACCTAAAGAATTCTATCAATGGAGAACATTGATTTTTAAGTTGTTTTTTTTTTTTTTTTTTTTTAAACTATAGTAGGGCTGAAGAACTGGAAGGAAGCTGGAAACCATGACGTATGCGTTTACCAATTTTAACTGCATTATTATTCCTTCTTTTCGTGAAACAATTAGATATGCACAGAGAAGGATGTGACACTTTAGATTTTAACAAGACTAACTTTAAATTCAAGACTTACAATAGATTTTTTTGCGTTACTGTGTACGAGGTGTGATTTGTCTTTGCCCATATGCAAGATTTTGAGCACAACAAACTGAAAAATGTAAAATTGTTGCAGACAACTAATTTTTTTTGATTTTACAAAAGCTGGGGAAACAGCAGTTAGGGAAGCTACTAGGTCATCAGCATGGAACATGCTCGAAAATAATGACATAAAAACATCGAGCTCACATCCATCCATACTTCCAGAATTATGTTAACAAATTCAAGACTTACAATAGCTGTAGACTGGGAGAGTAAATATTAGTTGAAAGTAAGCCTTCTATAAAATCTTCTACCAGCCAGAAACTACTGATTACATTTTTCGATACTTACATAAGTTTCTTTTCTCTTTTGCATGAAGAGAAAACAATGCCTTCAGCCTTCCTTAGTGAGATAGCACAAAAAAGAAGAAAGTAAAATGCTAAATAGCTTAGTGGTTTATGACCACATTCAACAGGATATGTAAATCACTTGCATGTTGAATCTTGCTGAACCAGAGTTCTCTAAAACTTTAAAATAAGAAATCATGTTAAAACATTGATATAGAAGAGGTGCGTAGTCTGCTATTTATAACAACATATGTAATCACAGAAACAGAGAATTATACAGGAAGGGACCTCTGGAGTCCAATCCAATCCTCCACTCAAAACAGACTATTTCAGAATCAGATCCACCTTTGAAGATAAGTCAGGTTGCTCAGGCCCTTGTTCAGTTGAATTTTTATAATCTTGAAGTATGAAGATTTCACAGCCTCTTCAGGCAACATTTTTCAGCGTCTGACTACTCTCAGAGTGAAAAAAATTCTTCCCTATCACCTCTTACAAATTTCCTGAGTTGCAGCTTTTACCTGTTGCCCCTTGTCCTGTCATTGTGGCCTACTAGAAGCACATAGATACATTTTCTCAGCATCCACTTAATTGATGTTGAGGAGAGTCATAAGATCTTCTCTTAGTCTTTTCCACACACTATAAACCAATTCTCTCCATCTCTCCTTAAATGCCCCGTGCTCCAGCCCATAACTGCCTTGATGGTCCCCTGCAGACCTTGCTCCATTGTCGACTTCTGACTGTGTAATCAATCACCTAATGTACAATAAACTGCCCAAATGCATGGATTCGTCAGGTGTCATATCTCCTGGAAGAAAGTGGAATAAATATATCATGACTCAGAAAAGTCATCCACTATTCAAGACATTGCATATAAGAATGGAGCATTTTGAACTTATCACAGAAAATGATCCCTTCTGTAAAACACCTTCTAGTGTAGCACAAAGAGTCTGAAGGATACGAAAAGCATTTTTTAAAAAGCAGCGGAATGCAGGTAACAGTGGAAAAGAGACAAAAATCTTAAAATCTTTTAAAGAATGTCACTAATAGAATGTTACTGCAGTATCAGACAAAACTAGAGAGTGGAATTTAATGACCTGCGAGAAACTGAATTTAAGTGTTCCTCTTTCAAACCTGTAAGAATCTGTAGAGACAATGATAAATACCCACAGAATGGTCACGGGCATTGAAAAACATAATTATTAGATCCCTGGGAGCTTTTTTATTTATCTAGGAAATTATCTAGATAAATTTGAAGACCAGGTATGAGTGGCTTACAGTTTAGCTTTTCAGGAAAGTAGAAAAGATCATTTAAAATTAAGAGCAGATAAAATGAGAGAAGGGAGGGAAACAACTGCCTCAGGAAGCAGACAAATGCTGGGATTGGCACCCACAGCAACACAGAAGAGCCACCAGAAACCAGACAAGTCCCAAAAACAAGGCAGCTCGAAGAGATTAGGGTGGAGGCTTTGATTAGAGTTGCAGAGCACTCTAATTCACTTCATCATACGCTGGTCTAACCGTCACCTTGGAAAATGACACAAGACACTGTTCTGGTCTCTTTCCTAGCGCCATCTTCTTCCTCCCTACCTGGAAAAATCACATCAGTGGGATTATGGCATGGCAGATGAAGAAGGAAAGAGGGAATTCTGTCCATTTTTCACCTGAACACAACTACACTCTAAATAGAGTGTAAAGGGTATGGCACGCCATGTTGTCAGTCAGTAATGTCTATTCTGCCCAGAAGGACAAAGTACAGCTGAGAAATCAAAGGGAAAGAGGAGTGTCTCTGCAGCCAGTGGTCCCCTTGTGTGACATGGAGAAATACTTCCCACCATACTCTCTCCCCATGTGCTGCTGGAGCTGCATGTGGCACCCACAGAAACACCTATCACCACATTCAGTTTACAGCTAATATTGGCACATCCATCCGAAAACAAGATAGTGCTCTCTGTCTCAGGGTCTTGCTATCTTTCCAAAGATTTTTCTTGTCTTACAATATCACGGTTTTCTTTAAATTCCCAATTCAACTTAAAAAAAATAGTACTATAGGAGTTCAAACTCTAGGGAGAAGATGGGTAGAAAAATAGTCCCAGGGAGAACAGGAAGGCCCCTTTGGGTGGTAACCTGCATTTAGACTGGCTCACAGTGCTTGTGACCCCACAGTTTCACTCTTACTAACCATTTTTCTTTCCCAGAAGAAGGAGTTCTTTATTTTGCTGTACACTTTGACAAGAAGTTTCAGTGACTGCTTAACCTCTACCATATAAGCAACTCTATTTGACGCTAACACAACCAAAATATTTTCTAAGCATAGAAGAAACTACTTTGCAAACTACTTTTTAAATCTGCATTTTATAAATTATATTTGGTTCTGTAGTATTAGTTGTTAGTGTCAAAATGTTCAGGAGAGGTATTTGGTTACCAAGAAAATATAATTTCTATTAGTGTTTCAACAAGAAATTTTCTGGACTAAAGAAACAAAACAGAATCAGAGAAGGAATCTATTCTCCTCTCTTTTGAAATCTGATCACCAAGTACCTTAGGAATAGGTATCAAAGTAAATAATTCTGTTTGTCTGCAGAAGCTGGCAACCACACTTTACAATCCCATTCAGAATTATCAAACTATAATCTGAAAACAAGGTAACGCAAAAGAAGTCCCCAGTAAATCAACTGGTTGCATAGGAAGGTTTTTTCTGAACCTCAGTGTTTCTGTAACTGGAAGCCCTTTCCAAATTTTTTGCATTCTTTTGTTCATGATCAGTCCAGATGTTTTTCTTGTGCCAAATTATTCTTCAGGTTGAAGAGTTGAAACAACATATCTCTATTTACTTTCAAAGTAGCTTGCTGGCCTCCCAAACTATAAAGGGACATGCAAGGGACGGATCCAGAACTTCATTTGAGATTGTCAGCTGCCTCCTCTCTGTTACCATTACATGAAAAATAGCATTCCAGTCCTCCCAGGTCTACCTGAACTGCCCTCCGGAAGAGACAAGCAGAATAAGAGTAAGCAACCCACAAATTTCTTCCTCAGCAAAAACCACATGTATTTTCATCTCAGAAAGATAGCACAAAAGTCTAATGCTACATCTGAACATCCTAAATGTGAAAGAAAAACAGATTTTCGAGATGATTGATTTGGAAAGCATGAAATCTATGATCTTGTTCATGGGCTCAAATTTGGTATTCTTGACCAACCTCCTAAGAAAGATCACATCACCATTGTTTTTATAGGCACTATTATCAACAACAACATGTCTGGGAGAACAATAGGATTTCTAGGAACATTTTTTTTTTTTAAATTTTCAGATCAGGATAAAGGCAATATTGTCAGGATAGGATTGGAAGGATAAAGCCTTCAAAAACTGAGGAGAAAAAAGTAGACTAAAAGAATTTGGTCTTTTCAATTCCATAGGCTTAATTTACAGTACAGCGACTGATTATCAGAGCACAGAGAAAATCCTGCTGATATTTTCAAGGCTAAACTTAGGGCTTGGGGAATATAACTGTCTCCAGGGTGGAGGTTTTTTCCTTTTTTTAAAATCTCAGCTCCACTTTTGTTTCTTCCAAGGCAGTGAGGTTCCATGACTTTGAGCAGGGTTAGGTGCTCTGAGTTCAGCTTTCAATCTATCATCTAAACTCTGAAAGATTCCTCCTTATTTTTATCATCTTAGTTGGAATGAAAGAAGCATTTTCAGCTATCTTATCAGCTAGCATTGCAAGACTCTGTTCTCACTCCCATCTTAGGATGTATTATTAATGATAGAAGAGAACAGCCGGCAACAGAATTTTACACAAATGATGGTGCTCAGTACCATGCCAAGATATTATTAATGTAGCTTTTTATGAAAACAAAAACAGCTTTGAAATACAGCCTGTAGTTCTATGGTTTAATATTTCAGGACAGGAGTTTACTGTAGTGGACATTTTGTTTCAGAACAAAAAAGCAAGATGGCTCTAGATCAGCATGCTCATGTCTGTGTGTGTGCTTCTACTCCCTCTCCCCAAATCATGCACATTTTAAATACATCTTTGGTGCTTTTTATCCCCAATCTATAATCCTGAAGGAAACTGGAAAACAGAATCAGTTGTTTTTGTTGAAAAGTTCAGTAAGAGTCCCATATCACAGTTCCGCAAAAACAGTTATTAAATCAGAATAGGAACGGAATCTAAGTTGGTTCGCTTTCAAGGCCTGGTCTAACTGCCAACTGTTGTCAAAAAAAAAAAAAAAAAAAAAAACAAAAACAAAAAAACAAAAAACAAAAAAAAAAAAAAAAAAAAAAAAAAAAAAAAAAAAAAAAAAAAAAAAAAAAAAAAAAAAAAAAAAAAAAAACCACCAATAGAAGATTTCACTGTTTTAGCTTATTTTCATTATCAGAGCTGTTTTGCTTGCTGTTCACATTATTATTGTGGAGAATAAGAAGAAAAGAGTTGATCCAATATCCAATACTAGTGATTCCACACTGAGGCTATGAATACCAGGGTACTAAATTTCTCACCCAGCAAAGGCGAGAACCTGAAACTTCAGTCGACGATAAGATAATGCAAAGTATCAGTTTGGATCTAACAGCAGTCAGGTGTATCAGCATTGTCCTTCTACTTGCAAAACACCCAGCAGTGGAGCTGTGGCTTGCCTAAAGGAGTTTTCTCTCAGCAGTTTCCTGAAAGCCAGAGAAAGATGAACTTCATTTCCACCAGTGAACTGTAACAGGAGAGCTCTGATGATACATTACGCATAAGAAATGAGTCATGCTGCGGTTTCCTGCTTCAGTTTATTGAGTGCAGAGTTGTTTGGCCTTTTTCTCCAGCCATGACCCTTCTCCTGCTCAGAAGTCCTTGAAGATCGCTCTTTCTTTTCCCAGTCTCCATAGTTACAGTAAGATTCAAGGACACAAGTTTGTTATGCAGACTCCTACTTTTGGCCCAGAGGCAAAAATCTTACACCCACATCTTGTAAAATCTTGTAAAATCACCGTGGCAAACAACAGACTGAAAGACAGACAAGATCAACAACTACACAGCTAGCTTATAACTGCACCAGTGTTTTTAAAAGAATTATTATTAAAGATCTTTATTGTAAATTCCAAATAATTCTACAGGCTGTCTTCCTGATGTCAAACTCCTCCAGAACAAATCAAGAGCTGCCTGCTGATCAAACTTGACAGGGCCAGAAATTCAGAGCACTCTAGGTGTAATCTACTGGTTGAAGGGAAATTTGTGCAGTACCTGATAATTCTTTTATCTAATAAGATAATGCATTCTCATATATACATCTTATTAGAAGTTAATGGCTTATAATCATGGTTCAAGTATTTTGCTAATAGCTT
Source organism: Rhadina sibilatrix (assembly GCA_013400275.1). Classification (NCBI taxonomy): domain Eukaryota; kingdom Metazoa; phylum Chordata; class Aves; order Passeriformes; family Phylloscopidae; genus Rhadina; species Rhadina sibilatrix. Next base: position 18,893 of record VWYO01004576.1, read on the forward strand.
AAATATCAGTTAGGTATGGGAAAGGAAAGCCAATCATGAAGTGGAAGTGCCTGAAGAGAAAGTAAAAATCAGTGCTCTAAACAGTGTAAACAAGACATGAGCCAGAAGAAAAAAAATGCAGAAGGTCCCTTTTGACCCCATGATGTGTGCAACAGATTATCAGGGGTACACAACCATGGATCTGCTTGGAAGACAGCCAGGCTACTCCAGTTCATGTCTAAGTGAACTCTTGTCCTTGAAATCAAGAATATTCTTGGCTACAATACTTTTTCATATGTAAATGTGAAGTGTCACATGTTACTAAATTTTATAATTTTTCTATATGCATACACATACAAAAGCCCACTGTCAACATGCAGATTACATACAGTACCTATGGATTTTTCATATGAAATATTAAAAATGTCAATCTTTTGACCAAATCATCTCCCTCACTTGCCTCATTGATCCCTTTGTCCTCATACCATCTTAACATATATTTTCTCATTTTCTGATATTTTAGAAAGATCTTCCACACCCTTTCTTATTAGCTTCTTTCAGAATAATTCCATTTATCTTGGAGGAGCAATGACTGGTCATTGCTTCTTCTTAATAATTACATAGTTATCTCTTCTCCAGTGACAGTCTTATCTTCAAACTCATTAATATTTCTGGAAAGCTCCTTGAAACATATTCTTTATGACAGGGAGTTTCACTTTGGCAACTCATGCAGTTTTCTTTTTGTTGGAGGCAGAACAAATTCCTCTGAAGGGTATTTTTGTCATCGTAAGTATTATTGTGGTGACAAGCAGAAAGCATTTTGAAGTCTTCTCTGGTGCACCTACTGCTTAGCTCTTCTAAAGCCTTTATATCTGCATCAGAGAAGGGAAGTGCAAGCAATGCTCTGAAGATATGTGCAAGCATTTATCCACCATTACATGTGGGACTCAGATTCAGCAGAATCTTGTGGTTGTCTCTTAGCTTTCATTCCCTGGATTTCCTAATAATAAGGGTATAAATTACAACCAATTAGGATGATAGTTATTGCTTGGGAAAAGGCTACTGAAAGGAAGAAAACTCTTACTTCAAAAACGTTGGGAAGAGGACATTCATTGATGGGAATAGTTAATTTTTATGGAGTCTGTTCAGTCTGGTTTCTAAGTGCAATCTTAAGTGGTGCTGAAAGCACTGCAGTAAGAGATAAAGTATATGATGCATTAGAGTCTCACAGCACCCAGTGCATGATTCCCAGTCTTCACGTGAGAACAACTTTTAAGACTAGATCAACCCTGGGATAAATATTGGGATAAATATCTACTCTGTCAGCTATGCATCAGTACAGACCCCAATCTTCCCTACTGCCTTGTTAACACTGAAAAGTCACATTTAAATCCCCAAACTACATCCACAGTGCTGGTAAGTGGACTATCACCTCAGTCACCCAAATACAGATGGAAACCCTTGAAATACTTTCTCCATTCACTGGTAATCTAATTCAAATTATTCATTTAAAAATTTTTATACATCTTCTAGTAGTTTTATTTTTGTGTTGCAATTTAGTTCTAACACAGGTTGTCATGTCTCCCATCAATTTCTGAGAAAAATAAAATGTGAGCAAGTTACAAAATAATGTTTCTGTGAAAGCACTTGTAAGACAGGAGTTAAATACTTTACTAACCATTTTTTCTGGACATATTTTACTATAATTTGCAAGGAGATGAGGAAATAAAAATCAGCTTTTTCTGCAGCAACTCCTGATGTGATACCACACCCCTTTTAATGGTACAGGCAGTAAGTCTGTGCCTGTACCCTCAGTTGCAATGTCCCTAAACCCTCCTCTTGTTTTGCCTGTGAACAAACTGTTAACCAGGTACTGGGATCCCAACAAGTAGATTAGCACAATCTGGCAGAGCACTTCCAAAAGGCACTATGTTCCTGAATTGTTTCTGAACTTGTCTGTGGGTGTCTGGACACACAGCCAGAATTATTTGTTTCAACGGTCCTTAAGATAATTTCCCAGGCAAATCCTTCATCTGTGAAAGATTGTATCTGCTGCTGAGGTGTGGGAGCCTGAAGAAAATCCTCGGTATTCATAAAATATTGTCTCCTTATAAAATGAGTGAGTTCCAGCCAGACCTAAAATCATTCCTGGTTTGCAATCCACTTATCCAGGTCCGTAAACTGCAGCAAACTTTCACTTCCACCAGACCCTGGTTTTGCTTTGCCTAAGCACTGTACAACCCAAGACTCACCCCTGGGTGTGGACATTGCTATCCCACCTTATCAACACTGTGCAAGGGCTAAAATTCAGATAACAGCCCTTACTACTTGTGCCTTACAAACATACCCAGACAATTACTGCAACAAGGGGCAAGGACAAAGAAAACACTGGACAAGTGTTAAAATAATTTCTATGTCAGAATACATTACAATGACTTCTGTGCCCTACAAAGAATAACTTTACATTCTTATTTCATGTTTGAATGATATAGAAATGGATGAAGCTTATACTAAGGAGAGAAGTGAAACAACTTTTTTAAATAAAGTGAATTTGTTTTTATCCTCCTGAAGTTTCAATAAAAGGGTAAGAGCTGCCAGTTTTCTGAAGCAATTGGTAGATAATTTATTTCACCACTGTTGCTTTGTTATTTGTAGAATTGAAACTCTTAATACTGAAAAAGTGACCTGTAAATTTCAAATTAATCTTGATGCCTTGGGAAGGCTGACCTGAAACAGAGACTGGACAAAGCTAGAGAATAAAGTAGGTATTCATTGAAAGGCCTGTAGGATACATCTTGGGCAGGACAAGAGCCTGACCAGGGCTACACCCAAGGTAGACTAAGAATGGTCACAAAATGGCTGACTGGTCACGAAGCCTTACGTTTTTATAAGTTTGGGTCCATTTGCATATTGGGGTTTTATTGTCCAATTACAGCTTCAGGTTGTCAGGTCCCACCCTTCTTGTTCCTCCCTCCAGTCCACCGTTGTTTATGCTTTGGGTCTGAACGTTGTTCCTTGGTCTTCAGCAGGAAAGGATTTGTTCTGTCTACCTACCCTGTGAAAAGAGCTTACCAACACTTAATATGAGGCTCAGAACTACATCCCTAGGCAGCACAGAGTCTGAAAAACACGAAAGCTAAAACTTAAGGCATAAATCTTATCACATATTTATATACCCCTTGTATACCATTAGCCAAATATTTTTGAGTCTCGAGAGATTTACATTCATTATTAATTCTAATTTTGAGTCAAACTTGAACATATCCCTCTTTTATCTCATTTACTAATCACCTCTGAAAGAGTCAATGTCTGATTAATTAAAAATAGATCTCTATAAACTTGTAGGAATTATTTTGATAAATGCTGTTATAACTGCTTTCATATTTCATCTACACATATTCATAGTGCAAAAGCACCTCATAACTGAATTGACAAAACTGAGATTATTTTCATTCGGTGAGCCTCATACTGGAAGAGATATAACCTGTTAGATGATTTTTCTTCTTCTCCTAGGCTTAATGTTGTATTTCTCTTCTCCTAGGCTGAATGTGTAATGCAGCACAATGCATGCAAGTCCACTAACCTAAACTCAAATCAAAGAGTACTTGCATGGTTTTATGGAAAATTCAACCATTCATTTTCATGAATGCAATAGAAAATGGAGATGAGGTTAAATTTGATTAATGGATTTCTATTGGATTGGTTTCACTCTCAATGAGCCTTCAATATGGCCCTGGGTTGCCTTTGTGAAGACTGTGATATTTACTTGGAGGAAGTGCCATTTTAAAAATGTGGGGCAAGCCTGTTAAGGTAAGCTACATTCTGATGCTGGGCATTTTTCTCCTAAATAGCAAATGCCTAGACTCTTGTGAGTATAAATGATAATTAACTTTATTATGATAACAAAGATTCATTTCTTGTCCTCCTGCTTATACAAAAGAACTTGAAGGTGTGATTTCTTTAATCCCCTGTGCTCATTATTTGTAACATCTGTCTGCTTGAAAGCCAGTCAATTAATTTATATTTTAGAGCAGAACTGTATCTGGAGTACATCAGTAAATAATACTGTGTGGTCTTTCAAGCAAGTTTTTAAATGTCTAACAGGGAAAAGAAGTGAATTTCCATGCATTTTGCTGACACACATGTTTCAGGAGGAACCTCTTAAGAGTTTCTGACCCCACTACATGAAGAAATATGTTGGAAGTTACATGAGTGGATTTGACCTTGATTTGTGAGACCTCCAACTCTGGTTTTGATTGTTTTCATGCAAAAAAAATGTCTGCTTGTGAGGTTCAGAGAAAGGTGGATTCTGTGGATAGTGTTCTTATAGTGTGAATTAACAACAGAAGTAAGGAATCACACTGCTGCTGGTGGTCATAGTTTTCATCATAAACTACACCAATACCTGGCTAAGAATCAAAATCATTACTAACCTAGAGTTTCTGCAACACACTTCTATCCTGAACAATTCTCTAAGAATCAGACACACATCTATCTATGGGTAATGGTCAACCCGCCGTATTCTTCCAGTATCTAAGAATCTATTATGGGGTACAGAAGAAATATATTAGAAAATGTAGAAAGTAGGGTTAGAAGTATGTTCTAGTAGTATTTGTTCCACAGACTGTATTTCTCTGTGCCCTGCAACACCAAGAGCTGTGGTCATCCACCTGGCAGCAAACTACAGGGATGGTCATCCCAAAAGTGCTATCAGCCAGTTGCACTCCCTCTTCAGAGAATTACTGGTGTAATTCTCAGCGTCTCAAAGAGACAGAAATGGGCTATGAAGATATGTAAAAACAACCTTTGTATTGCTTGCATTCATCTCTAGTAATCACTTGCAGACTGTGTTTTTGTATTCTGGGTGTTCAGGATATGCCTACGACAATTGTTTTAGGAATGTCTGGCCCAAATAGACAATTATATACTTCTGTAGTTTTCTGCAAATGAATAAATCATTACAAGAATCATGTGTGCACATCTGAGAAACAATATATGAGATAAAAGTTAACATGGGAAAAACAAAGATTAAAAGCTGCAAACAAATTGTTCATGGAATGAATTCAAAAAAGATTATTTAAGGACTGTTTTCAACAAATTTTCTACAGCACTTATTAGAACTGGCAAGTTTAATATGCTGCGGTTTAGCATTAGGAATTTTTGTCTTTTTTTGGAATTCCATCATGTTTCATTTAGGGATAGGGCAGGATGAGATAGGCAAGGATGGATTGAGATGGGAATGATGGTGCAAAAAAAAAAAAAAAAAAAAAAAAAA
>VWYO01004576.1:26284-80402 GCA_013400275.1 Rhadina sibilatrix
TTTTTTTGGTAATTTACTTTTAACTGAAGGGCAAGTTTGAAAAAGAGAGCAGAAAAAAGTCCACATAGCTACCAGAAGTCAGCAATTCATAGGCATTTAAAGCAGTGTAATAATACCATTGGACAGGGCAGGTTTGAAATCATTAAGGAGACCAAACCTTAAGAAAGGAAATTGTTGCAAGATTGCATTATTTATAAAGTTAAACTATTCACTGGACTGAATCCAAAGTAGTCGTTATTAGGCAGTGAAACTTTGCCTGCTATGAACAAGCCATTCTGTTCTGTCTCATATCAATATTACACACAGCTGGTTTTACTAAAACTTCTGGTAATGAGTTTTGGACTTATGTAATTCTGCTTCTGATCAACTTTTTAATTTTATCATTACAACTTTCTTTGAATGAAGTTTACAAATGGGCACGTACAAATAATCCCCCCAGCTATAATTGCAGCATTTTCAAAGGAGAGAAAGAACTTGAAGTTTGACCTGCAAACAGCCTACTTGGATTCCAATGTCTTTCTCAAAATGTTCCTGAAAACTTCCCATGCCAAGGGAGCATGTCCTTACCAATCATTCCCACAAAAATTTTCTTTTTCAATAACTATGGAGAAATCTAAAAACACATTCACTCTAGGCACTGAAAGATTTAAAGCACAAACATTTAAAGTGCTGTAAATGTTCATTGAGGTTATGTAAAATAATTTGACAGAGACAATATCATTATGCACCCCACCAGAGCCTTCAGAGTACAACACACAAAAAAAGAAGCTGTTGGGAAGGCATGGGAAGAAAGAAGGGATGGAGAATGACAGCGGAGTAAGCAGAAAAATGCAGGAGATTTTTCCTGAGTTCTCTTTAAATGGCTTTTGTCTAGAAGAGAAAATGCAATATTCTTGTTCATGGTTTGGTCTTTCTTTCTGTAAACACATTAGGACATAAAATGAGGATTGAAGGCCATAAAATTAAAATATTTAGTTTCATCAATACTGAAAAATAGGATACTTCAATGCATAAGTGGGATTAGAAAATTCATCTAAACAGGTTGCAAAGCAAAAAACAAAAGGCATTATTATATCATATTTGTAAGCACCATTCAGAAGAGGTTCAGACCCTAATGGACCTCTATTCACCTTCCACAAAACCTGTGGAGGTCTCACACCATGCCTGCAAGGGAAATTTTACATATGTCCAATAGAATCCTTCAGAAACCAAAGAGAAGATTTCCCAGTAGGAAGCATCAAGATGTAACCATACTGCCATGCTAATAATGCTACAGCTGGCAACGGCAATCATTACTTCCTCTGAAGAAGAGTTCTAAGAAAGCCTTATCCTATGAAACACTGATTTCCCAGTCACACAATGAACAGTGGAAAGAAAATTAAAGAATTTTTTTTTTTTTTTTTACTTAAAACTGCAGTAGGAATATTGAATTTATGGAATGAAACCAAAGGGGCCATTTCCATTCAGTACCAATACTACAGTCCTCCTCTTTATGAAGAGTTCTGAAAATAAGGCAACCCGCTGCAAATAAATAAATAATTGGGAAAAACAACAAATCAAGTATGTATTCAGCTGCAAACATCTTGAAATGAAGCCAGAATGCTCAAAGTTGTCTTTTTCAAGGTGTATATGTTTATAATTTTGAACATGATACATTTGTCATATGTAGGTAACAAAGAAGAGAATAAAGTGACATTCTCAAATTTCCAGTCCACTTGATAATATATTCTCCTTTAAAAAAAAACCCTGATGGATTAGATCAGCTATAAATTAAAACGATGGTTTTACAAGTACCAGTGTCTCAGTGGAATGTAGCAAAAATATTGTCCACAGATGGCACACCAACAGATAAGAACTTTGTTTATATAATGTCTATATGGAGAGGAAAGAAAACACATTCTTCCAATTTGCCATGCTCCATTCTTGATGTTCACATTTTGACGGAAAAAAATCTAATGGAATTTTTCTACAGAAAATCAGTCTCTGTGCAAGCCCTTTAAATAGATGCTTTCTAAGGACACATAAAATGGGAAATTGAGTGGCCTGTATCTCAGGTGATTATTCCCCTCCACTGGATATAATTAATGTAATTATTCAATAATCATCAAGATTATTGAATAATTATATAAATCATCAGGAGACAAATGAGGAGCATACCAAGTGGACTCCTTCAGATCATAACGCTAATCTTATGATGGCTGTAAGTTTAAGCATCCTTCTGCATAACTCCACAAATTAGTCTTTTCCAAGACAGATCTTTGAGGACTGCTTTTCACATGGAGAGGGGAGAAAAGGAAGAAAGTAATAGCCCTGAGCAAATTGTATAGATCTGAATCACTTGCCAATTCAGATTCACCTACTAGAAATCTTTTTTGAGTGTTATTTATTTTTCAGGAGAAATGGGACACCACAGAATAACTTTACTTCATGATTGATATACAAGTGTAATGTTCAGTCCATATCAAGAAATGTCTAGTTCACATAGCACATATTGCCCAGAAGGCAGTATTACCATAATTGAATAAAAATAAAAAATCAATAAAAATAATAAGGATCTGGTTTCACATATATAGTCTTCTGGTTTAAAGAGGAAGCTGGAATATGTTTTCCAGAGAGCATGGAAATCTTTCCCACAGAGGATACTCCACAGCAGAAAGTACCAGAAAAACCACATTAAAAAAAACACACTGTGAAACTCAAGTGTTTTCAGATGAATGTATCTGTTTTGTTCACGTACTTCTTGCTTAACTGGGATGACTACTAGAATTCTTTGTAATCACCACTCAGATGAGATAATTATTTGAAAAGATGCTCGACCTAAAATAACCTAACAAAGGCTACTGCAAAGAGATCAAAATACAAGACCAAGAAAAATCAAATGTATTAGTTTCTACTGTACTGTTAGATTTCAACCAGGTTTTGTTTATTTACTTGAAACTGAATCTGAATCACAACACGATTCTCTGTGTAAAGAACTTATCATCATTATTTCAGGCACAGCTACATCAAAAGCTCAGCAACATCCATCAACATGTTGTGTGAAATTCCAGCTAAACCCTGAACTTCACCAGAAGTCCTCATATTGGAGTTTAGGTATCATCACAGGGCAGGGTCAAGACAATTGCAGTAACCATTGGCTGTTATGCATGTCAGGAACAAACTCACAACGGCACAAGATGAAAAAGGTTATAAAATAAAAAAAACCCATGTAAGCAAAACTGCTTGAAGTTGGTTCCTAGCATGAAAAACAGTATCCTCAGAAAGTATAATGCCTCTGTTCCTGCCAAACATCTGTGATGAGTTTATAAGTCAGCCAGAGCAGGGGGGGTAGGTTTGCCTTGATCTCTCTCAGTGACTTTTCCCCAAAAAACAATAAGACTTTTAAATGTAAAAAAACCAGCTAAATAATTAGGAGAGGGAAGGACACAGATGAGACGCACCAAAACCTAAGAAATACTGAAACACTACTTTTCCCCTTTCATTTTATCTTTTTAGTCTCATCTTATCTCCAGGCTTAGAACCAGTGATTATCCTGATTGCAACAACCTCCACTCAGTTTCCTTTCATCATTAAGAAATTTTATGACATTTGAGATGTGACTGTCTAATACTCTCTGCCCCTCCTAGGGGTATTCTCTAGACTTCTCTGCCACTGTGGAGTCTTGAGAATTTTCTCTTTCCTGAAAAAAACAAGTCTTGCCATGGTGCATCCAATCCAACTGATTTGAAAGGAATACAATAGGATTGGCAGTGAGAATAATAGAAGTCCAGTACTGTCCTTCCAACACCTTCAGTGTTTTCTCTCTCAGCATATGGTCCAAGCTTTGCAGTACTTCTTCCTAGGCCAAATCCTCTGCCTCTCTGTTATAAAGAGTGGGAAAGAAGAATAGAGCAAGGTTTTCTGGGTTACAGCTTTATTGCCACATCTGCTCTGACTGCAGAGGCATGGTTTGCAAACAACTGCCTGGACCAAAAGCCAGGACAAACATACCAAGTTCTGTCTGCAGTTTATGTGCCTTAAGACAAAGAGACCATTCCAACATTTACAGCACTGGCTATATTTTGGCTCCGTTGTGCTTCCCAGGAACTGCTGCTATATATGTGCAGTATTGCATTAAATTTCGAGCTTGGTGGTTATATTTCTTCACGTTCTATTTTGCAGATTTTTTTTCAAAATGTATAGGAGTTAGTGAATTAATTTGCAATTAACTTAAACCAGAGTCCTCAACAGCTATTTATGTGTTGAAATATCCCATTAATGAAAGCACAACAAAATATAATCCAGCAGCAAAAGGTAAGTCTGTAAGTATCTTACTTCTAAGCCCATCTTTCTCTAGTACAGCTGTGTCTGACTGTGCTTTGGCATAAGCTAATATCTCCTTGTTCCCACACAGCTCAGTGCTCTTTTAGAGCAGCTGCATAGCATTTGGGGTGTGGGGGGAGGGAATTGTATGATGTGAAGTATCCCAGTTAGCACCATTCACTCTGTAATTATTTTGCAGACGCACAATGTCTAATTGGATTCTAGGACTTAAAAAGTGGATAAAGGAAACAATACTCTCACTGAAATCTTCCAGTATTCTGTTAACCATCTGCTTCAAAAATGCACTCCAGGTTTTAGATAGAAGTAAAGCAACATGTGGAAGATGATATTGGAAGTTAAAATTCGTTATCATCATAAGTTTTATAGGTCTTACGAGCTGTGAGTCCAGCGGACAGCAGATGAGTTGAGGGACATCAAAAGAGAGGTAGCAGAAGAAAGGACTAAGCAAAATCCACAAAACTTTTTTTCAGAGCAACATTGTTCAGTTGAACACTACTTCTGGTTTTAGCTTGGGCACAATTGGAATGCAGACCCAGCATGACCGGCATGGAATGGAGTGATGACAGAGTTATTTTTCTAAAAACCACTGCAAACTCACTCTGAGCAATAGAAGCTGAAGACAAACATCAAGGTTTTTTAGCGGAATGAAAAAAGTGACTATTACAATTTGGAAGTTCACTACCACACCTTCCATTAATTGACAGCTAGCCAGTTTTGTACACTAGAACAATCTTCAGGCTCTTCTGGAAGCAGGCAACATTTAAATACTAAGCTGCATTAGGAGTGCTATTCAGATCGTCTGCTTCAGGTATGCAGTAAAGGAGTTCAGAATTCCTTCTCTTCTTTTTCAGACTTAATTCTCTCTGTGAACTGTATGGGGAACTCGTCTCTTAAAATTTGAATTACATTTAAATGAGATAACTGATGTATCCAGCCCCTAATCTTTCTTTTGAACCAAGTCAGCATTTCTGCTTGTTTTAAGGCCTATTTGACCACCGTGGAAATTTCTTGAATAGTAAGCATAATCAATAGTTCCTGGATAGTAAGTGTAAAGAATAAAGACAGGAATGCTTGATAGCAATGGAAGAGTATTTTGCTCCCAGATCCACAGTGTTCATTAAGGATGGTGGAGGTGTCATTGAATGAGATTTAGCATGCTCTGCATTTTTCTAGATGACAGATAAGAGAGAGACGTTTACCCAAAACCTAACTAAACTAGCTGGAAATTACCCTGAGAGCTGTTTGTGAGTGTCCTATAAAAAATATAAGTGTCCTATAAGAAATAAAAAGTACCTGCTTCCTGCTTCTTGAAGCATAGCTCCCACTTTGCACAAATTCTTTTTGAAGAAGTGAAAAAGTTCTCTAGCAAAGGAATTGTTGAGAGTTTTTTCTTCTCTGAAGAAAACAATTCTTGTCATGGTACTTCCGATCCAATTAGTCAGATGTAAGAAAGAAAGAAGCTTTATAGACATCGCAGTCACATGAAAATCATGCATCTAAAAATCTTCAAAACCGATGAGATGGTATTCTCACACCTTAAATGCTTGTTATAAGAAAATAGAAAGCATTCTGCCAAGAAGTAAATTAACAGTATTTGTATAAACATTTATTAGTCATTGTTGGTTTGGACTGAGATCCAACACAACACTATGGATTTAAAACACAGGACACTGAAGGTGAGTACACATATATACACTTAGTACATGCCAATGACATACCCAAGTCACTGAGTTCACAAAGGATGCATTGAGAAAACCTTGGGAGTCCCTTCTTCCAAAGCAGGCATTTTATAGCATCATGAGCCAACCATCCAAAAGAGGGTAAAAATAGGACAGCTGCCATATAAACAGTGTCGGAAAGTTCACAAGTTGCTCCATTCCATGTCAGTTAAAATCACCACCCCTAAATGTAAATATTTTCCTGATAGCTCCCTATCTTTTCCAAGAACCCTTATTGTGTATCTTCTGCTTTCTGAGCATGCTGACAAAATGGTATAATAAAAGCTTGTTCTTTTGATTAATCACAAAATTAAGTGGCCAATGACAGCTGATAAATTAAAGAGAGACCAAGTTTAATCTCACAAGAATATTATTTGACCTGTTCCTCTTTCCCCTGATTGCCTCTCCTGCCCTTTGCCAGGAGATATGAGATATTGTGAAGCATCATGAAAATCTGGAAATATTCCCTTCATCATAGAAGACTCCACTGCTAAAAGGCGTACCTGGTACAAGAGATACCACCCGGGGCCACTCTGCTCTGTATACAGCTATCAGAACCAGGGAAGATCTCTCAGCATTCTTTTAGTTTACGAAATCATAATTCTTTCAATGGAACCAAGTTTCCAAATGCATGAAAATCTTCTGGTTTTCTGTTACACCGGCATGCCCAAGGATTGTGATGCTTGGAGTATTTACATAGTAAGAAATGTCATGTAGATGTTCATTGGAAGAAAGAGCTGTGCTTTACCATCACTGTCTAACCACACCCAACAGGAAAGTGAAAATGCAAAAAAGGGAAGCAGACAAGAGATAGTGAACATCTTGCCTTACCTTTTCTTTCCATAGGATTCTTCTTTAGTAAACAAAATTATTGGTTAATATTATCTTTTAATATGCAGAGAGTTTTATTCATCGTCTCAAGGCAAACTGCCAGAATTAAGCACAGAGCATAACTAAGAGCTCAGAACACTGTTCAAACCATGTGCCAAAGTACTTTTCCTCCCTTGCTTTTTTGTCTGCTGTAAAAGCAATTACAGAAACCAAGCAGTGATGCCATTCATTGCATTTTATAATGATGGCTTCCTTTACCTTGAGGTAAGCAGCCAGCCAAACAGAAAGAAATAAGCCTTCCAACAAGAACAGGAATGAGCAGTTTACTTGGTACAGCTACACAGTTGATTTTCTCGTTTTAACAAGCAAGCATTAAGCATCTGGTACTGTTTAGAAACTAAGCACCTAAAGAGGCACATAGACCAACACACCAGAAACAGAAGTGCTTGGCCATTGTTTGAAACTGTCTTACTAAATGCACCTACTGGATTTTATTGCAGTTTCTCTTTTATATTCCAGCAGGACTGCTCCACAGCAATGTCTACCTGGATTTTGTATCTTTCCTTTGACAAGTAATGTGCCAGACAAAGTCTGATGTCTGGCAGTCCTGTGCCTTCTCAGAAGGCATACACTCACCCAGAAAGGAAAGTTAAGCGGATTCAAGGTCCTACCCGCATCAGCTCAAATCTTTGTGACAGACGCAGGTAGCAACAACTCTTGCACAGGTTCAGCCATTTTCTCTCAGTACCTACAGCAGAAGCCTGGTTCTCTTCCTGTACTAGCACAGGATACCAAGAGAGATACAAATGGTTTGTGAGTAGCTGAGAGATTTTGAACAAGTTTACAGGCAAGGAGACCCAAGGAGAGTAGATGCACAAGGAAGACTGGCAGATTGATTAAAAAGGAGGAGTTGTGCTGTATGGAGGGGCGGGGATAATGAAGCTCTCTAGTCCAGTGAGCTGCTGACTTTTTTGTATCCACAGGAATATCATTCTAACAGCTTATTCTGGAATACTTCCAAGTAAAACAAGACCTAGAAAGTGGCTATCCTTTCTGTAATAAGAAAGATGAATATTTTGAGTCAATATTGGGAAAAAAATAAGACAAGAAAATAAGAGATTGTTGTTTCTAAGCAGAGAAAGTATGTAGCATATATGGTCCACCTAAAGCACATGTAAAAGAATAGTACCTTAGTAAGAAAGGATCCTTGCAAATTCGACAATTAATCTAGTTCCTGGATAATTAGCATATTCAAAACACTTCCCATGATTCCTTCTTAAAATGTACTTCAAACTTTTTAGGCATTTTGGAACACTGATTGGGAAGATTAGACATTAAGTAGCAAAATGTGAATGTTTCCAGAGTTCCAGAGTATACAGTTTTTTCCCTTACAAATAAAGGAATAAAGGAATGGTCCCCAAAGTAAGTAAACTGATGATACTTGGTCTTTCCAGTCAAGTCTGGGGAGTTTTGAGTTTCAAGTCTATATGAAATCAAGGAGTTTATTTTACTTATTTTTGACTTAAAAAAAAAATAGCAGAGTCATAAAGACATAGTCAACTTTAAAGTGGTTTCTTCAGAAATCAAGGTAGTTCTGGTGCTTTAGAGGGAAATATCTGTGTAAATGACACCAAAGACACTCAAAGGAGCAAGTCTGAATTTGTTCCAAGAAATCCTTTGGCTTCATACACAGAAACACCAGCACCAGAGTTTAGACATAAAAGAATAGCTTTCTCTACTATAAAAATAACTCCTTGTTATTTCTAGAAAAGGAGTTTTACAAAATCAGTAAAACTAGTTTTCCTCTGAATCTTCCAACAGAAGATTCAGACAATGCTCAGAAAGAGACAACCAAAGCAGATGAACTTCTATCATTAAATCCTTCTCAGATAAAATATTTGGACTACTATCAAATTCTTACCTAGACCACAGAAGCAGGACAGAAAATGTTCATGTCTCTGTTTTATCCTCCTTTTTTTTGCTTAAAAGGGTTTTGATTAGTAGGCGTAAGGAATAAGTGCTAGCTCTCATATCCTGGGGAAAAGTATGCCCTTTTTCCCATGTGAGCAGAGTCTAACAGCTGCAATCTACCTATTCGTTTCTGCAGGCAACATCACTCTAAAAAGGTTGGTTCTTCCAAAACAGAAAGCCACAAGGGACTGATCATTTGAGGCAATAGCCTCCTTATCTCATAGCCAGACACAGTTTTGATCAAAGATTTATTTTGTTTGAAAAAGAAAATATAGGTTTCTCAAAATGAGCAAATTTCACCCTAATTTCACATCTGATTTAATTTAAAAATACATTGGCATTTTCAAAGCTTCTTTGTTGCCATTTCATGATTACTATTTGTCTGCATCATCATCTTGTATTTACTACCATGTGAAAACAGTTTACTTCATAAACCACAAAAGCCCTTTGATATTCCTTTCAATGTAGCATTAATAATGTAATCTGATGCCCTGGGCATTATGCTACATAGCTTATCAACAGCACATTAACCACTCAGTACTTTCTGCACAGTGTTGCTATCTTATATACCATCAATTCCTGCCTAGATCACATCTATTTTGACTGAGAAAAAAAAAAAAGTACCATCTTGCCACTAGCTCATCATGATTAACCGTGGTGTCATCCCAGAGACATCAGAATATGATTCCTGAGACACCATAGACACTCATTCCCATGCAGCATCTGAAAATGAAATTTCAGATTTACAGGAAAGGCTGCAATTCTTCAGCAGGCACATATGTAGAGTTCTTATTGCAACATCTTTTTTCTGACCTTGCAAAATACATTGTTCTCAGAATCACAAAATGTTTAGATTGGAAAGTACCTCTGGGGTTGCCTTGTCCATTCCCCTCTGATCAAGTCGGACCAATTGACTCACTTGTATTCAGCAAGGAGCAGATAAATACCAAGCAAGAAAATCCAGCCTTTGCTACAACTCACCATTTTTTTAACCAGTCTGACAAAGAAGGGAGATAGGCAGTGGCAACACGCATCCTGGCTTGCCTCACTGCTGGCTGCAAGAGGCAGTCTGCCTACCCAACACACTCCATCCCAGATCATCAAACCTCACACTGCCTGGATCATGATGGCAGCATCCTTCATATTCACGGTACTCAAATAGGTCCTTTTGTTTTCTTCCAGCTTACCCCTGAGAGTTTTCATCCCTTAACATACCTACTTTACTGTCATCCTCAAATTCATCCATTCTTCTTTGCTGTAGTAAGCCCAGAAGATTTGGCAAAACCTGATCATCCATTAGATCTTTGGCTTAAACTTCACTTTTGTATACTCCATGATTCACTGCTTTATTTCAGCAGTTCATGTCTTGAAAGTACTTGAATTACTTGCACATGAGATCTCAGGAGATTTATTTCATTTGATAAGAAGCTGACTATCAGCAGAGCTTGCCCAGCCTGACCACAATGCACACAAACTGCACTTGACAGAATTTTTTTGTGAATATTGGCTTATGTTAAAAGGTGATTCAAACACTTGAAACTACTGCTTTTTTAAAATAGATATTAGAGCTGTTTCACAGCCTAATAACAAAAAGCCTTGTGCAAGAGAACTCTCACCTACAGTAATTTAGAGTTTTCACAGTATCAACCATTTTTTAAGATATTCAAATCACTGTTTGGGCTCAGAAAATAATTTGATGAATTTTCTGGAGAGTCTCAAGCTGGATGATAACAGAATTTCCAATAAATCCTTTTTTAGCTCATTTTTTTAAATGAAAGTTTAAATAAAATCACCAGAATATCCAAAAGTTAATTCTAAGGAATATGAGAGAACTGAAATCAAGAAAATTATGCTAATATTGTTTATGTTAAATTCAAGACACAAAAATGCACCCCATAGCTGTTCTTCATACAAAAGTATGAGGAAAAAAAGTATTTTGGCCAAAGTAAGTGAAAATCGAGCAGCATGTTCAGATTTAACAGTAGTCAAGAGAGTTCAAAAAGCATCTGGGCAATTCTCACAGGCACATGGTGTGATCCTGGGGTTGTCCTGTGCAGAGCTGGGAGTTGTGGGTCTTTTCCAACTCTGGATATCCTATGACTGATTCTAAAGAAGTAATTTTGTAAAACACAGACATCTAAAGCATGAGGTCTGAGGTTGGGACATGGTGTCCAAACATTTCTTGAATTCTGTCAGGCTTGGTGCTGTGACCACTTCCCTAGGAGCCTCTTCCAGTGCCCAACCACCCTCTGAGTGAAGAACCTTTTCCTCATGTATAACCTCAACCTCCCCTGACACAACTTTAGGCCATTCTCTTAGATCACTGGTCAGCACAGAGCAGAGATCAGTGTTCGCCCCTCCTCTTCCCCTCATGAGGAAGCTGTCGACTGCAGTGAGGCCTCCCCTTAGCCTCCTCCAGGCTGATCAGACCAAAGACCTGACGTCAGCCACTCCTCATGTGGCTTCCCCTCAAGGCCCTTCACCATCCTCATGGCCATCCTGTGGACACTCCCTGATAGTTTACTATCTTCCTTATATTGCAGTGCCCAAACCTGTCCACAGCATTCGAGGTGAGTCCGCCCCAGTGCAGAGCAGAGCAGGACAATCCCATCCCTTGCCCGGCTGGCAAAGTTGTGCCTGATGCTCCCCAGGACAGGGTTGGCCCTCCTGGCTGCCAGGGCACTGCTGACTCACGTTCAACTTGCCATACTTCATAATGAATAAAACATTTCTAGGTTAAGTCCACAACTTAGGAAATGAGACACAATGAAGTTTAAACAATGAGCTGCTGAAATACTACTAATTTTAAATATTTTGGCTTCCTATCAAAACAGAGATCTTCAGGTTTGGTTTTAAGGTATTTTAATCACAAGAAGTGTTATCTGAAGTTGTAGATGTTTAACACTCCCAAATGCAATTTATAAGTTTGTAATTACATATCATGGGCTTAAAAGCTTGTATCAGAAGAAAAAAGAGACCTCTCCTACACTATTTTTTAATTCTATAACTGCCAAGGCAGGACAAGGCGCCATTTTTAGCGGGGGAGATCAGCCATTTAAAGTTACAAACATAATGTCTTCTTGTTGACTGGGCTGCAATTGTGTTTCTTAAATAGATTCCTATGGTGCAGTTGGTTGAAAGAACTAGGTATAAAAAATATCAGATACCACAGATGGGCACATAAACTTTTATTTATGCACAAAAAGATCCCAGCTGCTAAGCATTAATACCACAGATGGGGATTTTCATTACATCACTCTCTTCACAGAGGATGAACAGATTCTGTGTTTATACAACTGCACAGAGAGAAATAGATGATTGGTTTTGCTTGTTGCCAGAGAATCTAAAACTTCGACAGTGAATAATTACAATCACATGAATAGCTGTCCCATCCAACATATTCTCATTTTCATAATGCTACTGAAGACAATAATGATCAGCACCAGCAAGAATTCAGTCTTAGAGGCAGACTCAAACTGTACCACTTCAACTTCTGGCACAAATGAATAACATACATCAAAAGCTGTGTATAAAAGCTGTGTCTCTTCCAAATTTAAGTGATTAGGTCTGAAATGGCTGATTTAAGTTCAAGGCAAGCAGGTAGATAGGCAGCTCATAAACACAGCAGCTAGATCTGTGTTATACTTGCTCCCATTTATCAAAGTTACTCTCAATTATCTTTGAAAGGTCATGGCAACTTGGGGAATGTTCCTGAGGGCTGGCAGAAAGCAGCCATCACTCGTCTCTTCAGGAAAGGCAAGCAGCAGGATGGGAGGAGTCATAGACTGGCCAGCCACATCTCAGTGCCCAGAGAGGTGGTGGAGCAAGTAATCCTATAAACAGTTTTGAAATATGCTATGAACAAGAAGAAAATTGAGACAAGTCATCATGGATTTAGAGACTACTCAGCCCTTGGTGAGCCTGCATCTGGAGGGCTGGGTCCAGTTCAGGGCTACCTGGTACAAGAGAGAGGTGGAAGTCAGTCCAGAAAAGTGTTATGAAGGTGGTTAAAGGACACAGGGGATCTGACATACAAGAAGAGACCCGAGATTGTTTAGCCTGGAGAGCAGGGGTAAGGAGTAAGACTCGGGTTAATCTCATCAATCCATGTAAATATCTGATGTGAGACAATAAAGAAGACAGAGCCAGACTCTACTCTGTGGGGCCCAGTAACAGGACATGAGGCAATGGGCACAAATGGAAATCCACAAAATTAAGCTTAAATATAGCAGAACCTTTATTACTGCAAGGGTGGTTGATGACTGGAACAGGTTACCTAGAAAGTTTGTGGAGTCTCCATTCTTCGATATAATCAAAGCCAAACTGCAGAAAGCTCCCAGCAACCCACTCCAATGCAAGCATTAGTGTCGAACTACATGTTTTTCTTCTATCCCAAATAATTCTTCTTTACCAGGAAAAAGTTAAAAGAAAATTAATATTTCATTATTTCTAGCTACCCTTTCTGGTCATAGTAATGAAGCACTAAAGTTGTGTGCATAGCTATCAACTCTGTGTTCTTTATAAACCTTACATCATGAGGTCCGCTTTCAACATTTGTTTAGTAACAGAGAGCTGTGCAGATTATTACTTGGCTCAGAAAGATAAAGTCATGAGTAGAAAACAGGAGAACTTACACAAAAGGAAAAATATGAAGGCTAGTGACAACATTTCTCTCCCTAATATCATCAGTGCATGGCCATGTGCACTCAGCTCAGATAAAAGGTCACAGAGAGAAAAACCTCAAATTTTTACTAGAAAGTATATGCCTTAACCAGAACACCTCATTGCACCAAACAAGGATCTAGTTGTGCCCCTTTTTCTGTAATACAAGGTATTCCAGGTCTGCAAGGGTACAAAAGTGAAGTTATGGAATAAAACTCCGTATCCTGGAAATGTATCTAATCATTTAGAAAGCATTAAAACCTCATGTCATTTCACCTTTTCTCTAATACATACCACTCAAATGAAACTAATTCGTCATTATTTCTTTCACAACATTACAGAAGCACAGAACAGAACTAAATAAAACAGAGACCCACTACCCATGTGCAATGGCTGTTTCCATCACAAATTTCTCTATACCCCATCTGTTCCAGGGGACAGAAGGGGTACAACATCCCTCCTCCTCAGAAGCCATGGCATAATGTGAAACAAATAGAATAGAATGGAATTATTGGGGGTTGGTACCATTCATTGACTGCAGACAAATGAATTCACCACATGTCATCTTATGCAGCCACTAAGGAAAATAATTTACTGCCAGGACAGTGTCTCTAAAAGTCTCTGACACTTCTCTCAACTCTAGTCATCACAGCCTGGATTTATTAACTTGCAGAAGATTGTTTGAAACTGAGCTCTTCTGGTACTTAAGAAAAGGGAGGCTGAGTAGGATAAGAACAATAGGACTCTCATTTATGTGATTTAATTAAGCTCGATGGAAGCTCCTGATTAGAATATGTGTGGGCAGTGGTTTCTTCACTATATAAAATGTTATTAGAGGGACTCCAGTAAGTGTTTCATTATTGTTAAGTGCAATCAGAGAAGTTGTTTTCTACCAATTAAATGCTGCTAAGTAAATAGTTAAAAGCAGTTGGCAGTATAATGTTTTGCAGCTGGTGGATATCTTCTCAGAAACTTCACAGTGGACATGTTTCTCTTCACACATATTAAACAAGAGGAATTTGAGGAAAGCGCCTTAAAAGCCAGAATGCTACAGTTATTCATTGTCAAGATAATACTAATGAGGTAAGAATAACCACTTTTTATGTAGAGGAAATCAGGATAAATGGCCTTGCATCTTTCTCCTGCAGACTTAGCCTGAGTTGCTGCATGATAGCTTGCATGTAGGCTGTGAAAGCCACACTGAAGTGGGCTTCTGTGCCCATATACAAAGTCTGTATCAGGACTTTGATATCAATCCATATCTGTATTGCAAGAACATCTTAGTTCAACATTTTTTTTAAAGCCTGAAGCACAGACCTGTACAATAAATTATTACCACTTGTCTCATGGATAAAATCCAGAAGAGTTGGGGTTAGGTAACCTTCCCCTATACATCACTTCTCACATTAAGCCTTGTGCAGTTACACAGCCTTGGGAAAAGCAGGAAAAAGACTCACTGAGAGCTATTCTACAGGCACTATTCCCATGGCAAAGGGCTGTACCTGCTTAGAAGGACCTTAATTGCAGAGGTGAACTTAGGATGACAAAACCACACTTGTATAAAAAGGGAAAGTTACAGCTTCTAAGTACACAGCAGAGGGATAAGATAGAAAGTCCCCAAAAGCTAGGTAAGTGTTTATGATGGGTTTTGTGTGCTGTAGCAGATCTAGGACACTTCCATTCCTAATTAGGCATCACTGTACTTACACAAATTTTAAAAAAATAACTCAGATTGGAGGTGAGTCTTGTTGCTGTCTTAAAGCCCGGAGAAAGTCTTTAAAACAAACAGCAGTCAGAGCACAAACAGGATGTGGATTTTACTCTTGACACATGCCCATCCCATTTCACCAGCAGAACATCTGTGAAGCATTTCAGATGTGAATGTTACATTGTTCTACACCTAAAATGAGAGGTGAGGGAAACAAGAGAATAGATTCTGAGTTGCAACTCTGCCTTTTTTCCTTTTCCAAAATCCCTTTTGTTTTATTACCCCTGTATGCTTTGCCTGGCAACCCCAAAGCACACTTGTTTCCCCCTAATATTTGTGATTTTTTTTTTTCTCCTTGTTTTCCTCACAGTTTGGTGTGGTTTCTTGCATAAGCATGGCATTCCAAGCACGGAGTTATATTTAACACTCCTCTCATTTCATTGTTTGTATGTCAAGTCTAACAATGGAAAACCACATTAAACACAGACATATTTGCTCTTTAAAGGCATTTTCAGCCAAGGCTCACAAGATGGAGTCACAACTGTCTCCTCAATAATATAAGAATGCGTAATCTTTGCCAGGCAGCATGGTACTTTGATAGTCCTCTACTTATCTGAGTTACTGAAAATAAGTGATCTCACCTTATCTAAAATGGTCTCAGATCCCCTTTCCTTCATCTACAAATAAAGTAGGGCCTTTTCTGCCATGCTGTGCTTTCATAAAATATGGAAATAAACAGTCTCAAAGGTTTCTCTCAGAGCATATAACCTCATGTTCTGCATTCATTTACAAGTAGCGTTACTCCTCCATGATTACCCTTACAGGTACCCAGTGAGAACTCACAGTTTGAGCCATCTTTCCCCCTGCCATTTTAGATTGTTCTCTACAGAAATTTTAACACTGAGATAAAAGTAAGAATCTTCTCAGAGTCCCATGAAGCGTCAGGAAATGAAATAACAGGAGAAACCAAAAGGCAAGCAGCAGACACAAATACCCTGGCACAGTAATCAGAAGACAGAAGTATGGGATACTCATAAATCGTGCAGATGACATTGAAGCCCAGAGACAGGGAAGTCAGTCGTGGTTGTAGGCCTGTGAAAGACTGGGTGTCAGTGTTCTCCCCTGCCAGTTTCAACTCACAAGCTGGCACTGAAAAGTTGCTGATGTGGGAGCTGTCACAGAGAAGTGATGGGCTTACTACTGAGCAACCAGACAATCAAAATCAAAATAAAAAAAATAAAAAAAAAAAGAAACCCACCACCTTGGAATCCATGATGCAACATCTCTTTTTTTGATTCTCACTCTAGGTCTTTATTTTGGTGCTGACTGAGAAACTGTCCACTTTCTGTGGAGTCAGCAACCCACAGAACAATTAACCTGATGTGTGTGGGTCTGTGCAGTGCCGCTCAGATTCCTTGGCTGCAGTTCCAACTCACTCAGCTGATAGAAACAGTGGAGTTTGCAGGTAGCTCCCACTTGGTACCACCAATTATCCTGCCTGGGAGGTCTTGCCTTATCTGAAATTGTGGCAAAAAGTTCTCCTGATAACATCCCTTAGGAATACAGCTGTTTTCTTTTAAAGAAATCACGTATTACTTTGAAGGACCAAAAGAGAGAGGTTCTCTTCACAGACAGGGTTGGGTCTGCTCTGTGCAATGCACCAGGGGAAAAGGTATCTGGACTACAACTGATGCTGCACAGATGTGGAGCACTCAGTATCTGAAAGGATACAAGATTTGTTATCTATGTTCACATTCTTATTCTGTCTCATTACAAGAGCTATTAAGACATTTTTTGTTGACTCTTTCTTATTGAGATCCAGAAAGAAATCTGCACTGTATCTCTTTCACCTCAATGCCACTAAACTCCCCAAGCCCATGCAGAGCAGATTTGGAGGCCTGTCACTCTATGTGTATATTCTAAATACCTTTTCAGATATGGAATATGGTCTTTAATCCCCAGTTTGCAATTTGTGCAAAATCTCAATGACAATTCCTGGATTTTGATGTAACAGCTAAACCTGAAAAAACCTGGAGACAGACTAGAGATTAGTGAGGTTAGATGAGAATCAGTACAAAGGCAGCACCAGGAACCGGTAAATAGGAAATTAGTAGAAGAGAGGTGGCTGCATAGATATCAAGAAAATGTTGTATCACTTGAAAAGAAAAAAATCTGCTTTGAGAAGTAAGAAAGGTATTACTGTAGGATCAGTCTTGATTATGCTGTTGAATTGAGTTCTTCAATTAAGATTGAAGAATTCCTATCTCTACAAAGAACTTCCTTTCTGGAGAGAGAGTTTTCAGGAGCTCAGAGCATGAGTACATGCCATAAAGTTAATCAATACAGTTTAAGAATTTAAGAATCTGATGGAACTCCCTAATGTACAACAAGCTCTGTTCATAACGCTGTTGAGCTCCTCTGCATTTTGGCTGGGCTTCATTTGAGCAGTGCTAAAAAAATCACTGTTTTAAATACAATGAATACTGTTATGAAGTTTGGAATAATATAAAAACGACATTACAGTAGGTTGCTCATAATGCGTCACCTTATTCTCAGTAGGACTACAGAACTCCTAAACTGGATCATATCCATGGCCTACTCTAGTACTGTCCTCCAGCTATGACCAGGACCAGACATTTGAGGGGAAGAAGTAATCAACTCCACAGGACACAATATTGTAAGACCATCCTCCAACCCAAATTTCTTTCTGACTCTATGCTGTTACTTACAGCCTGGCTTACACTCTTAACCCATTACTATTGTTAAAGACACTGTCAGTCTACGGAGGCTGGAGATGCCACACAAAGTATGTCCAGAACAGCTGCCTCAGTGGAACAGTTCCTTGGAGTAAGAGGATTGCCTCAACAGAGGATTGCCATGAACAAGTACTGCTGCCAACTCCAACCCAGGGCTCTGAGCACAACTCATTTAGCACTTTCCATTTTACAGCAAGAATTGTTCATCAGAGCCTGAGCCCAAACCACATAGTCTAAAACAGTACCATGCTAAGCATTGTTTCACAGTATGAGATCTGAACCTCTCTTCCAAGATATTTCTCGCTCAGTGTTCCATGACCAAGGATTTCTCCTCAGGAGCCTTCTTCATGGGGTCAGAAATATATTCAACTAAAACCTTTTGTGGACATGACTTTCTTCTCCTTTCATAAATTCATAGATCTGTTTTTTTTTTTTTTTTAAGAGAGAGACTTAAAAGAAATCCTGTCTTTAATCATATTGCAGCTAGGTTGCTGACCTACACATGCTTTTTCTGGTCATGCCTCTAGCTCAACTGAGCTCTTCAAGCAGGGGAGTTTGTTGAATTAGTTACTTTATTCCCAAATTCAACTATATTGGCTAATTGAGTTCACCAGCTTTCATTAATTGTTCCTTTTCTGTAGGGGATTCACAGATTCCTGTTAAGTTTTTGTTCCCAGTGTCTTTTTGCAGCATTAGCCAATGTATAACACCTATAAGTTTTCTTTTATATGCACAAAATATCTGCATATTGTGAACATTAATAAATGAAAGGAGTTCAGTGGGATAGAAAAAGGGAAAGGAAATGGGATAGAAAATGACTGATTTTTTCTTTCTTTAAACAGAGGCTAAGTCAAAGCAGAGTAACTGTTGCTGCTTGTCGAACAAACTGTGCTACAAAAATGTATACACTGATAAAATACAGTTTATTCTAGTCCTATTCAAAATCACACCACACTATGAACAGTTATGATATAAATAAAACATGACCCAAATAGCTTACATGAAAATACCAAATGGAACAGGAATAATTTTGCATAAGAAAAATTAATCCACTGTATGAACACAAATATTTACCTATTTTCAAGATTTCCAAGATTGAAAGATTTACTATGACTGGAGTAAGGAAGGGCAAAGGGCAGTATTGAGACTGGGAAACAATATAATTGCATTCTATTTCTAGATCTGCTGCTGATTTCTAGAATGTCTTTGGATAAGTCAAAGTGCAGATCTTTTTAGCTGATGCAGCAACCACTCTCCTTCCTCTTCTTCCTTGTCTCGCACTTATTTGGAGCTATGTCCATGACTGGAGCACTCTGAATTTCCCACTTCCTGGCATCTCTAGAACTCAAAGATCTGAAAAAAATTATAACCCATTTTGATAAAAAAGTAAGAATCAGATTTACACATCATTTCTTTCATACAGATTTGAAACAAATGTCAAGCTTCTCACTTTCAAGATGTGACATGCCATTATGCCACTCACTGTTTATTTGCAAAGACCATTTCCTTGACCTTCCTACAAAGCTTCCTCACACCAAAAAATCAGTCAAAATAAATACAAAAATTCAACAGGTGATTTTTTCAATGTCTTCCATCATGTTTTACTACTAAATGTGAAGTGTCATCAAATGCCAGAGTTAGCTTTACGATACAACATCTTGTATTAAGCTACCCATGGCATTTAGGAAACATTTTAGAGCTACATTGGCAGATGGTGCTACCTACAGACAAAGCAATTGAAATTTATCAAGAAACCATTTAGTCTATTACTAAATAGAGTAATAGAGGCCCTAGTTAAAATGCTTTGATGGCTCCCAGGTATTCTAAAATCTGTGGGGTTCATTTGCCATATGGAGTTATACCTTTGCAAAAAGAGCTTATAGCGACGCTGCACACACTTGTGTGAAGCTGTCTGATGGACTGGGATGCTTTCCACTATCCCCTGAGTAGTTGTTAAGTGCCTGCTTCCATACACATAGCCAACCTATTCAGCCTTCATCCAGTGCCAATGCATTTTACACCCTGGGGACTCACAGCACTGCACATTCCTCTGCTTCCTTGGTTGAAAACACTGAAAAAGCACTGGAAAAAGAGTGGTCTGACCTTTCAACCTTTCCAGCCTGCAGAAGAGCCAAGCACATAAGATCTACTCTTGCTCTTACTGAGCACAGAAAAGGAGAACAGCATCTCAACAATTATACTACATCTGTCTGTCCATAATGGTGATCATTTTCTCTACCACTTTGAGAATCACAGAGTGATAAACACTGATGAATCCTACAAATTCAAATAATACAAGGAAAGGATACAAGATGTCTTCATCTGAAGGGGCTTTACAACAAGCATTGGTTGCATTCAAAGAGGACCAGTCAATGATTCACTGTTCCAGTGGCAACCAGTGAGTGACAAGTGGCATACTTCATGAGTCCATACCGGGACCAGTAACATTAACATCATTGGCAGGAACATGGACAGTGGGACTGAGTGCATCCTTTGCCAGTTTGCAAGACAGCACCAAGAGGAGTGGTGCAGGGAAGTGGTGCAGTGTCAAGGGATGTCATACAGGTGATCCCTAAGACAAGCCTGAGGAGTGGACCCATGGGAACAGGGTGGAGCGCAAGGTTCTGCACCTGGGTCAAGGAAATTCCAAACATGGATTCAGGCTCAGGCATGAAGGGATTTAGAATAGCCATGAGGAAAAAGGTTTGAGGGTACTGGTGGATGAAAAACTGAATGTGATTTGGCAGAGCAGGTGCAGAGGAGACCACCAAGCTGATCAGCAGGTGAATGCACCTCTCCTATACAAACATGCTGAGACAACTGGGTGTTCATCCTGGAGAAGAGAAAGCTCCAGGGAGACTGCTATAAAGCAGCATTCCAGTACCTAAAGAAAGCCTACAAGAAAGGCAGAGAAAGAACTTTTGCACGGGCAGGTAATGATAGAACCAAAGGTAATGGTTTAAACTGGAAAAGGATAGATTTAGATAAGATGCAAAGAAGAAATTCTTCTATGAAATAGTGAAGCACTAGATAGGCTGCCCAGGGAAGTTGTCAATGTCCCATCCCTGAAAGTTTTTTAAAACTAGGTTGGATGGGGCCCTGAGCAACCTGGTCTGGTGGAAGGTGTTCCAGCCTGTGGTGGGGGGGGTGTGTTGGAACTGAATGATCTTTAAGGTTTCTTTCAACCCAAAGCATTCTATGCTACTTTACAAGCTGACAAGAGTGATCTTTCTGAAAATTTTCCTGTATTTCCAGCTAAGATTGCCCTATATCCTCCAAGAAAATTTTTCCCTGAGCATCACACAATGGGCCAGATATTCAGGAATGAAATGTGTACGTCTCTGATTTAAATCTTACCCACTAAGCAGAAAAAAGCTAATCTATTCTTTTGCAGATTATGGGTCACAGAAGAACACAACCAAACCAAAAAATGTGTTGGCCAATTGCTAATAGGAGAAGAGAGACTATTTTTTTCTTTCTGCTGTATGTACAAGGTAAAATGCAGCTCTAAATTCAAGTATTTTAGTTCTGTTGACATCATTTATAACTGCAACATAAATGAGACCAGTACAAGGATAGTTAATAGCTTTCCTTCTTGTTATTAAAACCATCAGAGTGTATTTTGAGGACACAGCTGAAATTAACAGAAACAGGGCAGAATAAAGTAATCTGAGATGGTCTTTTCTGGAAAACTTTTTGCCAGTTCTTCATTAAGTAGGAAGCCCAAGACAATTGCAAGTAGCCAAAAAAGTAAACTTTGTTTCTAAGTCAACATATACAAAACAGTTTTTAATACTTTAGGTGTCCCTGATAGGGAAATAACACTGATTTTTTTTAAAAAGAACATTGTACTCTAGTAATTAATTCCAGATTTAGTCAACAATGGTTTCTAGAAATTTTAATATAAACATATTTTCACTTGGTTTATATTAGACATTCTGCTCAAAATCTATACTTAGATATCCTCAAATACCATGATAATATGTACCATAAATATAGGAAAAAAGATTGGCAGATGTGATTTTAATTACTGAGTAGCTTCAGAACTCTACTAGCACAGACTATAGTTCACAGACAGTAGAATAACTCAGGATCTTCTCAAGAAAGTCTCTACCTTAGCATGACAACAATGAGTAAATAAATATTAGAAAAATCTTCCACAATTTTGCTATAGTAATTTGTAAGCTGATCTGTAATTGGGGTTAGCCTAAAAAAACAGAGATCATTTTCTCAACAGCTTGCAAACTCTTTCTCTAAAAGAAAAGTCTTAAAAGGTAAAGTGCTTTCTTCTGACAAGTACAGCAAGGAAATGTTGATATTCCAGTCTCATGAAGAAGTTTGGACCAAAAAAAATGAGGCTGGATAAGCTACAGATACTCCCTAATGGATGGAGGAATTTCCTTCTCTAAGGACAGTGGCATACCAGTTTAGTCATCCAGTAATTGCAACAAATATGGATTTGGAACATACTCCTTTTTTTTTTTTTTTCCCCCCAATTAGTCATGGTCCACCGAACACATCACTCACTGGTTCTGTATGCTCTGCTGCAGAATCTCCTCCCTATTAGCTCAGACCTAATGGCACATATGGCACCTGAGTGCTTCCAATAAGTCCCAGAGAGCTAATACAAGCTTTATGGAAGGACATCCTTTCCAAGAGAAAACATTATGTTATTTCAAGCCAAAAGCTCCACCTTACTCCTTTCTGTGAATGGTCTCTCTCCTTACTTCAGAATTTTCAGTTCTTCAGAGCTTTTTTATCTCTTCTCATATTCATGCCATACAGACACACATATTTCTTTTAATGTGAGAAAGTTACAGTACCTGAGCAAGAGAGTCAAGCTACCAATCCCATACATATATTTTTAATAAAGTGAAAACTTGATAGCAAAGTATTTTCCCCCCTTCCCTCAGATTAAACAGGCTACCTTTAAGCAAACCATTTATGTCAGTACCTCAAAACATCAGTTCTGCCCCAATCACTCATCATCATTCTGCTGTCCAAATGCTGTGAGAAAACAGCATCAGTGGAGCAGAAAGCCATCTTCCTGCATATGGGATATTACATTGTACATTAATTGTCCAAGAAAGGAAAGGAAGAGTTCTTGGGAAAAAGGATATTTCCCTTATATCCACTACACAACACATTGGGCTTCTAATACACGTGTGTCTATTTTTAGGCAGAACACAGCACTGAGTTATGCATAGGAAGTGTTAATCTATTTAAAAGATGATGTTGATTTGTTTCCCTTTCATCATGGACTCACAGCCACATTTAAGAAACGTAATTCAGGCTGTTGCCTAGAAAACGAATGTGTAGATTAGGTTCTCTGGTGTCTTTTCTTTGTATTCCTTCTTAATGTGCCCTATTACATGAAATGCTGAAGAGATTTAATGAGAACTACCTATTTTTGTTAAGTAGGTCTTGAGAGAACTATTGTCACCAGCTGCTTCCTATGCAGTGGCAGCAGACCCCCATCTGCACTCTGTCCCTGTGGGGATACTCATCCTGTCTCCATGTTTCAGTCTGGGAGGAAAGCGGCCTTCCTTGGCCTTCCTGGCTGACCTCAAAACAAAGAGCTCTGAGCAGAAGGAAGTGCAGATAAAACTCACCCACATCATCTTATACTCACTCCTAATGCACAACTAAACCCCCCAGCACTGTTCTTTCAAAGCAACAGTAAACAGATAAATGCATATGCTTGGAAATAGCGTTGTAAGATGAGTAAGAGGGGCACAGAGGAAGATGTAACATCTGCAACTCAGTTCTGGTCATAACAGATTAGAATTTGCATCACACTTAATTGTCAAAATTTTGTTTATTTATGTTTAGATCTCAAGTTGAACTTTACCACTGCAATATTTTCCCTCACATGCACGGCAGTGGTGAAAGCCAGCATAAGTGACAGTAGTCTCTGGGATTCTATAAAGACAATGCTATTCACTGTGGCCTAGAACAACTGTTTGGATAGGTATTTAGCTAAATTATCGGGATCTTAATTTATTAAATTCTGAACTTGAAATCAGAGGACAAATTTTAAAGTAATTCCAACATGATTTCAAAAAAAAGAGACAGAAAAAGAGGAAGTACACAACAGTGATATGCAGCCAACTAAAATTTTGTACTCTAGTGTATTTGAGTGTGCAATACAACATTTATTCTCCCGTGTATATAAATCTGTTTCACACATTCAAATAAATGCAGCTGTGTTTATTCCAGAGAGCAGAGTTCCAGATGTATACATACAGAACTCCAGATATACGTATGAGCACCTTATTACATTACAATTTTCCATTACATTTTTCTAACACTTAGGATTTTATGTCACAGAACCCTCTGGAATATGCCCCAGTACTTTCAGCACTTGCCCAAACAATACAACCTGAAATCCTAAGGGCCACCCAAGTTTGAATGCCTGTGATACCACATCCATGTTTTGCCTGGAATTGAGAGGAGGCTTTCAGACTGTGAGGATATAAGGTACAGGTTCAGCACTTGAATAATACCATTCTTTCAGC
Source organism: Rhadina sibilatrix (assembly GCA_013400275.1). NCBI lineage: Eukaryota > Metazoa > Chordata > Aves > Passeriformes > Phylloscopidae > Rhadina > Rhadina sibilatrix. Next base: position 50,772 of record VWYO01004576.1, read on the forward strand.
AGTATGATACAACTGTGAAGTCTTAGACTTTACTTCAAACTATACTAGAAAAAAGAGCAACTCCAGAAGAAATTCATGTTTTTGCAAACAGGCAATGTCTGCTTGCAGCCACAGTATTGAAGGTATGCCAAAAAAAACAGAGTGATACACATACAGGAAGGCACTGGACTGAAAATGTCTGCTGATTTTTAAACAAAAAAAAATTCTTCTCTAAGTCAAATTACATTAGGATGGATTTCAGAGCCTCATAGCATTAAGTAGCAGCTCTCATTAATAAAAATGTAGAAAGTATTAAGAGCACAAAGCAATAAGCTTGAAAACATAAACCACACCATTCACTGCATAGCCTGCTTTTTAGATACCATCAGCATTACTGTACTATTTAAGACACAGACTATAGAATTAGTACTTCCAATACAAACTCCTGTGTTCTACAAAGTGCAAACAAAACCCTATATACAGGGGTTAGATTACAGTTCTATAGGTTGTTTTACATACTTGTTTGCTTAGAAGATTATATTCCAAATATGAAGCATACAAAGGCAATATACTTAGTAAACAATGTCATGGAGAACAACCTGAAAATCAAAGCCAGAAAATAGTGTAAAATAAACAGAAATACAGGGAAGATTCACTATCAATGTGCAAAATGGGTTGCTTATATTAGGAAAATATTCTTTTTTTACCAAATAGCAAAGGACTGCAGCAGGAAAACATAGTAAAAATACTGTCATCAAAGGCAAATTTAAGATCAATTTAGACAATTTGGGTTTTTAGTCCATCAACTTATTGTGAAGATTTCAATCAACTAGATACTAGAGATAATTATTTTTCTGAAACCATTGGTGAAACCTTTGTGCAAATCACACTGACATCCTGTAAATAAGTATTTTTCAAAGAATAAAAATATAAGTGCATTTCACAGTCGTTTTCTGATTCAGTTCATACTTTAGAAAGCCTGTTCTCTGTAAATGATCACATGCTGTATTGCAATTGTTTTTTAAAATAAATCAATTTGTCAAATAAAAACCCTCTATTTTTATTGACTAATAGCACAGAGACAAGTTGGAAATACTTAAAACATCATTGTTAAGGGATCTGATCCTCAAAAGAAGGATTTTGCTTTCCATAAAATGACTCCACAATATTTTAACATTTTCATAGTGCAGGCAGTCTAGAAGAACAGTATCAAGAACCTTCCATGACATTTCCCTTCTGGCCTGAGAACTTCTATATAAGGAATGTACAGAAAGGGTACATTTTAGGAGGTTACTGGCACCTGAAAGTGGCCCCTGAGGTGCAGATGTAGCATTGCTACCATGAGAGCTTATAGTTAACAGTTTAAAAACGAGGTGTGGAGGGAGAGAGTCCAGCATTGAACCTTTTCCGGTGCATACACTGAGGCACTGTACTGCATATGTATCCAGCAGAACCCTCATTCAGCTTGTAAAGTCTGATCCCATACCAGGCATACTTCATGGAAACAGTTTAAAAATAAGTTTTCCCAGTGAATAGCAGGTGGGACTACCCTACAAAATCTTTTTTGGCTTAGGGCACAAATCTGCTGAAATACTTCACCCTAAAGAACGATAAAAGGAGAATTGCTTGAAACTTCGGTCTAGTCTGGCTGGTGTCTGGGCAGAGCCTGATAGCTCTTACATTTTATGAAGGAATCTGCCACACTGTGTGTGTTTACACTGCATAGGTGATGACCAGCTGAAACAGCCATTTTCTGTTCTAGGTGGTCTCATAAGTTTGAGCATTTTTTCATCCAGGGACAGACTGAAGGGAATCCACTGCACACACTGACCTGTAACGGGATTTGCAAGTACTTAAAAAAATGAAAATATCTTATGCTAGCTGCAGCTGAAACTCTAGATCCTTTATTAGCAGATGACTGGGTAGCTGACAAGAGTTCAGAGTTGGTGATAATGAAGTCAGGCATAAGCAACCAGCACACCCTGGAGGATTCAGTAAAGCAAAGTGAGAGGGAATTTGGTAATTAGGTTGTGTTAGAAAGCACTATAGCACAATGCAAACAAATAAAAATATTACTGACAGGTCAGTAATGAGATTATTTTAAATAGTCTAAATTTATACTAATCCACCTATGCCCATTTCTCCCTCACATAGACTCAAAATACACTGGCAGGACTACTGGCTGTCCAAGTGAGGTATAATCAAACCCTGATTTAGCATTTCTACAAGATTAATTAAAAGGAGATTAATGTTCAAAACTGAAATTGAGTTAATTAAACATCCTCTATGTTATGTGCTGGTTTTGATTGGGGTAGAGTTAATTTTCTCTGCAACAACTAGCACACAGAATAAGACAAGGGACTTAGAAAATGTGATAAATACTAAAATAGTTTTCCTAATGACTGAGACATGACACAATACTATATTTTGATCCAATTTACTGGCTGAGTGGGACAAATAAACTAATGACACATCCTACAGAAAATGTAAACACCAAATATAAAGGACATTGGTGTCAGGTGCTACACTACAACAGCCAATGTAGTGGCACAGGGTTCTACTTTCTCTGGATTTCACCTGTAAGCCGCTGGAAAAGAGAAACTCTTCCAAAGGCTATCTTAAAGCAACCAGATTGGGCTGCTCTCCTTAGGCAGCCTTTGGCCTGACTCTATAGTGGTTTCACTCTTGTGAGGATAGGAAGCTTGTGTGAACTTTCTCTTCTTCCTATTTATAAACAGCATTTCCTAATCCCCACTGAATCTATTATTTTTTTAATTACAGCAGCACACTGACTGGTTCACAAACTGTCTCATCTGTGTCCCCAAATCCATACAAAGTACATTTTAATGCCCTATTGTGACAGAACTGAAAGGGATCATTTTCATGAATAGAACTATGAATGCTAATACTCCAACAATTACAAATAAAGTCTGCTGCTTGTCATCCATACTGTCCCTTTCCACAAAAGATAACTGATCTTTTCCACTCAGCCATCTGTGCACAAAACAATTAGTGGAAGCACAGAAGCCAGATAATATCAATGACTTCATAAGGCTGTGCTTACTCTTTCAGTATTTCTCTACAGTATCCTGCCCAGTGCCTGCAATGTCTGTTTAAATGTAGACAAAAACTACACCAGCAAAAAACATAAATTCAGACACAAAATATCCTTGATCTGTGACACCCTGAAAGGTCACAATAATCCACAACAAGCACCGGAGAATTGGAGGGCCCTGGGTTGCAAGGTACTACAATGTTGGCAGTAAAAGTAAGCTTATGTTACTATGACAAGAGGGATCCAAATTCCAATGCTACATCTAATCTGCAAAATAACAAACTGAATATCTCAGTGCCCTTCTGTGTTAAATTTTAGTCTCTTGAGTATTTCTTATTTTAAACCATCTTCTTGGGTTGCAATATGTAACCAAAAATGTGTATTCCATTTTCCACTCGTTGAAACCGGCTGGGGAGGTGTTTTTCTTTATCTCATAACTTGGAGGGGGAGGGGGCAAGTGTCTTCTGCTAATGGGCCAGCTGTTAAAACCAGGTGGGGCAGTGTTCTTATCTCTTCCATGACCCATCCTCCCTCCAGGGGATATCTTCAGTTAATGGGCCATTAAGGCTCACCACATGACTGAAAACATTACATCACCTCATTATGAGGGGCTCCACCCAGTGGGAGGAGCCAACCATTCCTACCTAGATAAAAGCTGAAATTCAGCACACGAGGACAGCCTGTTTTCCACTGGATTCCCAGATGAGGATCAGACCCACCTCGCCACCCCTGGACCCTTCTACACGATCATCTCTACTCCAACAGAACCACATCTATCACTCCAGGAGGATTTATTGGGACTGCTCCCAACATCCTGATCAACAGGGTTTGGTCTGACTCTGTCAGGGTTTCTAGGATTTTTGCTTGTTTCCTTGCTTGGTTTTTTTGTACTACTACATTTGTATTTTTTAATATTCCTAGTAAAGAACTGTTATTCTTATTCCCACACCTTTGCCTGAAAGCCCCTAATTGCAAAATTATAATAATTTGGAGGGCGGGGGTTTACATTCTCCATTCCAGCGAAGCTCCAGTTTTCCCTGGTGGACACTCATCTTTCTAAACCAAGACACTATCATATATAGTTACTTTCCACTGAGATATTCAAAAAGGCTTCCAGACAAGAAAGTATTCTCAGAAATAGATATGTGAAACCAATGTGAGTATAATCTCTTTTAGAGAAGTAAATTAACATTTGCTCTATGTCATTAAATAATTCTTTATTGATCAGATAAAATTAAGCTTTTCAAAAAGAATTAATGTATCAGTATAGCTCACCAACTCTATATGAACCATATACATGCAGTAGATTGTGCTGCTGCTACACAGTATTTATTCCTTTAACACAGGATCCCAGAATGCTGGAGTTGGATGGGACCTCTGAAGGTCAACTTGTCCAACCCTCTTGCTCAAGCAGGGTCACCCATAGCTGGTGGTCTAACAGATGACCAGATGGCTTTTTAATATCTCTGAGATTAGAGTCTGAAAGATTCCACAACCTCCTTGGCAACCTGTGCCAGTGCTCAGCCACTCTTATATTTAAAAAAGTGTTTGTTGAGGCTCAAAAGGAACCTCCTGTGCTTCACTGTGTGTCCATTGCCTCTGGTCCTTCAGATGAAGGTCTTGCTCTGCTACAAATGCTTTGTTTCTACTGCCAAAGTTTATCACTCATTTTATCTCCTATTTAATTTGTATGACAAAAATAGTTATTCTAATATACTTCTACTACCTGGCAGCATCATTAGACTGTTATCATCACATAGAGCAAACTATCACTTCACTCTATGACATATGAAATCTCCTCAGTTGGTCATCCAGGTTTTGTTTGGTCCACAAGCCTGTACTACCCTACGTCACAATGGCATTCAATTTTTATTAATTAATGAATAGTACTTTTAAAGAAAGTATCTCTACTCAAGCAACTATAAAGATTATGCTTCTTTATTCCCTAATTTTAAGGCAAAATGCCTACTCTAAGTTATGTGTTCTTTTATATAAACTTGCATGCAAATAGCTGCTGTGAATTAGGTAATGAAGTAGGCCCTGTCATCTATTTTTGTTGTTTCCAACAAAACTCTACAGCAGGCAGCACTTTCAAGGCAACTTTTTATTTGAAGTAGAAGTTTGGCTGGCATCTAGGCTGCAGACTGCCATGAAAAAGGCAAAGAAAAAAAATACAACCAGCAAAGGGCAAAGTCAGAGAACTTCTAGCTAGAACTTCTAGCTGAAGAGATCCACTCTCATGAATCCCTGTGCCAACAGGATCACACTGCAGGGAGGCAAGATTCTTGAGTTTGGATGGGAGGCTACATGAGACCTGAGAGAGGAGGGGCCTGGCTGTGCAAGTACCCTGGCACTGTAGCACTGAAACAAACACTGCTGATCTGCCAACTGCAAAGTTTTTCCAGTTGCTAAACTGATTTAAATGAGTTTGTTATGTGCTAGTTCTTGCTCACAACACTATATGTGGGGAACTTGAATGTTTATAATGTCATGCTTGGCTAAAGGCATCTTCTCATTGCCTGATTGCCATTAATCTCAGCACTTCCATAGCACTTTGAATCAAGAAACCCCCACTCCAATTGATGGCAGATGGACTAAGTCCCATACAAATGTGAGGAAAAAAAGAGGGAAACATTTCTCTCTTTAAATATCCAAGAATATGTACCTCAAGGAAGGGTGGCACTAGAAGGAAAAACAGCTTAGGACTAAGAAAGTATAATAAGTTAAAGCCTGGCAGACAATTACATCATGAACTACTTGCAGTGCCTTTGATGGGCAACAAGTGAGGGTAGAAAAATAAAGAACATACTGAAAATACCTCCCTTTTCATCACTTATTTAAGAAAAAAAGCAATGTAATACCAAGGAAACAGTTGGGCATTATTAAGGAGACCCAAAGGAACAATGAGAATGCATAATCTTTCTTTTTAAAAGTGTGGTTGAATGGGGAAATATTAAGTGAAAAGTCAGTCTCTTCCCTTTAGATGAGAAAAATTAGGTCAGATAAAACTCCAGAAAGTTTACTTGAGGAGGCTTATGAGCTGCAAGAAGGATTGACATTAGCTTAATGATTAATTGAAAATCAAATTCTTGAAAGTCTTACTTAAAAGTACTCAAAATTAAACAAAGATCTTGGGACTCATTTTCCTTACACTGTGAGTACAATCATAGAGGGGCTCACATCATACACAAAATCATCGAAACAATTCCTGTCCTACCTATTTAGCTAACAAAAGAGAGCAGTTAAGGGAACTTAGAATGATAATGAAAGTGCTCACAAAAAATGAATGGAGCATATGTTAAAATGTGGAGTACTACAAACTAAATGGTAAAAACAACAATATCAAAATTATGCAGTAAAGCTTACCTATGTTTTGATGCATCATAACCAAAATACGTTTGCAACATCTAAAACAAGAACAAGGTCATGTTTAAAGCACAAAAGCAGGGATTTAAAGATGTCTTTATTTCTTTGGGGTATTTTTCATTTGGTTTTTTTGGGTTGCACTGGGTTGGGTTTTTGTGAAGTGAATTTTACTTCTAGAATTTAAGAAAGAAATATCATATCTGAATGAATATTACAGTCACATAGAACTACAAAGAACAGAAACTCATCAAAGCAATCTTAGAATGTATCTCAATATTGTGTTTTGGGATATCACATACTGGTTTGTAACAAAAGAAGTTGAATATTGAACTCATTTTTCAAGAAAAAGTTAGAGGGTAGGCCATTTTGGAAATGAAGAATTAAAGTTTCCAGCAAGACACATTGGTTCAAAATTCTCTCACACCAACTATAATGAATTAGTTAATTGATTTCTATGAAAATTAATAGAAAACACTGGGGAACCTCTTTTTTAATTTATTTATCATCTATCTTTCTTGTGGCACCTAAACCACTAGTATACAGATATCTTGTCTTGATTAATGATATATTCACTATGGAAACTCATTATTAAGCCTTGGTAGAACTCCACTGCCTGAGAGACATCTCTGAACCCTCATTAATGAGGCAATATATGTTACATAGTATAATACATTGAATCTTTTCATTTCAGTAGCAGTAGACAACTTTTCTGAAAAAAAAAAAAAAAGTATCAGGAAATCAGCAAGAAATTTATAATCTTCACAGAATTTTACACTGGGGTAGAAAAATGAAAATACCAGCCTTTAGAATTAGTCAAGATCAGAAATAACACTAAAAGTACTGAGGCCTGAAATGACCCTATGTGACATTTCTCAAGTGAATAGCAAAGGAAACATTTCTAGTTTGTAGAGATGTGCAAAACAACTGTCCTGGGTCTTGCTGGGATGGAGTTAATTTTCCTCACGGCCACTAATATGTTGCTGTGTTTTGAATTTGTGATCAAAACCACTGTTTTGGCTTTTCTGAACAGTGTTGAGACTTTCTCTGTTTCTCACACTGCCACACCAGCAAGTAGGCTAGGGTTGCCCAAGAGGCTGGGAGGGGACACAGCCAGGGCAGCTGACCACAACTGATGACATCATACTCAGCAATAAAATGGAGAGAAGTGGAATTTTGGTAGGTGAGCTGTACTTCATTGGGGAACTGACTGGGAAACCGTCTAAACACAGGAGTTGATGCATAATTACATTTGTATCACTTGTTTTCTTTTCTTTCTCTTTTCTTCCACTTCTCCTTTACTTACCTAACACTTTTTATCCTGACCCATGAGTATTCTTGCTTTTGTTCTTCCTCTCCTCTTCCCTCACCCTGCTGCAGGGGTGGTGGAGTGAGCAAGTGGCTGTGTGGTGCTTAGCTGCCTGTCAGGATTAACCCACAACAACAGTACAGTTTTGTAATGGAGAAGAATCTTTTTAAAAAGTCATTTTGTAGCATGAGTCAACCTGGTTTTCTGCCAAAATGATTTGACATTTAAAAGAGTTTATACCAAAAAGTGCCCATGTGCCATGTCTCGAATGACAAGACCTGGAAGACTGCCCATTCACATCTGTTCCCAATATGTACCCCCAGAAAGTAATGAAAATCCTATAACCACAGCCTCAATATTTATTTATTTTTCACAGCAACAACAAGCTTTTTCATGAACTGAGCAGTGACTTTGGATCAAATATGTTCAGATCTAATGTGTTCCTGTCGAACAGGAACAAGGATAACTCTTGACAGATGACCTCATATAAGGATTTGTAAACCTTAGTAAAGAAGATGGAGGTAGAAAGAGCAGATAAAAGGAAAAGAAAATATAAACAAGTATTAAGACAGTTTGCATTTTGGCTTTCACATCCAGCTGCATATTTAGTTTCAGAGCGACTGGAAAGCATAAACAAAGTGTCCAGACATAACGAGTTCTTAGTTATGAAAGTAGATTAATAAAAAAAAAAAGTAGACAGTAATCATAGCCATCTCCACCTCTAGGACAGCAGAATCCTGAAGACAGGATTAAAAAAAAAAAAAAAAAATCAAGGATGAAATTTAGACACAAGTTCTGAATTACATTTTTTCTACATGCTGAGTATCGACATCTTCCACCTATGTTTCTTCCAAAAGGATTGACTCTTGAAAGTGATGAGTACTTCCCACTTCAGTTTAAATCTGTTACTTATTCATGCATTTAGATGTCTAGTTTTAGACAAATGTGGTTAGCAAATATCAGCCTTGGACGGCATTAAAAATAGCATCAGGATTTCTCAGTTCTGCTTTGAATTTTCAATGGAAACAACAGAATGCTTTTCAGTTTTTAAGCCTCAGACTTTTAAAAACACTCTTTTCTGTCCTGAAGCATATGGAAGGAAAGGGTGCTTGTTTGCAGTGCATTGCTCATCTTCTCCATTTTCCCTCTCCCATTCATCACTCCACTTGAAGAGACACTCACAGTTTCTACTTTGTTCTCTGGAGAGCTGAAGTGTGATAAATCACCATCCTGCATTGCTACAGAGTAGCAATAGCTACAAGTATTTTAATAACAGAACTAAGACCAGCCCAAATCTTTCATCCACACACAAGGTGTGTTTTTTATAAATATGCATTGTCTCTAACAAAGCAAGACATATATTTTAGAACAAATAAAAGCAAATTTCTAAGTAAATGAACAAGCCTATAGACAAGGACACACCACAAGTGCCAAGTGTGAGTCACTTCTCTTAAGTGCACTGGGAATATGTCTTGCTCTAAGTTCATCAGTGTGGTATTAGATCTTACAGGTTCTCACCTTCACCTCTCTCTTAGGAAGCTGCAAGTGGTTGCTCTGGGATATGGATATTACAAGAGTTACACAGAATTTTGGTTATATTCAACCTAGTTGATTAACAGCAATATCACACACAAAATCAGGATTTCAAAGACACAAAACTTCACCAGGAGATCTAGAGACTTTCTGCTGAGCAAGAGCCCAAAAACTTTCAAAGTCCTGAAGAAAGGGGTTAATTTGGTTTAAGATCAATCTGTCCTAAAGCAGGAGTTCAGTGACACAACCCTTCACTAGCACAGTGGAAAACTACCTCTACCAAAGAGAAAAAAAAAGAAGGAAACCAAAAGCATCAATAAACCCCTAAGTGTCCCATCACTTGTTCTTGAAGATTATATAAAATTTTATTGAGTAGTTGATGTTCTTCATATTTTCATGTAATATTTATACAGAGATACAAAGATGTTTGGTGATAAAGTACTCAATTATGAGTATTGTTTGCTCTTGCCTACTTATTCTAAATCCAGGACTAAGCAAGATACTTCAGGTATGTTCTGCTTTTTAACCTATAGAATGAGAAAATATTTTGAGAATTGTCTTTTTTTTTCATGTTAATTTATTGGGGTTTTTAATTGGGAATTATCAGAAAACAGTGTCTACATCATCTTATTTTGTTCTATCAGTTGTCCAGGTCCACTAAATAGTCAAGAAAATGCTTCAATCTTCCATCACGTGTCTTTAATAAAAAGAGTTTTGTTTTGAAGAATGATATTACTAATCTTGGTGTATCAAAAGTTTTTCTCTGACATGGATATATTTGCATTCTGAGTAAAAACTTTCATTCTCTCTAGTTTTCAGCTTTGGGGTTTTCTGTAGTAATCAATATCATGCCTACTTTAAAGTATACACATTTTTCTATTTGCAATTTCAGGAATATTTTCTATGTAAAGCCTCATCTCTAAGTTCCAACAGTTGCACACTAGAAAACTCAGGCAGAGCCATGGAACAAGGTGTGCATTGTGGATTGTACTGAAGCATTACCTATGACCATGGCTCATCTGGCTGCTGGGTTAACAGGTCACTGGCGTGGAGCCACCAAATTTCAGAGAACAGCCTCTCTCATAGTATTTTGATATTTCCCTTTCTGGATTTGTCCCAACAGGGAAGTGCTGGAGCATATGAAAATTGGGAGTGGAGCTGGGAAGCTAACCAAACTATTTCAAACCTCAAATGTTTAAGTTAGATGCTTATGTGGTCTTAACCAACTCACACATCCCTAAATATTACAGCATCAGGAATGATGATTTAAAAATACAGGAACGATACAACAGTGCCAGCCACTGTTAAGTGCATTTCACATTTCTTGCAATCAGTTCTGCACCAATGAGCACACTGAGTAGTTTAGGCATAGTTATAGGAATAGGATTTTGTCTTTTCCAAACTCTTTCTAAGCTTAGCATTGTAGATTGCCTGGATATGCTGTCCATGTGCTGCCCTTGCTCTGGAGCTGCTGGAGGAGCAAGCTAAACAGGGTCTGCTAAATAGTCAGGTATCAATGTTGGGGGAAAACAAACAAAAAACCCCAAAACAAACAAACACCTGCCCCCCTCCAAATTAAAAAAAAAAAAAAAAAAAGCCCTATATTCCTGCAGAGAACATGGTATTATCCCATGTGTGGTTCAGCCCTCACTTCAGAGAAAAGGAAACATATAGTTCTGTGCAAGATCCTGGATTTGGGTGTACAAGATCCATGGCTATAAAAAGACAGTAATCATTCCTCTACAGAGGGGAAGGGGAGATCTTGGAGTGCTTGAAAGGGTCCTTATCATTGCAAAGCACATTTACTGTAGAGCTTTTAGGGGCGTAACTACATCCTTTAGTTTCATGGGGGTTTTAATCACAATGCTGAACAGAACAACAGCACCAAAAGACTCAAGGGTCTGTTAGCTGAAACAGAACGATCTGTGTTTTTCTTTCATTTTACTTACAGTTCACAGTGATGGCCTCTTCGTTCACCAGTTTTTTGTCCTTTACTGTCCACAGGTGTCCAGGGGCCGGGGCCGCAGGGGCAGCCTCTGTGAGGGGAGCCAGCGCTGCCCCAGGCCGCCTACAGCCTTCCCAGCTGGACACACTGCAGGCCACGGCTGAGCCCCACAGCCCAGATGGAGACCACTGGAAAACACAGCTAAACACAGGGCAAAACACTGCCTGGCAGAGATGAATGGGGGGGTGGAAGGTGTCAGAAACAGCCCCACAGACACCGCGGGGGGATGAGCTGCTCCCGGCACCAGTGCAGAGACTCCTCTGCAGCCGGGAGAGACAAAGCTCATCCTTTTACATTTAGCTCACTCCTCCACTTACTGCTCTCCTCACAGTTCTCTGAAAAGGCCAGTGGATAGTTTACACACCACACCGTGCATGTGCACACCTAATGGCGCGATTGGAAAATGAGAAAGGAGGAAAAGAGCTGAAAAACCTTGAGCTGTGGGTGACGGCCCTGGGCTAGGGAGAGGGACCCATGGAAGGACAGAGCACAGCTGCCATGGTTGCCACTGCCAGTGGGGCTGCACAGCCCAGCCACGCTCCCAAAAGGGGCCCAGAAGGGTTTAAATATGTAATCCCTTTAGCTGTGTTTTACCACGGACATTTTAAACTGCATTAAGAGGCATATACCAATGTTTTGAATCATTACGCTCTCAGACTTTCAGTTTAATGGGCCACGGAGGGCAGACCTGAAAGCATTCAATAACGTCTCAATATTTAAGTGCATGATGATGATGTAGAAACAAACAAACGTATGTTTTATCAATAGAGCATAAAGTATGGCCGTGGACTGTGTAAACCAAGTCTGGAATGACAAAGCTCAAGCTAATCTCATCAGCCCAGCAGCCTGCTGTGTAAGATTCCTTAATGTCTTTTGTTTCATCTCTGACACTCTGCAAAAGTGACGTAAAATCCTTCACTGCGCAATATTGAAAAATCTGGGATGGGGAGTGACAACAAGGTGTGCAAGCTCCTTGGAGGGCTGTAACCCAGTTTGCAGCTTAGAGAGGGAGTTTAAGCTTGGTTTGCCTTCTTCAGTCTCAGCACCTTGTACATTACTGCTCCTATCGTAACTGAGCCTACAGGGTAATTTTGGACGACAGTTATTTTAGAAAAGATAACTTGAGAAACATTTGAATGGATTTAAAGGAAAATGACCCACCTAAGAATAATGAACACACAAAGCATCACAACTTTTCAGCCAAGAGCAGTGTATCATATCAACTTTTTGCCAGCCTTGGGAAAAAGAGAAAAACAGGCTTTTCAGATAAGATGGCAGGTTTTTCACAGGCATTGACAGATGTCAAATAAAAGTTTAGTGGGAATGACACTGACATTCACCAAAGACAAACATGGATCCCATACAGTGGAAGAGCTAGTGACTTGTGTTTAATGTTTTTTGGGTTTTTTTTAAATCCTTCTTCTCCAAACCACTCTTTATCCATTAAAATTAGAGACCACTTTGACCAGACAGCCTTTCACACCACTAGTTACTCAGAGAAATTGAAGGAAGCTCCTGTTAAAGGACAACAATTTCTGGTATAAAGGAGGTGTAAAGGTAAATGAGGAGCAAAGAATTTTTGTTTCTTGATTCTCCATGCACTTAAAAAGGCAAATTTGCTGAACTGGCTTTGTTTACAATTGTAGATTGAATGCAGGAACTACTTGACCAAGAAAATTGATGATGAGGTATTTGCAGAAACATTTGCAAGTTAACATGTTCTTCTGTGAAACCTTTCTTGTAAACTATTGTCTTTCTGTTGTTCAACCTAGAAAGTGCCAGAATTTCTTTTGAACATATTCTATATTCCCAAGCAAAATTTCACGAGGCAATACCTTAAAACTTAAGACAGTATTTTCCCTATAAGACTTAAGTCTTATTCAGATATCCAGACCAGAAAGTATTATCAGAAATTAATATCACCTTGTAATCAAAACACCCACAAGAATGGCAAGATGGGAAATTGATGGGGAATAGAGAGAGGAGGGAAGATGCCTAACCTGACAGCCATGGTGTAAAAACAACAATGGTTTCAAGGCAAAAATTTTGATGCAGCTCTATGGGTGATTGGCCTTTGTGGAAGTTTTTGAGGGTATAGGAATATGAATGTTAGGCTGCAGAATTTAAACCTCAATAAATAACAGCAAGAACCTTCAGCTCTTTATCAAAGCTCTTTGATCTGTAAACCACACAAATAATTTTTACTATAAATTTTATATTCTACTTCTTGAGCCCTCTCCACAAAAATAATGATACTAGAAATTCATATGTCAGTAGGAGTTCAAGTGTGTTGAAAAAGAAACATAGAATATTTAGCTATGAAAATATATTTTAACTGTTATCTCTCCACAGTACCCATATGACTACAAATAATCAAATTATTCTCTAATTATCTACATGGAATTTGTTGTGTCATCCACAATCAGGAATGAATAAACATGCTCCATTCTCTCTGCATTGTTTATTCTGTATTAGATACGTTTATTGATGCAGCATGTCTTACCTGAAAGGCTACCCTGCTGTGTAGCCTTGACTTTAACACTGTAAAAAATTAGCTGTCACCAGAAAGATATATATTTTTGATATATATTTTTGAGCACAGACAAAATTTCTTGATTTCTGGTTTAACACACATTTTCTTCCTAATTTATGTACAGGTGAAACTGAGTGACTGGTGAGTATAAAGAAGATAAATCCTCCCAACTACAATTCTAAAAAAAGATTTTGCTTACAGCAAATATCCATAGTGCAATCATCAGCTTCTCTGTGTGTCATTTGATCCAACAGGAAATAATGTGAGTATACAAAACAGAGTTGTATGTCAGCAATAATACATAGTTTTTAGGTGGCAATCAAGAATAATGCCTACACATACTGTGCAGGGAATAATGAGGGAGCTCAGTTAATCACGTGAAATTGTAGCAAATTATCTTTGTTGTCCAAAACCTCAGCAGGTTTTAAAGAAAATTTTTAATGGATGATGTTTTCTTATTCCAAAAACAAAAGGGCTTGGAAACAAAAAGCTGTTTAACAAAGATTGCATAAAACTATTTGCATGTGTGCATCACTAAATTTTCCCAGCAGAGGGATAAGCAAAGTCTCTTTTGTCCTGATATACTAGTCCATTACAGGAGAAACTATGAATGCAAAGTGATGAGAAGAAATAAGAGATGCCTTTTGAAAAAAATATCCAAATTTCCTAGAGGAAAATATTAAGGACTAAATATATTATTGACAAACAAAACCCTTTAAACTGCCCTAGTCTTTGTATGTGGATGTTGATCTTTGCTGTAGGGATTATATCCATTTTTCTCTTTCATATAACATTGTTTTGTACAGAATCTTTGCTAAGAGTGAAATTTATTCATGATAGATGTCATCTTTCTCTTAGGAAACAATGGGATGAAGGAGATAACAGTCGACATTTCAGAGGCCTGGTTCTTCCAGAAAGCTGATGTATGAGCAGTGCAACAGAGTTAATTCTCTATGTCTTTAAAAGCTCAGCTAAGAAAAACCAAAAAGCTTCACAGATGCTTGACTGTGCCTCTGCTAAACCACAAGAAGTTGCCAGTAGAAAGTATATGCCTGAGAAAAAAAAAAACATTTAAAGCTTTATGGAGGGTAAGCTGCCGTGAGAGGTTCACAATTCTTTTGGGACTCAGTTTTGAAAACAAAACTCATAATGTCAATACAGAAAAGCCCTATTGCTTTTAAAATTTATTTGAAAATACTGTAAAGGAAAGAGCTCCTTTGTTTTGTTTTCATATGTAACAGTGCAATTTTTCAAGCATCTGTTTATGACTTTTACAGTCTGAGCCTGGCTGAAAACAGAAGTAAGCTCAGAGTAATCAATGCACAATATTATTTGCTTTTTTCCATTCTTTTATTTCTACTTTTCCATCTCTTAAGGTAAGCTGGTCATATTTCTCACTCCATAGAATAGGTTACATAAAAATTTGTCCTATAGAGAAAGCAAGCATCCTCTGAGAATATAATTTCTTCCTGGCTAGCCCAACAATATTTTTATGCTTTCATATAGTTAAAAAATCTATTTGAAATTTCTGATTTAATACTAGAAAAGCACAAGCCAATTTTGGATATACAAAATCAATTATTACAGCTGAGTTCTTTTACCATGGCCCCTTTCTCAATCAGTAGTATTACATGAAAGTTGTAACAAACTTCAATTCTACTAGACAAAGGATATTCTGTTTTAGAGCCCCTGTCTACTAGTCTTCTGGAAGTAAAGCTTATTGTTGTTACATCATGATTAACTGAAGTAAAATAAAACACTGCCAAGAATAAAACAAAACAAGCAAAACAAAAAAAATGGAATTAAGTTTTTGAACAGTACTTTGCAATTAGCATTTTTTTATGTTTGTGTATCAGGTTACAGAACATAAACATATTTTCAACATAATCCTTTTTGGTATGATGCCATTGGTGTTCTTTCCTAGTCAATTTATGCAACAAATGTTATGTGCTCTGTGTAGGTGGACATCACAAATGGAGAATTATCATCTCATGATTTCAATTCCAACCCATTTAGAGATTTTTACTTCAGACTGTGATTTTCCAAAGTCCCAGTAGCCACCAAGTTTGAATTTTCTGAACCTCTTAAAAAGCGGAAGAGAGAGGTACACAAGTGCAAGAAGTGTCTGTATGGTCACACAAATGAAAATTATGGCTGTGTAGTGAGAAAATTTTGATAAAGTGATGCTTTTTCTTCCATAAATCTTTGTTTCCCTTTAGAAGGTGAAGGATAACACACACATACACCCTGCCCTGGTGTATTTGCAGGTGTTCATCTTTTGTGATATTTATCAGAATATACATTTTGGCTTCCCAGCAGAGTCAATCAGTTTTCTGAAAACCTCTGCCAAAGGCTTAACATGTGTTGAGTGTTCCCAGCTCTTGAGCTCTCTTCTGGAATGTGATCCGAGTCTGGTTAGATCTGGAGGCAGCTTTGCAACAGCTTTCTTCCCCCACAAACTGCCTGTCACACTCACATCTGAGATGGATGATGACTGAACTTGGAGACAGGGCCACTGGAAGAAGTCGTCAGAGCTGTCCCACCTTCACATCTGAGCCCACATTTCTTCAGGAACTGCGGCACACAAGGCGTTGGGAGAAGCTTTTCTCCCTCCTTTTTTAGGCATTAAATAGGTCTTGAGTTCTTCCTTTAATAGTCAGTCTGCCTCTAAATTAGGAGCTTCTGGCAGGTTCATCCCAGCCTAAAGTAAGAGGCAGGATCATACAGGGTTGCTTCTTTTCTCTAAAGCCTTATAGAATATCTTCCAAAAATACAAGAAGTTGGACAGAGGATTGGTCTGAGAGCTCACTTAAGAGGTTCAGGCTGGCTAACCAGAAGGTTGACAAAGCAAACATAAATTTAGGAGAACAATATTTATTAAGGCAACCAGGAGATAAATAAGTCACAAACAAACAGAAACAAGGCAAATTTTACCAGTGACATAAAAAAAGACAAAAGCAATGAGGAGCAGGACATTCAATGAAAGACTCCCTCTTGTCATTCTCTGCTGTATGTTCTTTACTTTATCAGCCTGGAACGTGGACACCCCTTGAAGAACTGAGTCCCTTCCAGCAGTCACCAATGTCCTGCAAGATGTCCCAGGCTGACAGAAAGCACATCTGGAAAATGAAGCTTTCTGTTTTCAGGATGTTGGAACAAACATGGCAACCCCAGTAGACAACAGGGCGATCCCAGGAGTACAGCTCTGCTCTCAGACACATAATGTTTGAGAGACAGAAGTCACAAAAAAAACCAACAAGTACAGTATAATCTTTCTTTTTAAAAATCTGGGTCAACAATCAAATCCTCTCTGATTTATGGCTTTGAGCCTTCAGATTGATGAATCATACGCTGTTGAGTGATTCACTGTTGTACTTCTCACTGCACGTCAAGGGAAGCTGTTGCATAAATACTTGCATAATTTATTCCACAGGACAACTGAAGTCATAAAATATCTACCATAGAAGGCAGATACACAACCATAAAGTGTTCCAAAAAGCTATGAAATAAGTATAGATTTAGAACTCTATATATGTAAATTTAGAACTCAATATATGTAAATATATATGGCTCCAAATATATGAAATATTTTCAACTAAGTAACCGTCTTTTACTTTTCCATTTAAGATTTTTTAAGAAAAACATTTTTCCTAATTTTTTCCTGATTTTTCTTTTAAAAATTTCTTATTTCTATAGAATGAAAAATAAATTTATTTCTAAGAGTATTTAACTTGGCATGACAATCTGAGGCTTAACAAACACAATGATTTATTTTGCATCCTATTAGTCTTGCTTATTTGCAACATACCTTGTTAATGCCAAGGGACTAAATGGGACTTAATGGGTGTTTTAGAAGAGGTGTAAAAAGCAAAATTAAGTTACATAGTAAACATTGAGAGGGGTCTTAAACATTAAATACAGGAAGTATTGGTTTTACTGCTCCTCATATGAGAGGAAAGAAGGTTTTTTTATTCTATCCTCAGTCTCCACAGACCTCTTTCAACTCATTGTCCTGGTACACAAGGGTAGGTACTCCAGTAAGTGTGCTAAGTTATCTGTTTGGGATTGCTTTATTCTCCACCTTGTTCTTTTCTTGTTACTCTCTTGTTGGTTGCACAGAATCTTCCTACAGTAAGAGCTTATTGTGTTCTCTTGCTTTTGTTTTCCACAAAGAGACTCTGCAGTTTCTTTCATACTGTTGAAGGGACATAAGCAACAAACATATTGGTGTCAGCCCTAAAGTAGTCTGAGTGCATATTTAAAGCCGCCAAACTGACAGGAGATACAATAGCACTTGGCGATCTCTCTGGTGGCAAAACTAGCTCCAGATATATTCAGTTTGCTGCACTTCCAGTTTTGCAGATCCAGCTGTCTGCAAAGTAGACTCTAAACAGATCAATGACCCCAGTAAAAAAATGAGACTAGAAAAAGTTTATGCCTGTGTATTTTAAAGGCCATGAAGCATTCAGAAGAAAAAAAATCTCGGATGCAGACGACCTCAGCTTGAAAATCCAGTTCTTAACACATTATATAATGATCTCTAGTCCTCAAATTCGTTGATCAGTCAAGGATAAAGTGTCTGGTGTGTTGGATATGTCTTTTCACAAAAGAAATTCAAGCAGACAGCAGAGACAACAGAAACTTACTAGAACAATGTCCACATAGAAGGAAATAGTACAAGACAGGCCATCTGACTAATGAACAAGATAAACAAACAGTGGTTTACATTGTTTGAATTGTAGGTAAGCTGCACTATGAAAAGCAGAAAAGACATCAATTTTATATTCTCAGAGGGGAAATTGATAGAAAAAGCAAATCTAGAGAGGCAGAAGATAAGTGGAACAATTTAGACAGGGGTTTTACGTCTGAGAGCTTCACAATAAATTAACTAAATTTATCTTCATAACACCTTTATAAAGTAATATTCTCATTTCACAGATGAACAACCAAACCACAGAGGAAACACATGGCTGAGCCAAGTACCAAACTCATATCGCACATTCCTTCCAGGCTAAACTGGAAAATACATTTTGAGTGTATTTCAAAAAGTAAATAATAAGAAAGAGAATGAAAAGAGAGGAAAGAGATATAATGCAGAGTGTTACTGAACAGAGGTGTGATTTTCACTAACCTTCCATTATATTTCAAACTTAACTCATTGACATTTTGAATAGTAGCTACAGTATGCTTGCCTACTCTAAAGAGGAGGCCTTGTGCACATCTATAGTAGGTACCTAGAAGTAGTCTCTTTTGTTAAAAAAAGCAGACTGGTTTGTTTATGCTAAAGTCAAACCTAACTTCTCTCTGTTCTCTTCACAATTACTCCAAAACCCAGAAAGGGACTAGTACAATAGACCAGTTTCATAACAGCTCCTTTAAACCTTTGAGCAGTAGGAGTATGTCTATATAAACAAGTAGTGCAGCATAAGAGAAGCAGATCTGTGAGGTGAAATAGCTGGTGCAGAGCCAAGATCTGCTCCATGTGTTTCAGGTATTTTACATCAGACTAGCTCTAAACAACTTAACAATCATTAATCACTGGAACATGTTATATTCAGTCCTAAAACACACCTTCTAGTCCAGCTTCATTCAAGAGCAACCCAGCTGGTTCTTTGCAATCACTCCACAGGGCAAACCCTAACATAATAAAGGGGCCAGTGCTGCTCTTTGCCTCTGCATACATATCCAACAAGAACACTAATTTAAACATCCTTCTCTCTTGCAAATTCAGCACTGTGTCAGATACAAAACCTTGAGTTCCTTGTCTTCATGTACAATTTAATGACATAACATGGTTGAGAGCTGGGAACTTGGGAGTTCTGATCTTTTGAGGTGTCACTGATCCTCACTTTCTGTGGAACACATTCAGAGCAGGAGGACATATTTACCTACAGCACACATGATTATGCAAATTGGCTTGAATGCACAACCAGACTTGGGGTTGCTTCGTATGTAGATTATCCCTTAGGGATAGAAGAAACTTGCCTACAAGAGAATAAAGCCCCACACTTGCCTGGAATCAGAATGCTTCAGAAAAAAAATAAAACACTAAGAACTAAAATCTCTGTGGCCTTCCTCAGATATGACACATATTCCGTTTATTCTAGCCACAAACACATATCATTATTATCTGGTTGAGGGGCTACATCAAAGATGCAGCTTTTGTCCACAAGTTGAATGCAAAATTGGCTAAGTATTCATTAATGCTTCCCGGAATGCAGCGAGTTACCTTAGCAATTTCCTTCTCACTATGATGCAGACAATATCCCATGCAATGCCTCTAAGGAGAAATCACGGCTGTCATTTCAAAGTTAACATCTTAGACTATTAAATCCCTAATTTGGTTTATTATTTTAAAGACTTACCTTGTAGTCATTTAGACAGGCCTTGGAGAGTACTGGGAGCCATTCCAAATTAGAAATGAAATTAGAATCTAAGTCTGTAAGAGAAATCTCAGTGCATTTCCCGATCAGCAGACATAGCCTGTTCCAGTTCTTCTCCCATAGTCCAAAAGATCCAGGAAGGGAAAGGATCTGAGTATATCCTGTGATGCTTACTGTATCTCTGTATTCCAAAAACGGCTGACTTCCAATAAGTTGTAGATTCAACAATAAATGCTCTTGACCAAAAATAGTTTGGTGTTCAATTACCAAATGCATTTTCCTATGTTGAGGGTTCAGTTTTGCTGAATGCCCTGAACAAGAAGAGGAATAGAAAAGTGACGGCTTCCTGTTGATTGCTACAAACTTATTCAGGATAGTCAAAAACTGACTGCAAGGAGTTGCAGAGTTGTACTGAGTGGCTGGGAAATAAAAGGGCAGGTGGAATTCAGTGTTGATAAATGCAACGTATTGCATGTGAAAGAAGTGTTTCTAAATAAAGATGATGGGTTTAAAGTTAGTATTATGACTAGTGTAGCCATTTCTTGAATACCAGTCACAGTTGCTATAAGGAAGCATATAATGGATAGTAGAAATAAAAAGTTTGGTGGAGAATATATGATTTGGATCAGTTTTAAGCAAAATAAGATGAGATATCTTCAGCCTTGAAAATAGTTAGATAAGGATTATATCAAACACTTCTGTAAAACTTCTGCTGTCCCAGAAAATGCTTCCGTCCTATGATCAGTGAATAATGCTGAATCCTTCAAATTCTCCAAAGCCATTAAGCATGAAATGGATGGTATGCTCATGAGGCACAATTATTATAGGAAAAGTATTTCATTAAACTGAGACCAAGAGATGTCCCAACATAATATTAGCTGATATAAAATATGAAAGGGTGAAAAAACTTCCAAGTTCTCTTTACCACTGCATACTTACACAACCATATAAACTGTCGCAGTCAGATAAGGGAATTAATGTCCTTCCAAACTCTGTGTCCCATAACTCAATTGTCTTCATTGGCATTTCTTGTTATACCATTAGTTTGAAGGAGAGCCGATTTTTCCATTCTAACTCACCCTATTGTCCTCATTGCCAAGTTCTTGAAACTTTACCTGTTTGAGTTCCATATTTTAGCACAGTAACAAGCACATCTGCAAAGGTTAGTTTGGTTCCAAATGTTAAATAATGAATGGTTATATAGGGTGTTAATGAAAGCTCTTTCAAAGGAAAAGTGAACATTAATTTTGCTAAAAATTAGAGGACTGAAATGCTAATGTTAAAATAATAGTAACAAATTTTTGTATGAATTCAGGAGATGTTTACATTGTTGGTATGTTTTATACAAGCAGACATTCACTATAATTATCTTCCCATTTTCCGTGCACTATTTTGACTATCGTGACCTCTATTTTTTAGTAAAAACATTTATATTTAAGTTTTCAAACTACTCAGAATGCAGAAACAGGCCTTTGCCACAAAGTGCAGAGTGCCAGGCACAAGAAGAAACTGAATGTTACCAGAATCTTGTTTCTATGGCTCTACATGAGTAGAAAAATCAATTTCAGTCATGCAGCTGAAAGGATGGGGACAACAAGTTGAGCAACTCAGCTTTTCCCACAGAAAGCAGCCATTTCAGAGGCAGACCTCATAAAGACTATGTTAATAAAATATAACTTTTATTTTGTGTTAAATTGTGGCACATTAAATTTGAAGAGCAAAAGTTTCAGACTTAATGGTGGAACATGAACTAGTTGGAACAGTTCCTAGCCAAACACTGATTGACCAGAAAAAGGCAAGGCATTTCATTGTCTGATAACCTTCACACATACATGGAAAAGAAAATCTCACTGAAGGACATTCAAAGGGATAAGATTTGCCTCAGGACAGGATTCAAAATTTGATACGGAAAGTGTGCAAAGAGAAAGCACTACAGGAAAATTTTTTTTTCTAGTGGGTTACAGTGGGGAGTGTTGGGTATATGGATCAGGGCTACTCTTGACTGGAAGCAACGGGACGTGATAGCAAGAGGCATAGCTGCACATCAGCCCCCTGTTTCTCACAGAGGATGAGGTTCTGTCAGTCAGCACTGAAATTTGTCACACTGAATACTGGCAAATTAGAATTTGCAGCTCAAACCCAAGTTCACTTCTGGATTGGAGGTTGTACTTTTCTTACTGTTACATACCATATCCGGGAGTTACTGAAGAACTTGGACATCCTGCATACTCTGCTGGCAAGTTGAATTATATTTGCACTTTTCAGACATAAAATACTACTTATGTTTCCAGAATTCCTGAAACATTGGACAACAAATTATTACATTATTATTATTATTACATTATTATTATTACATTGTTGTTGTTGTTGTTATTATTATTAAGGCATTTGTTCTTCTTTCCATAAAAAAATCCATCCATTCAGTTCTACAACAGAGCAATTTTTTCAAGGATTATGTTCTTAATGCCAGAAACAAGGCTGTTACAGAGTATCTGGAAAACTCTTGTATTGGTAAAATAATCTGCAAAAAGCCTATGACCAACAGATAAAGGATAAGTTGTCTAATGAGAGGAATGGAGCAGAATAGAAGTGAATGTACTTTCCAGAATCAGGACCTGGTTACAAAATGCAATTTTAAGAAGGGGTTTTTTTCTGATTTTAAGATACAGTGAAAGTATCAGAGCTTGCCATGGCTCGGTCAAAATGTGATGGTGAAAATGTTATTAGAAAACATAGTATTTCTAGTATTCACAAGACATAGTAATTTGAACATAAAAACTTTGGTGCCTGTGTGTTTTCTTTTGAAGAGCCAGATAGTTACATACAGAACAAGCAGACACCATGTAATACTTCTGTTTCTTTACAACATATAAACTGTTTGATGGCTTTTTCCATAAAAAGTAGCTTTTTAATGACTCTGTTAAAAATATATTTTACTGAAAAATAGTGGTGTAATGAGGTTTGCCTCTGCAGTTTGCAGTAGAACAGGACCAGAAGCCCCAGGCTCAATGGTCAAAAAAATGACAGAACTGTGATTCAATGTGACATGAAAGTCATAAAGAAATCAAATCTAATGCTAAGAATTTAACCGCAAAATACTAACAAAATTGTCATGTCATGTCCATTAAATTTACATTAAAATATTTGGATTTAATTTGCTTTGATTAGAAAATAAGCCAGCAGAATAGAATCCTAGCACTTTGCATATGATTTTTATAGCAATTCATTTAACATTGCCTTCCCTGGCTTATTTGAGATAGACTTTTAATACAGCTGATTGTCTTCTGCAAACAGGATATGAAGGAAGTACAGAGCTGGGAATTGCCTGACATATGCTGGCATTTTACAAGAGTCAAAACAAAGCACTGTGCTGCACCCACTGGCCTGTGGGGAAGTGAGACCACTCAAAACATGATGGGCATGCAGTAATCCATCCTGAGAATCTGTGCTGATATTCCTGTCTCAGAGATGTTTCCAGAGCCTGTGTAAATGGAATATGTCTTGAGTACAGTTGAGCTAGCTTGGATAATTGAGAGATCTATCAAAGCAGTAGGGAAACTATTTTAAAACTCATTTCTGAAAGGAAGATATATAGCCTACCCAGCCAGCCACCTGTAAGGTCTTATTCACTTTAGCAACCGACAGTTCAGGGTATGTCATGCTCCTGACAAATTTCATCCTTTATATACTGACAAAAATATGAGAGCTACTGTCATCTCCAGGAAGACTCCTCCTGCTTTTTAGGCAACAGTTCAGTCACCTCACCAACCAAAAGCAACAGCAAATGCAGAGAAATTAATGGGACAAGATAAAAACAGTTCAACAAGTGAAGGAAAGAGAAAAGAGGGGGGAAAACATATGCAAAGGCACTCATCACCTCCCACAAAGAGACAATGCTCAACTAGCCTCAAAAACAATGGCTACTTCCCCCAAAGCCCGAAGTTTTTTATTGCTGTGTGGTGTTAACATGAAATAACCTCTCAGTCAGCTTGGATCAGCTGTCCCAGCTGTGTCCTCTTCCAACTTCTCTCCCACCCATTACCTCCCCTCTTGAGGAACAGAGTGGGGAACAAAGAAATCCATTCTCTTCTACCTGAGAAATTTAACTATGGCTTTGATAGGTTAGTACCTTGGTACCACATTTCTTGCCATGAGAACTGAAATATATTGCAAATGTGGACACTCCAGGTTTTGATACTGATAACAGCACTTGCTCTCCTCCATGATTTTCTGGCAACTTTAAGGTAGAAATTTTCTCACTTTTATTGCAAGAAAGTTACAATAAAAATTGGTGAAGGTTTTCAAGTGCTTTGTTTCAAAGTGTACTTACAGGTATAATTGAAAATGACTAATATCTTATTCTTCACTTGACCTGACTCTCTGTTCCAATGGACATAATGGATTTTCAAAATGAAGATGCAATGTACTGTGGATATCATTACAAAATCAGAATATATTAAAGTTGTGCCAGCAACATGCTATTGAAAGTTACTATTACTCCTTCACAGCAGTGATATATAAGCCAGTATTTCTGGGAGAAGTTCTCGTGTACATCCCTGAAATGTTTTTTGGAAAACTCTTGAGTTGCTGCTATGTTCTTAATTTGGGTCGGCTGTCTACACAACTTGTAGAGTCCCACATTTATATAGTACAAGAGCAATTGTGCCACAACTCAGCTTTTCCAATAAAGCTACCACACCTTTTTGGAACATGAATAGTGTAATATTTCATAGGGCTCCTCTAAAGAGAGAGCTCAGAAATACCTCTTCTTTTTGAAGTTCTATCTGTCTTCAGCTTATTTTGCAATGATGAGCCCTTGGTCCTGATGCCGGGCAGTGTGCTCAACAGTAATGCTGTTGTCCTCCTGAAAGTAGTTTTAAGCAGATTTTATTTTGGTAGTCACTTAGAGGTAAAATGGCAGTGTTAAAATCTTACAGAGAGTTCTGTCTGTAAATGTCATAATCAATACAATTTCTTCTTACTAAATCCCCAGAAAATACCAGAAAGTAGTTGGGTCTATGCTGTAGGTAAAGGTCACTGCTCTTGTCAGGTTTTCCTCCCTGCACTCAAAGAAGTAAAATCAATTTAGATTTAGTCCACTGAGCCATTCTGAAAAATCCAGATCAAGGGATTCTAATGGTGAAGGAGAAGATAGGTTTCCCCTTCAATTAATTGTGTGGTCACACTTTGTTTTATGACTTTTACTCACTTCTATCTGTATTTTTTCTTCTAGTCTTTATATGATTTTGCATACCCCTGATCATGTAATTGGATATCTACCTCATGTTCAAATATATGAAAGGGAGTGCTAGGCAGGTTAGAAAATATGAGGATATTATAATAATATGGTGATAATGTTGGCATGTGAGGTGGGAATTCAGAATTGTACTGTCAACACTGCAAAAGTTAATGTTTCTACATAATTAACTTCACTTGATTAAGCCTGAACCAAAACAATCAAAAAC
The DNA here is from genome assembly GCA_013400275.1 of Rhadina sibilatrix. Classification (NCBI taxonomy): domain Eukaryota; kingdom Metazoa; phylum Chordata; class Aves; order Passeriformes; family Phylloscopidae; genus Rhadina; species Rhadina sibilatrix. The sequence goes on from VWYO01004576.1 coordinate 76,397, forward strand.
AGGTAGCCTTTATACCATGAAAACAGGCTGAGTAAGACTATTTAGTGAAACTGAATAACAACCTACCCACTCCTGGAAAAAGTAGAGTTGATCTTTTTGTTTCCACAATAGCAGGTCATTTTGGATGAATATGAATTGTTGCTAGAATATAATTTCAGAAACGTTAAGGTATTAAAGTTTGGACAAATGTATCTGAATCTAACAAAAAATCAAATGGAATCATTTTCATTTACTATTGGAACTTCAATGATCAGATGTGTAATATAAACAAAATAAAGATTTGTTTAATACAGAAACCATTAAGGTCTTGATCTTGCAAATATTTACACCCACAAATTCAAGCAGAGATTTAACTGTACTTGACTCCCAGACCCCTTTTTCAGCTTTCTTTCCTGACCCAATGAAAAACCTCATGTGATGGTTATTCAGACAACAGCTTAAACGACCACTTAGCTTTAACTATTTGTTTCTCCCCACTGACACACTCCTTTTCTGCAGCACCAAAATCTGTCAGTGATTTCACCTTAGCCGTATTTACAAAACAAAAACACCTAAATGTCTTTGATTTCAGACCAAAGAAATTATGCTCACATATAGTTTTATTTTTCCTGTGTTATTTCATATGTGAGAGAAAAATATTTTTAAGAGTTCAAGAAAACTTCTTCAAAGCCTGCCATTCCTTTTGTAATGTATCTTACATGTAAGATAACCAGATACTCATCTAGTGTTTAAAACAGAAACTTTCTGGAGAAAAGTGTGCCCTTTTAAATTTTACTGGCATTAGGTGTGCTTTTGTGTTGCATTGTTTTTTCTCTTGGTTTTGTTTGTTTTTTTTTAATTTCTGGTAATCGCTTTAAAAGAACAAAGCTCTTTGTTTAAGGGTAGCTCAGGGACATCATAATTGCTATAAGGTACAAGACTGTTCCCAAGTATTTCTGAATTGCTTCTCTTCTGTATTAAATATTTAATGTCTAATGTTTAGCCAAACTATAGAAATTCCCTCTAGAATATGGATGATGACTTCAGGAAGAGAATCAAGACCTGTCAATTCAATTTTCAATATGACTCTCTTTAGAAAACCACAGCTATTAAAGAGTGGCTTTTTTAAAAAAATAATAATTCCAGAAGTACATGAAAATGTCCTCAGTGAAAAATATCAAGCAATTAATTCCATACGACAGATTCACAGTTCATTAATTTAAGAAAGTGATAATCATGCTTTCCCTGCTGAAGGTTTTTGGTTTGGGTTGGATTTCTTTAGGATTGTTGTTAATGTATCCTGGTTGGTTGTGTGTTCCCCTTCCCCTCATGCACCCAGTTCCTCATGGGTTTTGTCAGACAGACTTCTTACTTACTCTTATCTCCAGCTAGAGCCAAGAGTGATGTTATCTGGTGGCATCCAGCAGCAAGGCCATAACCCAACAGCCCAGGAGGGAAGTGTGTCAAGGTCTCTATTGACTAGCAAAATCCTGCTGCATCAGCTAAACAGCACCTGCTCCTTGTTCAGATGTTCCCCTTCCAGATGTCCTGTTTTCACCTAAGAGATCAGCATGTCCCAGGAGAGCTGACTACTACTTTTTCATTGTATTAAAACATGACAGCGCCCTGGGAATAAACCATTTCAAAGCCTAATGAAAACAAGCATGTGCTTCCTTCCTAGCTAGTGATATGCTCTGATGTGAATGTGAGCGATCACAGAACATGTGCTAAACATTACAATAGCATTGTACAAAATTGCAGATTGCGCATTGTACAAAATATAAAAAAGATTACATCATTTTGACACTCTGTAAATTGTTTCTGTTTCCTGGGCTATTTCAGCTTCTGACAGATGGACACCATTGTCCTACCCACCCACAATCACTGACATATCTTCACCATACAGCTAAATATGGGAGGGACTGATCTGATTCAAAGAGCCATAAAATCACCTTATTCCAACTGCTCAGCAAAGCCTCATGAAGGGCACATAACCCAATATATTGAACTGGGTTAGGAGAGAAAAAGATCAGAAGGAAAGTCAGTAGCAGAAGAACAGAACTTACATCAGTCAGAATAGTATTAAAATTTCAATACTTAGGAGTAATATTAATTAAGATACATTGCATGTTGCATGTTAAAGAATTTTAATGTCATACATATCCTTATTGGTAGCATTAAGTATATATGAAGAGAGAGGTTTAGTACTGCTGTTTTACTGTGCTCAAAACCATCAACAGATCACAAAATATCTCGTCATTTTGTGATCACTGTAGTGTGTCCTCTAATAGCTGATTAAAAGAGCCTTTGTATTTAATCATAGAGTGTCCCTTTTACACACCACTGTTCCTAATACAGCAGCTGCTCATAATAAAGAAGGTGGGTTGGTTGATGTAGGAAGGTGTGGTTGTTTCTGAATTATCCAGAAGGCAGTTTTTCACCTTTCTTCTCCCTCCCCCTTGTTTTGCATACTCAGTCCAAGTTACCCAAAAGCAAATTCAAAAGCACATTCAATGTGCCATCAAGAAAACTGACCACAGGTGAGGATTAACACACTCTGGAAATGCATTTCTTGGTTCAGAGGAGAAAGGTGGCTTCCCTACAAGAAGTCACTCTCCAGGGCTGTCCCCAGACCCCAGGCTTGTATGAGCTCTCTGCAGTCCAAGGAAGGAGCAAGATGGGGATCCTAAATTAGAAACCAAGTTCAGTTCTCAAACTGAATTCTGGGGATCCAGTAAATTTTAGCCTTTCTGAGATTCGATTTCCTCACACTGAAGCATGCCACATGCAACTGCCAAGCCACAGGCTAGACCCAAAACAAATATTTTAAAAATGGTGAATGAAATAAGTAGCTCCTAAATTTAGATTTAAAAGTCCCCAATGTTGGCACATTCCTTACTTCTGCTTGGCAATGAATTTTAAAAGTGAGTGTCTGATCCATAATCTAAGTAACAGTTAATAGTTCAGTGTCTTCTGATCTCTAGTAGATATGCACAGAGGTGGGAGTATGTGCACACGTGAAAGGAAAAATAAAACCATGAGGAGCAAATCAAACAATGAGTCTTCTGTATTTGCTGAGATGATCTGTTGACATAAAACTGAATCTTTGGGAGCTTCATAAGTAGTCAAGTATTATCAGGATCTTGGAATCACTGTCAGGCAGTCAAGGAACAGGATTTGGGGTAGGTTATTGTTTAGCAGCAAATTAAAGGAACCCTTCTGACATCCAGAGGGAACTGACAAACTTGGATCTAACACATTTCCTTAATACTTGGTTTCATGAGTAGCTAAGGGTCCTAAATGCTTCTGAGAACAAAGTATCTCAGATAGGACACCCAAAAATTGTGTCACATGAAACTATCGAACGCTCCTGGAAACTTGGCCTGGCTGTTGGAAACCAACATTCTTAATAGTATGCAAGCTAAAATAAATACTGAGAAACTAAGAAGGAAAACTATTATAAAAAACACCCACCTAAAAGTTCAAGCACAAAGTAAAAACATCTTTAACCAACCTAATTAAAATATAGTAAAAACTATTTTTAAATACAATCTTAAAATCAGAAGGCTGAGCCAGCCATAGGAGAAAGTAGAAGCCAAACCACAATCTTGCTAGAAGACACCCGAGTATACAATGCCACACACTTTTTCCATACTTGAACATAAGAAATTTGGACTGCACTTCTCTGGTTTTGGTACCTAGGTATTGAACATGATTGTTTTACCACATTGCTTGAGCTCTCTGCCAACAAGCCACATAGCATGGGAATGGTTGATAGAAATTCGAAACAATTTGGTACAAAGCTTATTGTAGATGGCACAAATGTCATGTCAACTTCATAAAGCAAAAAATAATCTTCATGATATACCTTTCATTAGCAGCCAAGAAAATAACTCTGTAAATTAAACTCAGTGTCTATGTAGTGTTATCACCTGCATAAAGGTTTTCCAGCATGAGTGGAACAATAGAATCCCTTTTGAACTGACCTATTATAGAACAAGTAGATCTACCTTTTTTTTTTTTTTTT
>VWYO01004576.1:80416-95287 GCA_013400275.1 Rhadina sibilatrix
TTGTCTAATCTTGAATGGTGGGGCACTGGGTTGTTCTTCTATAATCACAGTGCCAAGACTGCTACAAATGAGGATTATTCATCTGTTTTAGCCAAATTTAATCCAGATGGGAATCATGGGGAGGTAAAGTCTTTGTTTCTAATGAAATAATAGAATCTGGCAAAAAGATGTTGTATACATTTGAATTTCCTTCTGGATTTTTTAAAAAAATATGAACAGAGATGGTCCCTGTTAGTGCATAGGACATTATTGGAAAGCAAATCCTTTGTCCAACTAGCAAAGTTTTTAAGCTGTGAGCCCGAACTATTAATAAAGTTATCCTTCCTGCTCTTTAGATTTCTACCACAACTGCATTCAGATTTATTCATTACTTCCTTTTATTAGAGACATGCCAAATATGCTATATTGTCCACCGGGAAAAATGCCCACTGTTCACAGCTACTGAAGTAGTCAGATATTAATCTTAATATTTGCATTGTAGCCATCCAAACTGTTTTCACTCTTATGCAAGTTTTAGAACAATGTACTATTTTGAAAAATGTATTTTAAAATACTTTCTTATTAAATTAATTTCTCAAACTGGAAGATTTTGTCTCATTTATACAAATGACTTATTTACAAATCTCATTTTGCATCTAAAAATTGTGGTTCCAGAACTGTCTGGTGTCTCGTAACACAGAATTCCTTTTAGGGAAATGAAATCAGAGATATTTTTCCTGGATGAGCACTGGTTTTAAGTAGATACTGCTGGGTGGTGACACATGTACAACACAACACACATACAAAAAATTAACTAAAAAAATGAGAAATTATGTTTCACAGCTCTAGCATCCCTATTGAAAATTTATAAGGCTGTGCAAATATGTTTAGTCATATTCTCTTTCTTTTCACTGCTGGTCTTTTCCAGATTCTTAATCAAATCAGCATTTAGGATAAAGCTTGCAGAACTGGTGGCACAGACAAGGCGAGTCAGAAACAAGCTCTTAAAAGTCCCTTTCATAGTGGCAAAGACAACTCTTGGAGCTTATTAAAACAAAAGAAGGAATTATACAGTACACGTACTGTTTTGAATAGCACTATACACATACTGCCATCACTGCTATTTAACTTATGCGAATCCAAATGATGGTTAACAATAACTAGGAAAAAGAAGATTAAATGCAGCAATGCTCTATTGAGAGGTTAGATCCTTACACAGGAGAATCTGTGGGAAAAAACACATGTGAAGATGCACCATAATGCTGCTATACATAGCCCCGAATGATCAGCTGGCAGGTCAAAAGGGACCTCGAAGAGTCAGGATTCCTGGGGTGGGCAGGCAGACAGAAGGAGCCCCAGGGTCCTACAAGCAGTAAGACAGAGTAGGCAGCCCCTACTCCAGGGAGAATCGTTTCCCACATCCTTTGAAGTTTTGTCTCTCCATATTGTGTTTCAGCTTCTGAACATTTCCATCCACTTATCCATGTGCTGCCTGGTGCTTGAAGATAATGTTTTCCCAAGCTGCATCAGGTGCTTTATCCTATTGCTCAGTTACATTTTCTGGTTTCACTGCTGCATTTTTTCTCTTGTTACCTCCTAGCTCTTAAGAACACTCTCAGTGTGCAATGCTTGACTACCAGGGAGTTACTGATTTTCTTGAGACCTGTTTCCATCCTTGGATCATATTTTCAAGACCTTTATAATTGCACCACATATAAACACCACATCATAATGGGAGACTCTTTGTATCAAGCTCTTGACTCCCAAAGCAAGTCCATATAAGTTGATAGAAGAACAAAACAGACCCAGAAGTTGGACTCTATGATCCTTGTGGGTCCCGGTCAACACTGGACATTCCGTGATTCAATGATTCTAGGCCAGGATGGAGACTTTGTATGATTAGTATTAAGCTTGTAGTCTGTTACTAGCAGCCACAATACTGTTCTTAGTGGACAACTGCACAGCTCTAGGGATATCATGAGTTTTTCCTCTGAAGTTTGAGTGTATTCCTGCTACTAAGTCACAATACAGCAAATCCAATGCATAAACATTCAACAGGAAACTCTTAACTGAATATAAATGTCCGTTTTTAAAGTCATTTGCTCTGGATATTTTTTCCTGCTCAGAATCTGATTCATGCATCATGGACCATTAGATAAAGCCTGTGCATGGGAAATGGTCTACTGTCATAGAAAGCAAACAGTTTCCTTTGAGTTCCAGGGTGCACATGTGGAGCAGGGGGGAGTATTAGATTATTGTTGGAATAATTTCTAGGTCATAGTGAAATAAAATGAGCTTCAGTGGGAGCCAGCAGCAGTAACTAGGAATCTACAGTATGTTGTGTAGAGATTTGCTTCTATTTTGACATTTATCCAGAATATAGAAATTCTCCTTGCCAGATTCTCAAACCTGGGCCAATAATCCCTTATACACTCACAAGAAAAATACAAAAGCTTCTCCCTATGTGTAGCCAAAAGACTTTGGCACTTTGTTGCATCAGATTAATTTTTTTGATAGCAGCACCAGGATACTTCAGTCTGACAAGTTCATCTGTAACTTCTCTCACCTGTAGAAGGGAATCAAGGGAGACTTTCAACGGTTTTGAAAATTATTAAATATTTTTCCAGATGGAAAGCTAGACAGAGACAGGAAAGCAGTAAGAGATCAAGCCACTTTTATGTCCATGCTGTATCATTATCAAAGGTTTGAGCTAAGGAGCAGACATTGATTTCTGCCTCTGACAGGATAAGATACAGAAGAATATGGATATTGGTTTTTTACATTTATATCCATTACTTTTAAACAGGTCCCAGAAAAGTAAAGTTAATTCAAAAAGAAATGTGAATTAGAACATATTCATGAAATTGTCCTTAAAAACCACCACAATATACTCCCATTACCTCCATTGCCCCTCAAAGCAACATCAAAGAGCAAGAAATAATCACAGTATATTACTAGTTCCTAGACTAAGTGGAGCATGAATGAAAAAAATTAGTTTTTTTCATTAGCATTCATTTCATTAGCAGATACAAATGTCATCCATAGAGTCTGAACAAAAGCACTTCATAGTCTGGTAAAGAAGAGGTGGCACTTAGCAAGTTGCTGATGCTGAGGTGTTACAGAGGACAGCATAGTGACAGACAGCAGCTGAAGAAAACAACAGTAAAGCCAGTTTGATTTCACCCTCCCTCCTCCAGTATGTTTGCACAAGTCAAACATGTGTTGGTGGGACCGGAACTTGCTCCTGCGTCATCCTGTCAACACTGGCTATCCTATCGTGATGGAATTACTTCACAATTTGCAAAGCTTTTCAGTCCAGGCAACACAGGACAAATTAAAAAAAAAATAAAAAAATAAAAAAATAAAAAAATAAAAGAAAAAAAAAAAAAAAGAAAGGAAAAAAGAAGCAGCAATGTATTTCTCAACAGAATATCATTCAAATATGATCACTAGTGGAGTTAGCATGAGAGCTAAGATAAAAAAATTCTGATACATCACACATGGTCCTGGGTCCTCTACTCACATGAATCTTAAAGCTTTTATTTGGACTGTCCTAATTCTATCTAGTGAAAATGAGACAAGGGTTGCAGAAGCCTGGGATACCTCTTTCCTTGCATGAACACACTGTAGAGCATTTTCTTTTTTTCTTCCCAAATAACATTTTCACTCCTTCAGTCTCTGTGTTTCACAAACACAGCCCCTAATGGCCCATGAAAAAGTTCAAAGTGGGTCACAGACTGCTGTGGGGTGAGAACAGACTGTATTAATTGTCTGCATGGGGAAACTGAGTTGCTACCAGCAATTAAAGGAGGCTAATAGTTCTTTGGCTGATGTAAACACTTGTAGCCAGCAATTACAGCTATTGCATATTCCCCAGACCTGAAGAAATTGAACTGATGCCATCTTGTCTGAGAAGTGGTAACTGACAGCTTAATTGACTTTTTTAGATGGAGAATGGGAATTCAATCTACATGAGAGCAGTAAAGTTACTAATTGTAAATCAACATTATTTTTAATTGTAGAGAAGTTTTTAAAAAGAAACATGTGCAATGCGGATTTAAGTTCAGGGGTCTCATACTCAGGAGACTGGCAGTGAGACTCAAGGAAAAGAACTTTTCTGCCATACAACCTACCACACAAAAAGAATCACCTCCCTCGCCCCACTGGCCATGCTGCTTTGGGTGCAGCCCAGGGCAGAGATGAGTTTCTGGGCCACAAGTGCACAGTGCCAGTGCATGCTCAATCTATCATTCACCAGTATCCCCAAGCCCTCCACCACAGGGCTGCAATCAATCCATTTATTCCCCTGTCTGTAGTGATATCGGGGATTGCCCTGACCCATGTGCAGGACCTTGCATGTGGCCTTGCTGACCCTCATGAGATTCCCATGGGCCCACCCTTCACTCCTGGCAAGGTCCCAGTGGATGGCATCCCTTCCCTCCAGTGAATCGCTCACTTGGTGTCACGTGCAGACTTGCTGAGGGTGCTCTCAGCCCCACTGGCAGTGTTGTTAGATGTTAAACAGCAGCAAGCCCTGGAAGAATGAAGGGATGAAGGGATTTTGCTTTAATGGAAAAGTCTTTAGCTCCTTCAGGACAATAAAATATGAAATTCCAATGCATGCGTCTCTTCTGTGACAAGTCTTTTCCTGCCAGAGCCCAGGGACTCTGCAGCAGGATATTAAGGAACAGAAAATTCCACTTCAGGTGACCCCTTGAGTTTTTTCAATACATATAACATCTAATAAAACTAACAAGGAAAGATATCCCATATTAATTCCCACTTCACTGAATGTATTTCTTTTTTTCCTACTCCTGCCTACAAAATAATAACAATAGTCATAGGGAATGTTTTGAAAATAGTAGATCAGGTTTGGTCAGGCAGCACAGCATTAATACAGCTGCAATATTAGCCATGGAGTTATTTTTAGTAGACAATTTCCTTTGCTTTAGCTTTGAATATCATGCACATGAAATCTAAAAATCATGTTTTGCTGACCATGCCCTTGGAATATCTAAGCTCTATTTTGAGAGCCTTACATTCTTGTCCAAAGACCCCTGGTTTCACTTATTAATGCTGTTAATCACAGCCTAGAGTTCTGGCACTATTAGGATCTGATGAAAGTGGAAGCTGAGAACTACATATGCAAAAGTAAACCCTATGACTTAAGTTGCATAGCAGGAACTTAAAATATAGATAAATATGCGTTAAAGAGGTGCAGCTGGGTATTTTCCAATTTTTCAATATGCAATATAGTCTACGTAGAGGCAGTGGTTCTGAGATCCTGAAATTACTAAATTGCATTTTATGTACCCTAGGAAGAAGCCTGAATTTAGTCATGATCTAACCTGAGGTCTTTGACTACCATGGTAAATTTTCTTAGTCTAAGAAATATCCTGAGGTTAGGAAGACACAGCACAGCCAGAGAACTCACAGCTGCCTTCCAGAAATCATGCAGAAGTCAGCTGCCATCCTGATGGATGGAGGAAACCCCACAAATTAAAAGCATTATCAGAAAAATACCTTGATAGTAACAGCTGATTTAGTAACAAATTGTTGGTGGATATGTGGCATTGGTAATTAGCCTTAGATTTTAGGGTTTCCTCCTTCTGCCACACTTGAAGTTTACTCTATAAATTGTTCCTTGTTTTGATAGCAACAAAGTGCTTTCTAAAATGCAAGATCATCATGTGTACTCCCACACCTCTAACAATAGTGAGCTTAAAAATGCCAACATTTTTGGCATTTGGCATTTTTGGATTTTGGCATATCGTGACCTAATCAAGGTACACGATATAATGGATCAAAAGAGGTGATAACAGTAACAAAATACTGAACCTATTTCCCACCTCATTGAACACTGCAATGGTAGCTCCATCTAGCTCAGCGTTATTAAAGATCTAGTGCTCTGATCCACTTCATTTAATTGTGTGAAGAAGGGAACATGGCTGGTGAACAAAGTAACTTACAGGAGATGGTTGTTTTCATTATCACTAGCAATTATTTTCATTTTAAATAAATTTTGGCATAATGAGTCTTCATTCCTTAATGTCTGCTGCGCCTAATGGAATCACCAAGACAGCAATTTTTATGGCTTCAAACTTAGACCATGTGATTCTGGGACTACTATTGGGATGTGCATTATTTCTCAGGTAATCTGATAATCCATATAAAAATAACAAGAGAAAATATTAAGTTAAAAATATGGATGACTGTATAGGAAACTGCAACACACAATGTCTTTAGCAATGCAATACTTGGAACAACTGCTGCAAAATGAGTTTCACAGAGCACCTGGAACCCGGGAATTCAAAAATTGATTATACATAAGTTGAAAGTTCCTTGTCACCAGCAACGAATAGCATCACACAATGACACTTAGATTTTCCTTTAAATATTTATGATGTTTCAGTGTGAGAACAGAACATTATCTGCAGAACTTTTGTGAACAATGTCGAAGAGAGACCTGATGCAGGAAACATAGTGGAGGCCCCTACCGAGGAAATTGTCAAGGTTCATCACTAGTTTTATTTCTCATTTCCCTACTCTAATTCTATTTTTAATAAATTAAATTAACTAATTTCCCCAAATAAGATCTGATTTGTGAAAGTAGTTGCTGAGTGATTTCTCCCCATCCTTATGTCAACCCATGAGCATTTCTTATATTTAGTCTCTCCTGTCTAGATGAAGAGAGAAGTGATAGACCAGCTTTGGTGGCAGGGAGGAACATCCAGCCATGGTCAGCCTGCCACAGCATACAGCAAAGAAATTGTTCTTCTTCACAAATTAAATGTAATGACAAAAAATCCCCCGAAAGGTAGGTGTGTAGTCATCTCACTAAATATCTTTTCTGCTGTTGAAAATGTCAGGCATTCAGTGTAAGAATAATCTGCTTAAAAGTGGACATCTCAAAAGACGGGTACTTCTAGACATAATATCTTGTCTCAAAGTAGCTATTTTAATAATGACTTAAGACAGCTTCTTCTAGTTCACTTTGGACATCAAGAAGACAGTCTTAGTACTAGACATGTACAGTATAATATTACTGAATCCCACCTTAAATGTCATTGAGCGTGCTTTGTTTTTAACCATAAATATGTTTTTAAAATCCCCAAAAATGCCGAACAGAGGAAGTGATAAGATAATCTACCTCTTTGGTAGATCTTTGGTACAACCATAGCATAAATTTCATGTTTATATTGTGTGAAAATGCAACCAGATTCTGTATTGTTATTATTATTATTCCCACTAGCCAGCAATGGAATTATTAGAGATAACAGTTGCTAAATTTGCAACCTCAAGTTGGTCCTAAGCTGTTGAATGAACAGTTAAAAAGCTAAAAAATCAAGATCTTCATTTGTTACTGCAGTATTTTTTTTCCCTAACTGCTTAGTGTATGCTTTGGAATGAGAAAATTTGCCTGTGTGGTCACTGGTTATGAACAGAAGTATCAAAAATTCTCCCCAAATCCCTTTTTCTAAGAATCAGAATGCATACTGTAAGCAAAAAAAAAAAAAAAAAGTAAAGCTTTTTTGTAGAACCTACATCTATATCATTGCAGAACATCCCCAAAGAAAAAATATAATTTCTAATAAAGTTATCCCTTACTCCTTAAATCAAAGGCAATTTAGTACAGAGGCACAAAAATGTCTCCTACAAAAGAATAAAAAGACACCTGGTTTTTTTGGGTTTTTTGTTTTTTTGTTTTTTTTTTTGCCAAAAACACCAGAAGAAAAAAGCATGCCACAGAAGATCCAATGTATTAGACAGCAGGAAAGAAAAGACCAAGGAAAATGGAGTAGACAACTCCACTGTAAAATGGAGTAAACCCTGAAAGGATTTTGAGTTCCTTTGATGAATTAAGCTGACTGAGAAATATACAATGTTGCATTTTTTCAGAAAAATAAAATGAAGCAATAGCAGCTGGCCTTTTGAAAATGGAAGTCTTAGATGCACTGAACACACATTTGGAGTGGACCATGCACTTAAAGACAGGGGCCTCTCCCCTCCTAGAGAAGCTCTTCTCTCTGATGCTTGCTCAGTACATCAATATAATAAAGGTCTGTAATAGCTGTAAGCTCAGATCTAGATTTTTCACTCATCACAGCCTGACAAAAGCCTGTGTTTTTTTTTGAAACTACAGCAGTTCAATCAAAAACATTTTAACCTCCAACAGCTTTCAAAACTCTTCCAAAATTACATACATTTTTATAAAAACAAATTGAACAGGTTTGCCACCAATTTTGTTTATGCTCTCAGGGAAGAGAGTAGCTAAGTGCAAGGGGTAGCAATAACAAGCTAAAATGCTCTCTCCTACTGAGGCTCCTAAGTTCAGACCCCTCCCTGCATTTCCCCATAAGCTACAAGTTGGCCCAAACTGATGGCATGCCCAAGTTAACATAAATTTTAAGACCTGCCTAGGGCTGTAACACAAAAAATGAGTAAGAGTGCTGCCCAGTTCCACAGGAGAAACCTGAAGGGGTGAAACTATGCCCATAACCACGATGGAAAGGACTCTAGGAGCCTACTAGATATTTCCAAGCTGCAATGGAGAGCCCTATTTAGTCACGCTGATCTCAGACTGACAGCCAAACTACCGATGGAAATGGTGGAGAAATCCACTCTTGGACAATGACAGAGCTGCAGCACAGAGCTGTGCCCAGGGTTTTCCACAAAGAGGTGGAAATGTAGCTGAATTTGTGGTTACAGATGGGACTAGATTATGTGTTGGAGAGAGAACCAGTAACAGAACATTGCATCATCTCCTGCAACACAGATGATAGGGATGCATGAGAACAGCATGGGAATCATTTTGTTCACATGTATGTCAGTACAAAACTGGAGGCTGCTTCTTCTCTGTGTGTGTTCATTTATCTTTGATTCATATCTTGCAACAGCAACTTTCTGTTCAGCAAGCAGACGCTTTTCTGAGATGTGCTGCTTCCTGACCTCACCCTGTGTTCACCCTGTTTCATCTGCCTAAATTTACTCACTGAGAACAAAGACATCATTGTACACCAGTGGTCCATCTGTTCTAGAGAGCTACTTCAAGTTGTAGTTAGCACCAGATGTTTCCTAAGGAAGCATCCTCAACATTCTGAATATCCTCAGTGAGTGTTCAAATGTATTAACTGCAAGAAATACCATCATGTATTTATAAAAAAGGCCTTTTTTTACATGCTTTTTTACTATACTTCCTTAAAGTTAGAATAAGAGTATTTCACAGTGAATTGTAACACATTTTCTCATTCCATAGTTGTCTGTCAAAATTTTGAAAAGATGGTGTTTTATTTCACTACTCACAAAAAACCCCTAAAACACTGGTAATTTTTGCTGCATAGATCACTGTAATGATTCATCTAAGGCTGAGAACCTGCAACAAACTGATGAATGCTCTAAGTCCTTATATGCCTCAATGAAGGCTTTGGGAAGAATTCCTAAATTCATAGTCCTGAAACTTTTTAGAACCCCAATTTTTCACCTTGCTCCTGGGATACTTGCCACTGTTTTCAACAGTTTTGTCACAACTTAGTGGATATTGCCATTTAATTGTGCAAAATTAATAAAATGTGGGCTATCATCTATAGCCATTTGAATACTGAGTGAAGTCATGCCCATGCATTTCAGACTGCAGAGTAATGACTTTTTTTTTTTTAATAGGAAATCAGGAAGGAACACTTTTTCATTATGCATTTCTCAATTTCTATTTGGTTTTTTCTGAGTTCTATTTCCACTTGTTTAATTGTCCACTGTTTCTGCCTTTTGAGACTCCCGAAAGCTAATGCCCTCAATTGTAACACATATGAGCTGTCTCCTTAGCTACATCTCTGTGCCAAATAGCTGTTGAGGAGCTAGTATAAAAGTCCTTGTTTCATTCAAAGCAAGTTTTAAATTTTAGCAAATGTTCTGAATTACATGGAAAAATGTCTCTGAGATTGCTTCCTTTTCGAAATTAATCTCTTTTTTTTTTTCTGCAAAGTATTTTTACTTTTCAGAAAGCATAAGAAATTACAAAGTTAGTAAATGAAATCCAAATAAGCAGAGATGGAGCATATGTTAATTTTAAAACAGGAGGCAGGTCTTTCTTAATAATTTTATCAAGCTGTCATCTCAGAATGGCCACCTCTGAGAAGCTGTCAGCTTCACTGGTATAAATGAAGTTGGAACAAGGGAAGATTGCCAAGCACAGGCTGCTCCAAAGGACCATAAGCAACTGCAGCCACCAAGGGGCAGTGGAGTGAGCTTCAAAAGAGTATTCTGGGCATGCCCCAGCACTCTTCAAAACTCTGGAGCCCTGTAGAAAATAGTAGTACTGTTAGACATGGTGATGGTATACTGACTATAAAATTTCATCTTGTGCAACCAGTTGAAATCTGCCACTTCAAGTGTTTTTAACTCTTCTGAAGGTGTATAATATTCATGTCTGGTTAGAATTAGACTGCTTCCTTTTCCCCACTGCTGGATCCTGTTGCAGTTTGGCCTGCTAGTCAGAAGAGGCCATTGTTAAATTTCTATTCCTCATACACCTTCCAAAATCTTCCTTTTATATTGTCTTTTTAAATATTTTTTTCTTTCAGTGAGAAAGGACAACTTAATAGGCAGACTCATCTTAAACTTGCTCTTATAAAGCATGTTTTCCAACTCTTTAATAATTCCTATAGCTACTAATAGTCTTCCTTTGAATGTGGATATCAAAACCAGAGATAGAATGCCAGTTATGCTATGCTAAAAGCCAAATGAAAGTCAAAAAGCTTCCCAAATGCTGCATTATCCACCTGCCTATGCATCTAAAGATTACATTAATCCTTTCTCTATTGCAGTGCTCCAGGAGCTTCTGATTCACCACAAGCTCAATTTTTCAGTCCCACTCTTACCACCACTTCCATATTCCTTCCATTTCTTTCTGTTCATAAGCCAGAGCTCCATATTTCCAGATATCTGACTTCTGTAAATTCAGTGTTTCAAATCACACAAATCACTCTTCCATTCTCAGTCTTTCTGTTATTTTTTTCCAAGTTTGTCAGTAAGAAATAATATGCCTTGTGGCCAGAGCATTTTCTCTCAATATACAAATCCCCATCGAAATTCAAAAAATAATCCACCAGGATTCCTGGTATGTAATACAGGAATACGTAATTTCATGTGATTTTGAAGCATTAACAGAAAAGTAACAGATTTCTAGAAATACGTATATTTTTCTTTTCACAAAGTGATGGCTGGTTTTAGGTTTCCACTTCTTCAATGGCTTTTAAAAGAGCCTGATTGGAAATCGAGGCTATAAATGATAGGAATGGAGAGCTGGTAGAGCACTACCAAAATAAGACAAAAGCATTGAGTGACCCGAAGGAAGGAAGCAAAAATACTGGAAAATGTTAAAAAGAATGAAGCCTATCTTAAAACAATTGGAGAAATTACCCCAAAGTAACAGACGAGTTATAAGGAGGAAGAGTATGTGTTAGGAACTTACATCCTCAGATAAATGGAAATGGAGGATAACTAAACAGCTGCATGAACTTACCACATTTCTACAGGTGTTAAAAAACCTACATACAGATGAATGGTTTCATGTTAATGTACACATTTAACCAGGATACAAAAGGATTGAGTATTTGTAAAACTACACATTGCACACCTACTCAGGTCTGCCAGGTGTCTGCATTGGTATTTCACTTTTTCAAATGCAATCCCCAATAGGCTTATTCTTCTGTCAATAGTGTGATGACAAGGTGAAGCAAATTCATGTTTCAAATAACAGCTTTGTGTGCACAGCCACACAGTCATCCAAAACTGGACTGCAGGAAAGGTCTGACTGACTTCAGCTAAGTAAAACCTCTGTGGTGGATCTAATTATTTCTTTAGAGAGTTCTGAATAAGCAGTCATTATGTCATACAATTATTTTTTTGTTTTATTTAATGGGCAGTAAAATTACGCCCATATACCTAAAACATCTTTGAAAAAAGAACTGTATCACCACCACCATCATCATAATTTCCACATGCAAGATGGTACATTTTTGGCAGTTATGCATGAAGTCTTACCCCACACTTCTTCAACCAGTAAATATTTTCCAGATGTTTAAGATTGTGAATGATTTAATGGAAAGCATATAGTGAGGCCTGTATTTGTCAATATGGAGAAATTCATCCTTTTGCAAGTCCTGAGCATCATAAAGGGTCCATTAATAAAATAAAGTCACAATCAAAGAAATACAAGCAAAGTATATAACAAGAATGAACAGCTAGTGCTGGTAGGTATGTACTAAAAGTGAGGCAAATGCAACGTTGGGGAGAAAAGATTAATGCAATAATTAAATCTATATTTACAGCTATTTTAAAAGCCTTTGAATTCTGGAAAACTAACTTTTCACCCATTTACACACAGACCTTGACTTCAGATTACACTTGTTTTTGTGGCACCTTCCCAGATCCTCCCCAAAAAGAGAAATTTACAATATTTACATAAAAATGTCCCAGAATGCCCATAGAATGTATGCAACAACATTTTGATGATCAGGATGGAATTTTGAAACAGTATAGTTGTAATATGTCTATTTTTGTGGCTATTCAAGAGACCATGACCAAGTCTATGATGGATTCAATATTTGTTTAATGTAGAAACATCAATAATGAAATGAACTTTTTCATTTGTTAAAAAGGAAATACTAGCCATTTCTGAATCTGCATTACATAGTTCCTTCATTTTTCTGACCTTTCCTTGTAGTGACAAGGAAAACCCCTTCCTTCCATGTATTTATTGAGTAAATTAAGCAGCAGGATTTCTCATCAGATAAAATGTCAGCTGCAACCATCTTCAAACACTTCCCAGAGCTCTCCCTTTGTTTTTTGTTTTTTGTTTTAAGAAATATTTTAATCATTTCAATAAAATCAGAGCTCTTCAATAGTTGATCTGCCTGGATTAAAATTTGTCCTTTCCAGGCATGCCACATTAAGAACTTGCACTTGTATGGGGTTTAGATTCAAGATTAACAATATTTCATTGAGCTACATTTCTTACTTACTGATTTATCAGTATTTCAGAGTACTTCTGTACCTATATTGCTTTTAATCCTTTTGCTTCAAATGCAATTCTTAAAGAAAATCGTTTATGTAAATAGATTCCAATATTAGATTACTAAACTCCAGAAGCTTTCACCAAAAAAAAAAAAAAAAATTGTCCTGAGGTGTCTATGAGTGAATCTTGAAAAAACTCCCTCTACAGTCCTGAGATGAAGCAACTCTTCTGTGAAATCTGCAAAAATGTGTGAATAAATGCAATGTACTAAAAGCCAAGAAGGAATATTGGCCCTGCTTCCAGAGAGGACGGGGTTTGAGAACGTGGCACACAAAAGCCATTGCGTAGCTTAGAGTTTGTTCCTCAGCTCACGGTTTTATCCCTGCCTCACCCTCAGACTTCCAGGTTGATTTATTCCTGATTAAAGCCAGCAAGAGTGAACTTAGATATTTACTTAGATATTTACTTTTTTACTTAGATATTTACTAAGAAAGTAGAACTGAAGGGTGGCAGAAGTGCTTAGAAAACTATGTAAATAAATAAATAAATAAATAAACAAACAAATAAATAAATAAATAAATAAATGTTTTAAAATTAAAAAGAGTCCCAGATAGTTAAAGGAGAGGGAGAACAGAAAGCTCGTGCCGGGGTTATTTTCGCGCGAGGCCGGGAGGCCGGTCTGGCGCTCGCCCTGGGGCAGGTGCGGCAGCACCGCCGGCGGCCGCTCCCCGAAGCGCCAGGAACCCAGGCGGAGCGCTCAGGAGCCTCCCGGCTTGCACGTCGCTTCTCGTGCTTGTTTCTCCTAAGTGCAACAACCAAGAAACTGAGGAATAACTGAGAAACCGCTGGACTCTTGAGTAGGTAACGCTTTCCCCATCAGTGCTAGCTTTGGCTGGCTGGCAGCAGGACAGCCCTCCTGTAGTGCTGCGGGTCAAAATGTCCTTCCAGCATGTTTACACACCCGCTGGGCACTGCCTCCAGTGGGACAGAGTCCTGCCAAGCGGATCAGTCCCAGCCTTTTTTTCCTATTCTCATCCGCCCGTAAAGTTCCACGGTGCAAAAGCCTCTCCCCCCTCACAGTGGGTCCCTGGGATACAAACCCCGGGAGCAGCAGCTCTTCCCTGAGGACACGTTCCCCTCGCAAGCACACGGCGGGTGCTGACCGCGCAACAGCGGGGAGCAAGCGGAGGCCGCGCCGCTCATCTCTGATTTTTGGGTTCCCTTGGCCCTCAGTCCCTCCGCTCCCCTCGGTGTCACGGAGGGAGCCGTGCCCCGCCGATGTCACCCGCAGGTCCCGGCGCTCCCCGCGCTGTGGCGGCGGCGCGGGGCGCTCGCACCCTCTGCAGGCCAGCTGCGAGGCTGTTCGGTTGGCCTGTGCCACCCTCACCTCTAGCTGTCACACCGACTGGCTGGACGGATAAACAACCAGTGTTAAGGAAATGGATCAATAAACGAGATCTAAGGCGTGTCTTTCTAAGATATCTCCATTTAAAAGCGATCCTATTTAGAGTGTGTTTTTATTTTTAGGTCGAAAGGAAAGGAACTATTCAACATCTAATGTGGAAACAATAGCGTCCGATTTCAAAGGCGTGGCAAAAGTTTATTTCAATTTCTAATATTCTTATTTTTGTTATAGTAAATGAACTTTTAAAGAACTTCCACTAGTGTATTTTACTACCAGGATTTTACGTCAGCTTTATTACTTCCAGTTAACTTAGTAGGAGAAAACTACAGGGATAATATTCCAGAAATTCTCCCTACTCCAAGTGACACATACTATTCTGGATCATAATCTGTAGTAGTAAGGCCTATATAAAGAGATGCCCTCTTTAATTTCCTACACATTTTCTGGAGCAAATCTTGAAACAGGTTGAAAAAAA
>VWYO01004579.1:13551-27436 GCA_013400275.1 Rhadina sibilatrix
AAAAAAAAAAAAAAAAGCACATTCTCTAGTCCTGCAAATAGAGGGTGTGGAGCACCTCATCATCTAGGACGTTGTCATTAACACACCTGTAGGAAATGTATGAGAACATGAATCATGTTTGCTCTGTTTGTTTTTCTGATTAAAAATCCTGCCAGTCTAAAGCAGGAGTGTGCTCAGAAGCACAAATGCCCCACTGATGTGATGAAAGCACATATAATGAAAATTATTCCCCAGCTGAAGACAGTAGCTGCATATTTGGAGATATAGTTTTGATCCTGTTGCTAACCCCAAAACATATTCATAATATACCCTATGCAAATTATGATTAGTTTCCTCCCAAAATACAGCCAAGAAATGCATGCATAAACAAAAGATGAAAGGAAAAACATTTCATAATTATTGTAAGTACTTCAACATGTCATATATAAAAGCACTGGTTATGGTAGATCAGCTGTGTAAGGATTTGTTGCTTGGTCTATGCATGTGAAGTGAGTTGTTCTGTGATTATTTGATGCTTATCATGTGATTTAGAATATACCTCATGCTTATCTACAAAAATGATCAGAAGGATTTATATGTATGGCAGTTTTAGCATGAGTCTGCTAGTCTACATGGCCAGAGGAATATGGGCTACTCTGAAACTATCCTAACTCAAGTGGGGACTTCTCCCCCTGTGAGTATGCAGTGGTGATGTTAGAGTGCCTACCCGACGATAAAGGGAAATACTTTGGAAACTGTGGGATATGTAAGCAGAGAACATTGCTGTTGAAAGAGATTCAAACAGTACTGATACGAGAACACAGAAAAAATGAAACTGGCTGCAAGACAGATTAACAGGATGAGCATGCATCTGATACACAATTTGTACACAAAATAGTTCCAACTCATTGATTCAGTTAGAGGAGATTGAATTCAAAATGTAGGCATGGAAAAAGAAAATAATCTTTTACTGATAAGTGAGTATAATTCACTCTGTGTATACTGCTAAACAGTGTGTACACATTGATATTGACAGTGTAGACATGGTGTACAAAAATCATCTTCTGCTGAGAGTTGGGAATAATGCAATCTCCATGACATCAACTGATGAAAACTTCTGTGGGTAAAAAGCGCCCTAGAAGTCTAAAGGACCTTTTAAGAAATTCCATTTCTGTGTTAATAATGATGGTTAAAACTAAGTGGTCTGTCTGGGCTATTTTTATGCTCACAATGATGCAGAGAAGACAAGACAATTCTATTTTGCCCAGATCTTAAAGTTTGCTAGATAGTTTTATAGCATTCCAGAGTGCACTATTCTTGGCACTGAACTTAAAAAATTGCAGAATAGGTTTGTAGCCCATTTGGGAATTAATTTTTTTTTTTTAAATTAACTTTTTCCTTTTGCAAATCACTACCTTTTAAGTGGAAGCACAGACTCATGGCAGTATTCATGGTTTTATTTACTTTTCTTAGTATTCCCTCGCATTCTCCTCAATCCACGCAAACCACAGTGATTCATCTTCAGCTGAAAAACACTGCTTTAGGAAGTTCTGGCCAACTCCTTGCCAGTTTCAATGTAACTGGTTTCACTTTAACCAGTTTAGCACTGATGGCTCAGAAACACATGGTCAGGTCTTTAGTGCAGAAGAAGGCCCAAGTTTTGGCCATAGGAGCTGAGGCTGAAGGGCCAGAGTCAGGTGAGTGCTGAAGAACCTGGCCAGTTCCACATTTGCTCCAAAAACTTCTTGTGTTGCCTACCAGCTGGGTTAAAGCTGCCAGTTCCTCACATCTGCTGCCAACTGTGTCAAAATTACATCAGGTCGTTTCCTGTTAGATGATTCTAACAGTATTGGGCATGCATGCAAATTATAATAGGAGATCTGAGCAGGATGTGTAATGTTCAAAACACAGATCAAAGTAGGGCTGGCAGCTTGCATCAGAAGGTAAGTGGCTGTATTCTGGGTTAACTACAGTGCTGGATATGTTGAAGGTGTAAGAACTACATGATCTTTAAGGTTCATTCCAACCCAAACCATTTTATTACTTTAGTTATCCCGGAGGGGGAAAAAAAAATTTCTGTCTGTCTTCAAGTTCTGAAATTATAAAATCCAGAAGAGGCAGGCCTTTTTATATGCACCTCTTTCATATGGTCATAGAACTACCAAAGCTATGAAGAAGCCAGTGAGAGCAGTGATTCATGTATATTCCTCATACTCTGTACAGAGCTCAGCAACGTTCAGCATACATGATCAAACTCTACCGTGTCCCAATTTATGTTAGTAATATGAGCCTGTCTTTATTTCTAAGGTAATAAAAAGGGAGAAGAATGGCATTTTGGCATTTCAGTAGTTATTTTTAAGACTGTTGTTTAACATAGCTAGAGATTAAAACTCTACATTTTAATTTTCAGAGAGAACCATGTGAAATAATACAACTTCCCTTAAGTCTAACCTAGAACATCATTGCAGTATGGACATTCTTACATTCTAGACAGTGAACTTAAATTTGTCATTTATTTAAGTATTTTGCATGAAACTAAATGCTTAATAAAGGAAGTGTAAAATCAAACATCACTTAAGGTTGCAAAGAGATAATATATTTATTTACTAAATAGTTTGTAAAATTCAGTCACTAACCCCATGAAATATACTGAGGTCACCATAAAAATAACTACACTCCATAAGTTATATCACACTATATAAAATAATATTATTAACTTCCAGTGTATTTTCTCATACTGATTTGTACACAGGCATTTTCTTTCACACAATGGGAAAAACTGATGAACGTTTTTGCCGGCCTGACAGTAGAATGTTTTAGTGAAGTGCTCAGATTGTTTTTTCCTAGAAACTTTGTACGTGTTTTTGTTAGCGTGCTAACATGGGTGAATTTGACAGTATCCACCTTTTCCTTAAAAAAGGAAACAAAAAGACCATTTAAGTCCAGATGATCTGTTGGTTAAAAGAAATGAAATGCATCAAACTCCTTACAAGCTGTTCAAAGAGTTATTGACCTGCCTCTTCAATACAAAGGATGTAAACCAAAATAAACATGCTGGGAAAGAGTACTTTGAAAGGAAAGTTTCTCCCCAGTGTGGAATACATTGGATGCTCTGAGAAAGAAATCCTTGGGAAACAGCTGCTTCTCTATTGTCTCTGTGACCATCATCACAGAACAGCTGATTTGTCTTTGAGGGATGATTTATATACATATTTATACATTTGTTTAGATGTACTACTTCCTGTGCTTTCTCAGTAGACTTATTGTGTGTTATTTTGCCAAGTTTCTAGGCTCACTTTGTTCCGTTTACTTATTCATATGCCTAGTGTGATGGGATATTCCTCATGTTGTAACAAACAGAACTTCTGGAGAGAGGGCCAGACTCACATAGGAAAGGAAAGAGACTTCATACCCCCTAAAGATGAAACAGTATGTTCCATTAGGTCTAGCACAAAAATTCAGTGCTACAAAGCATATATGGAAGAAGATCCAAGACATATTTTTTCAGGTGCATGATACGAACCATATGCACTGGGACCAGGGCCTGTGTTGCATCTGAACTACTGGTGTACACCAGATTCATCTTCTGCTATTGTGTTTGAGCTTCAGGGCTGGAAATGTATACTATGAAGTGAACTTCAGATTTTCTTCTCTACTGGAAGCATATCTTCCCAATACCATTCATCATACAGTGTTGTGTGAAACAAGGAAGGGGATTCAGAACTGTGAAACTTAAATAAGCCCTATGACTGAAGAAATTATCAAATGAAGCTTCTTGAGAAATCTTATTTTCAAAAAGTCTCTTATCCTGAGTTGTAAAGGGACAAAAGTGACCAATACACTTCTATTCATGTTTCATCCTATCTTTGACAGAGTGAAAATGTGTATCTGAAATACATGCATGTAGCCCTCTCGTGGGCCTTAATTACAAGAGTTGTGCTAATCACAGAGGAAGAACCACCTGTATATGAACATACCAATTGGAAGAGTAAACTCTTTCAGTGGATGAATCTCCTTATTGTGCTTTAATTCAAAATCCCTAATTATAATTTTAATGCTTCATGGAAGGAAACAGAGAGAAATTACATCTTTTCTCAGTTTTATTCCTTTGCATTCAAATTTTAACAAATTGAATTCCAACTCTCTGCAGTAGTTTATGTGTCTTGTATTTTGTGAGAGTGTGTAAAATGTAAACTCTATTTTATTTCTCTGTAAATGTCAGGAGAGTATAAATCAATAATAGAGTGGTAACTGTGCAATTAACTCCTGTCACCCCTGTACCTTCACATTAGCATCACTGAGAATGATCTTACCCTTTCAGTGACCTCAGTAAAAGCAATAACATCCTTTTCTGCTAAAGCTAATTTTTTTAAGTGAACTTAAAGCTCCTGAAAGGTGATAGATTGACAATACTGTAAAGTGAAGTTCCTTATTTGGTCATTGACTATGGGTAGTATGTAATTCCACAAATTATCTAGTGATCCAACCCTGTCCCAGAAGGATAAGAATGGAGTCTGGTACTTCTTCTTTCACCCATTTCATTGAGGCATCACGACTTGAATGTCAGTTGTCAGGGTAGTTTCGCATGCAGTTTCTGTCAGTTAGCAAGCAGAGTTGGAATTCCAATTCATTTTCATTTACTGTAATCACTATTGACAGAAGGTAGACGGCCACCACAGACACACAGTTGTAGGTTCTGTATCCTATCCCCTAAGCTGCTTCATTTGCAAAATGGCACCTAATAGCAGTTCAAAATGCATCAGGAAATCCTTGAAACAACTATGAAATTTAAATGCAGTGTAATAACCTTTTGTCAAGGTGGTAGTAAAATTTTGAAAGCTAAAGCTTTGAAAGCTCTATGCATTACTGGGGAAAATAAAGAAAATTCAGCAAACAGGCAAGTGCAAGATAATTTAATTACTGTCACAAGTGTATTTTTGTGTATTGATTTTATATCATATAGTAGTACTAATCAAGTCTGTGTGTATTTGCCAGAATTCTGAAAAGTAATGGAACTTTGAGCCTTATGACTACAAGGATTTTGACTTGTCCCCTCTGCCACAGATCTCAGCCAAAGAAAGAAATGTCTCTGTGCCTCTCTCTCTCTTGCTTGCCTAAAAGGAAAATGCCCTGAAGTGTTTCAGGCCAGTCTGGATGGCATTTTGAGCAGCCTGATCTAGTAGATGCTGTCCATTATCTTTAAAGTCCGTTCTTTGAAAATATGCAAACACTTTTCTATTTCAGAGCAGTATAGGGTACAAGCAAATATACAGAGACTATGAACTGTTCTGATACACTGCCAATAAGGGAGTCAGCTGGGAAGCTGAGGTAAGACCATGTCAAGATTCACCCTTTGATGTTTGAAGAGTTTTTCTTTCCTTGAATGGGAGTGCAGTGGAACATCTGAAGAGCAATTGAAATGGCCCCTTTTTCTGATGGATCTCTCAGTAGGTGTACATCTGTATTTTTATGTTTTCATGGATCGTAGCAGACTGCACATAATAAATTCCTCTTTTGTTCTCCATTAGTCAGTGATGTAGTTGCAACCAGCAAAGAGCTTGTCTTCTCCTTTCTGCCCCAAGCAAAGAGTTTTGCCACGAACACTGTCCTCTTGTTTTATGAGGAAGGTGAGAGGTTTTGTGTCTCCTTTCAATCTTTTTTGAAAAAAAAAAAAAAAAAAAAAAAAAAAAAAAAAAAAAAAAAAAAAAAAAAGGTACAACCAATGGAGTATTTAGCAGCAGCAAGTTTAAGCCCTTGGACTATGTCTATACTATGAGTTAGGAGTTATACCAAGGGTCCTACTATTTACTGAAAGGGAGCTGTTCATTGCAGCTCTCTTAAGACTGAGCCTGGTCCTTTGAAATGTGTCCTTTGGAGCAGATGATGATGGAGTTATTTTAAATGTTGCAGGGACTTAGGCATATCCTTCATTAAATGTGTTGAAGGATGTGTTTCCAGCCTTTGAGATAGCTTTTTAAAGATTTTCCCCTTTCTCTTAGTATAATATTTTCTTATCTGGGGTAAATGTGGTTACCTAGATTGAAAAATGCTGTAGTGCCAGGTTACACTGATGGTTTTCCTGTGGAATGCCTGTCTGGGCTGCCTTCAGGACATTTGCATATGGGGCATCTCTTCTTACATTTAAATCCAACTGCTCCCCAGTATGCTATCTCATTAATTGTACACTGGAAAAAAAGAGGAGAACACTGTGACCTGTGTATGTGTAGTACTTAGTGAGAACCTAGGGAATTATTTAATGAATTAAATCACTTCAAATATTTCTCCTACATTCTTGAATAGCCCACCAGATCCCATATGCCTGTAGAAATTGCTATAGGGCTCAGGTGGTCCCTCATTAGCTATAATGTCACTTAATTTCTTCCATCTTTATGCTGGAAGTACCTTCAAATAAAGCTTGATGGCCTAATTCTCCATGGCCATAATTAACAAATGAGGCAGAGGTGGGACAAGAAGCCACATATGAGTGCAGAAGAGATCCATGTTGGTGGCAGACATCACGGTGTTTACCCACTGGCAGCAAGGTAGTGAACTCAGCTGGCACTGGCAGTATTCCCTGCAGGGACAAAAATAATGTTAATTAAAATTCACTGTGAGCAAAAGGGCCATTCCTAATGAACACGTACTGATGAGATGTTTAGCTATGTCTCTTGCATCTTCAGATGCATTAGAAATAGCTTTCATGAAAGATTTCTATTCCCAGGAAGAGTTGTCAATTTACCTGAAGGATTTCAGTCAGTACCACTGATTTTTATGTGGAACCACACAATGACAGGCAGAGCACACTGAATTATAAAGTGTTTTAAAAGTTGTTATTTTGCAAGAGAGGTTTGGCTTGAGTTTCTGAGTGGTGCTGTCAGTACTCAGGTGTCAGAAGAGCTTCTCTCTTCTTTTCAGCAG
This sequence comes from Rhadina sibilatrix, assembly GCA_013400275.1. Classification (NCBI taxonomy): domain Eukaryota; kingdom Metazoa; phylum Chordata; class Aves; order Passeriformes; family Phylloscopidae; genus Rhadina; species Rhadina sibilatrix. Next base: position 20,449 of record VWYO01004579.1, read on the forward strand.
GCGGAAGGTGGAAGAGATGGCCTTCAGAGGTCTCATCCAACCTCATATGCTCTATGAGTCTATGATAATTTCTGCATTTCTGTGAAGGAAAACTAGTATGATAAATATGTATGAGCAGAAATGAGTTCATTTCATATGAAATGTAACATTGCCAAAGTCAATAGTAAGATTCCTTTAGCCTTCGAGGGAAACAAAATGACTTTTGTGCACAGTGAAATGTGATTTTTTTGCACTGAATCCATTATAGAATGTAAAGGCAAACATTAACATACAATTGTAACAATTGTTTATCATAACTCCACCCTGTCATGTAATGATGGCCATAAGAATGGTTTAACTTACGGATCTACTGTAAATACTTGCTTTGGTTCAGTACCAGGTCATATTGCAGTCAAAGAATCCCATTACATCTGTCTTAATCCTTTTTGCTATGGCTATGAAGCTGTCCTCAGAGCAAGACCAGACCTGAGTCTTGCAGCACATTCTTAGACCCCACATTCCAGGGTGTGCCTGTTGTGGTTTCATGGCAGAGATCTGCAAGGCTGCTCAGCCTAACCCTCCTGCAGAGCAGCCTAGAATAGTCACAGGCTTTAGAGAGTCTATGCACATGAGATGGCAAGAAATCTTCATTTGGCTTTTCCAATGGCTAAGAAGGGCATACAAGAAAGCTGGAGAAGGACTTTTTATAGGGCTATGAAGTGATAGGACAAGCGGGAATGGCTTTAAACTGAGGAAGGGTAGGTTTAGTTTAGACATTTGGAAGAAATTCTTTACTGTTCTGGGGGTGGTGAGGCACTGGAAGAGGTTGCCTGGAGGACCTGGTCTAGGAGAAGTTGTCCCTGCCCATGGCAGTAGGGTTGAAACTACATGGTCTTAAAAGTCCCATCCAACCCAAACCATACTATGATTCTATGAATAGTAATAGGGCATATCAGCATATCAGCTGGTATTATTTACATAACCAAATGAACTTAGGCACTTGGCAGCTACCAAAATTCAGTGTATTCATGTAGTGCCTGAGAGAGTCTGAAAATTCTAGCTGCATGCCCCAGCATTCCTCCTCCACCCTGCTGTGCTGTAGAAGTCTAGACACAAGGATATTGAGCTAAGTGAAATAAGCTTGTTTATTACAGTCGTCAGTGTTTTAGACAGAGTTTTAGGTTTCAGCTTTGCAAAAATAACGTGAGGCCTGACTGAAAACATTGTCGCTCTTAAAGAAGATATTCAAAGTCACCGTCAAATGGGGCGTTTTCATCACCTGCCTTTCTCACAGTGAGCGCTAGATGGCCATCTGGCCTTTTTCTTCTTGCCATGTTAAACCTTAATTACGATATAGCCCCTGTGGTGTTCTGAATGACTATAAATAATATCACATTAGGAAATTATTCAGGAAAATTTATCCCACGTTAGACTGATTGCATCAGGGTCAGAAATACACAATTTTTTATTGTACTTGATAACTACACCCTGTGGTCCATAAGAGATGTTGTAAAACTAATTGTAAAAAATATCTTTTTATGAAAAGAGTACATTCTCTGATAAAAATCCTTTAGTGACATTTCAAGGTACATTCTGGTGTAACATAGCTTATTTCCATGAAGTAAGACTGCTGCATGGTGTAGGTGAATGTTCACAAATCTGTTTAGTGACAATCCCTAAATTAAGAGACATTTCATACCTATCAGACTATAAGATAATCTGATTACTGTGGATAATTTGCATTCACAAAGCATAGGAATCTTTGAGAAAAAATTCACATTAAACAAAACTGTTCAACATCCTCACACATAACTCTAGAACAGGGTTTGCTTTATCATTTTACAAGGCCTATCTTTTTTACCAATGGTAAATTGTACAGATTTATTTGTAAAATTTGAATAATTGCAAAGGATTTGATGGAAATCATTATTTTTCTCACATTTCTGTAGAACTAGTATAATTTTCTTTCATTAAAAAGGCAATATTTTTCCTAAATTCCTAGTAAGAGAAAAGAACACTAGTCGTCCTGTTTTCAACAGGGCCTTTGACTTCCACAGGTTGAATAAACTTTTTACACATAATTTTCTTATCCCATGCTTTCACTATCTCTGATAGCAATAGTAGAAATTTTCCATCATCTGGTTTTGGTTCATTTTACAACAATAGAGAACCTTTATGAAAATGGTAGATCCATTGCCCCCTGAAAGTAAATGCAGAAATCACTAAAAAAAACCCTTATCTATAATTTGGAAATACCCATTAAGTAAAATATAATTTATCTATAGAATTATATTTTGAAATTATCTTTCTCTCTTACAGTTATACATTCCAAAAAAACCAATGCACTTTTTATTCAAAGAAAACCTACTGTAGATTCTGGAACAACCTTTTGAATTTCTTTGATATTACCTAGATCACTGCACAAACCAGAATTGTTTAATAATGAGAATTAATAAGTTCTCTGAAATTGTGTTAAAAATATCATCCTTGCTTATGTAGAAGATATGTATACATTTTGTGACTTCTTTGGCTGCAAATCAGTTTAGATAGACTTTTATTGGCATAACGTAAATTCTGGCATTACGATGTGGGATTAAATATTCATTTCTTATTTAGGATACTACTGTATACCTATATGAAATACTGTCAAGATGTGAGATCTTTATGTTCTGCCCAAAGATTTGAGACACATATTCTAAACATTTTTCTGGATTTTAGGCAGATGGCTTGTGCTTCGTTTATGTTAGCCTTGAGTGGTGGATCTTTATTGGCCATAAATTTCTGGCACCCTTATAGTGCAGCTGCTTCATGTTTAGTATTTGGATGGCAGAATGCTCAATAGTATTGAAAGCCAAGGAATTGGATTTGAGTTTAATGCACTGCTTATTACTCTCAAAGAGCTATTTATTTCAGGGGAGATCAACTATGTATGAGGGCCCTTATATCAAACAGATGATCAGTTCTTTGCTGTAGATAGGACAAATCCTTCTTTAAAAATCTTCAGGGCATATACAATGCAACCCCAGGTAGTTCCCATTACCTTCTAATGGGTAGGTCTGGACTCTTTGGCTTGTTCTCAAAATGTGTTTGGCAGCCGTGAATGGCTTTGAGTCAGATTCCAGCACATTTCAGCAGGCAACTGGTCCTTTTTCCATGCTGATTCTACTTGTAGCAGAAGAATGGCCTAGATGGCCTTCTGAAGTCCCTTACAAGCTGAATTATCCTCTGATTCAGGAATTTAATTTGTTTTCCTGAAAAAAATTATGACTTCCTACCATTTCCTACCTTTTCTAGCAGTGATTTTCTGCCTGTTCTGGGAGAAAGCGATGGTTTCTAGGCACCAGGCTCAGTAACAAGTGCAATGTCATTTGCAGGCATAAACTTGCAGGAGACTGTAGGTAGATTATTGGTGAGTGAGAGGTAGTCACTCTTGAGCAAATCCTTCATTCTATATGCTTGATTAAGCATATAGATTTTCTACTGTTAGGCACTGTAAGTGCAAGAGCTCTATGAAAGTTAAGGATGCTTGATAACATAGACATAAGCTTAACTGTCAGGCATCCCTCCCTGCAAAACTTTACAACGAAATGTAACTAATGCAAATGTGCTTGAATTTCCTTCTGTCAGGTGTAGTCAGTAAAAGTGTACTATGCTAGAACTTTACCAGAGCTCTGTTACTAAATCATCTCTGATTGCTCTGTTAGGGCAACTGTTTTCGTGGCTGGTTGCTTGAGAAGGAAGCTCTCTAAAAAGCTATGGCAAGCACTGTACTGTCAAACATAATGACTTCTAGAGGGTAGAATTAACTGTTTGCTTACTTCCAAGATCGTAACCTTTCCAACTGTATATTTTTTGAATAGCTTGCCAGAGAGGCGAGTATTGTAAAGAAATTTGCCAGGTTCTTCTTTCTGTTTCAAAGTTCTTAAGGACCTTTGGAAAGGCACCAGTATGACCAGCAACCTTCTATAAGGTAATATCAGCAAGTCCTTGTTTTATGTCCTGTACTGGAAAGGAGACTGAAAATATAAAGAATATTTGACAGTCTGACATGTTTTAACAAGTTGTTTATAGACTTGACTTTGACAAGAATTATTTATTGGAACCTTCATGTTCCTGATATTTATAGGATTTGGATTTACTTGCAGTAGCTTCTGAGTTTCTTGATTTGTAGAATCAATAGGTGGAAGGTTATTCTGACTTTGCAGAGTTGGTGACCTTTGCAATGTCTTGCTACCATCTTTACTGCAAGTTCCTGTTTGTCTTAGACTCCTCTTCCTGGTGATCTAAGGGAAAGAAATTAAGCCTAACACAAGCCTTTAGAAGAAATAACAATCAAAATATGATTTTTGGTGTTTCTAAAATGTTCTCAATTTGCATTTTCCACCAACCTAGTAATCAGACTGTAAAGTGACAAAAATGATGGATTTTGGTGCTTTCTAGTAAATTACTGAATAGAGCCTTGTAAACAGATTGTGCATAGAACAACACAGAACACAAAGTAAAATTATAGCAAACTTTGAGGTGCTAACCTAAAATGTTCCTTGCTTGGCACTAAAATGACCAGTTTTTTTTTTTCTGTAGAGACATGTGAACATAGTTTTTCTTCAGCATGGGTGTTACCATCATGTTTTGTGTGCATTTTCAAACCACTGACATTGTGGAAAGATGGTTTAATAAACTCCCAGTGTTGTAGCCATTGATTCCACATGGAATCCACATTCAGGTTTTCCCCTCGTGGAGATCACAAGTTTATAAGTACAATCATATTTAATTCTATGAAATGGATTACTTGGGCAGATTTCCTGAGCTTGCAATTTACCTGTTTCACTATTCACATAGCACTTGACAGTAGTATTATCCTGAAATAAAGGCCTTCTATCCCAGTTCAGTTTTCTGAAACACAAGGAACTCAATATTTTTGTGGTCACGGACACCTCACATTTTCTCTTTTTTCCCCCATGATTTTAGTATGTCACCATATGTTCCATATTCCACTTAAGGATGCATTGTGACACATTTATTATGTTATTTTAGGTGAAACACTCTGAGACTGTTCCACTATTATTAATTATCTATACTATAGCCACATAGCTGAAAAAATTGACACACAAAACATATTACAGGTATTTCTAGTAAACATTATACCACTTCATTACTAAAGATGCCAGCTGAAAATTTATAGCTAATACATAATTCATATACAACTAAACAAGCATCATCTTATTAGTAAAGAATTAGGGAAATTTCTTTCTGGTTAAAGTATGTTCAGACTTTAATGAAAATTAATAAAATTCTTGACAGTCTGAAATGTTTGAGATATAATTTGACTTGGTTTTCATAGTTAAATACTCAGGTTTTATCAAATTAACTCTGAAACTAGTTTTGAGACCTCACTATGCTGTCTGCTTTGCTAAGTGTGTGCATTTGAATCTCAGAAGTAAATAAGATTTTTCAGCTGCACTGTCCAAGATCCCCTGAGTCTGTTCACTGTCTGAACACACACTGTTGTCCCAGAGAAGTACCCTAGCAGAGCTGACTGGGCTACTATATGGTTTTAATTGCATGTTTCCAGCTATTGAAATGCTGTAATTTTTTATACATCCAAAGACTGTAAAATACAACATACAATAAAAAAGTGGTGGTTTTTTTTTCTGTGTAGTGAGTTAGATTTTGTCATGTCACTATGGAAAATAATCTACATTCAGATTATAGTTCCCTATTTAATATTTAAAAATTAGTCCGTTTATTTTATGGAATATTTCTATTTGTAGTATTCAGCTTAAAAAATATAAACATTTACCTTGATATATTTTAGAGGTCATGGTATTTGTCAGCCATAGGCATTTAAAAGCTGGAAATGCTAGCTTTTCTGAGGATAAAAAGATCAACTTTTTAGCAATGTCTGTGGCAAAAGAAGGTCTAACAGATTGTAATCATATATCAATGTAAGCTCCTACCTAGCCATTTCTAGTAGGAAGTATATAGATACAAAATAAGGAACAAAGCAGCACTAGAAAGGAGTATTGGTATCCAATCTACCAGTTATTCAAACATTTACAATAAAATTTCCATCTTCCTCCAGTCAGACATAAATAACCCTGGGTTTTAGAGCATGATTTTTAATCTAAATGATTTTCTTGATCCACTTTACAAAGCACCCTCATGAGGAATTCTGTGGGCATAACTGATATGACACGCTGAGACGTAGGATAGGAAAAAGTAGTCAGAGACAAAGGCAATGGGGAAGAGAGCTTTAAAAGTATCCATCTCCTCTAGTAACACATACTGGAGTGCTTGAACATACTTTGTTCAAGTGCCTTATAAAATATTAATGTTATTATAGGTTAAGATGCTTGTGGAGCAAATAATAATACTATCTGAGAAAAAAATGATTGTAGTAAGAGTGCGAGCACCGCTGTCCTCGGTCATGGGTAGGTACATAGACCATGATGTTGTATACTCTCTGAAACAGAAAACACTGATGCAAACTTTCTTCCACTGCTTGCAAGGAATGTGCTCTGTCAAAGCAGTTCTACATTTCCATATGAGGTGTCTGTCACACACAATGCTGAGCTGTCAGTTTCCCAACACGACCTCCATAGAACGTACAAGCTTTTTCGAGTGACCATTTCTACTACATCTCTTAAGAATTGACATACAATCCTTTTACACTCCCCAAGAACAGAAAGTTTTCATGTCATGTAAGGTGCTATGACCAAGACTAAGAAACTCATGGCCAACTGACCAGTGGAGGGAAAAGACCCTGGATCATACCCATACCAGCTTATCTTATTGACTCAATCCCAACATGATGTTTTCTTGGAAATAAATTTTCTTAAGACTTCCTTCTTTAAAGACCCACTACCAGAGTTTTCTCTTATGATCTTCAAGAGTAAAAAGAAATTGAATTAATTCTTTGTATGAAATGAATTTATAAATTATTTTTATGCCAAATTAAAATTATTTATACAAGAATAGACAAACTCTACCCTTTTTTTTTTTTTTTTTT